>CM061561.1:276916533-276936533 GCA_030864225.1 Capsicum baccatum var. pendulum | reverse complement strand
CTTCAGCCTTGCAACATCCGCATTGGCAGCAGCACACGACATCTATTGCTGGGCGTTAGGGCCGGTGCTGGGCATGCTTCGACGGAGCATTTGGACGCACGGCGCGTGAGTTATGTTCGGCACGTGCGGTTTGGTTGGATCCCAGCTCGAGCAGCTACGTACTGACCCGCCTGCCATCTCAGTTGTGGGGCAAGCGCAATGTAGGCTTGCTCGAAGTCGGTTTCCTGTGCTGCATGCATTATCAAGTTTTATCGATTGCCTTTCGCCCCTCGCATTTCGTGCGTGGGGCGAATCGATAGGCCGCCCTTGCGTCCCACGCCTCCCTCGCTTCGTCGTGCGATGTCATGGTCCATGAGCGGCGGTCAGGATACTCGGATGCGGTAGACACAGTGGGCATGAGGCCTTCATCGACTCCTATCTGTCCTGTACGATGCTCCTTGCAAGTGACGGTCGCGCTCGCCTTGAATCCCTGCTCCATGGCACCAAGGCACCAGGGCAGCTTGCACCGTGGCACCATGGAACCATGGCACCATGGCACCAAGGCACCGTGGCGCCATGCCACCGTAGCAACAAGGCGGCATAACACCATGGCACCAAGGCGGTGTGGCACCATGGCACCAGGGCACCAAGGCACCAGGGCACCAGGGCACCATGACAGCAAGGCACCAAGGCACCGCGACACCAGGGCATTAAGGCACCATGGAACCTTGGCACCAAGGCACCGTGGCACCAAGTCGGCGTGCAACCATGGCACCAGGGCACCAAGGCACCGTGGCACCAAGGCACCATGGCACCGTGGCACCAAGGCGGTCTGGCGCCTTGGCACCAAGGCACCTGGCACCAAGGTGGCGTGGCACCATGGCACACAGGCACCATGGCACCGTGGCACCATGACACCCAGGCACCATGGCACTGCGGCACCATGGCACCAACGCATCCCGACACCAAGGCACCGTGACACCATGGCACCTTGGCACCATGGCACCGTGGCACCGTGGCAACAGGGCACTAAGGCCCCATGGAACCATGGCACCGTGGCACCAAGGCACCGTGGCACCATGGCACCAAGGCCCCGTGGCCCCGTGGCAGCATAGCACCATGGCACTAAGGCACCGTGGCACAATGGCGTCGTGGCACCAAGGCACCGTGGCACCATGGTACCGTGGCACTGAGGCACCGTGGCAGCATGGCGCCATGACACCAAGGCAGCATGGCGCCATGCCACCAAGGCGCCGTGGCACAAAGGCATCATGGCACCATGGCACCCAGGCACCGTGGCGCCGTGGCACTGTGGCACCAAGGCACCATGGCACCATGGCACCAAGGCACCATGGCACTAAGGCACAACGCACCGTGGCAAAATCAAAAGAGCGTAAACCGACGTTTGATCATCCTAATATTTTCCTGACGTTCCTCGATCCTCGTCACCGTTGCACACTCATTTCTCTACATATCCGCTCTAATTTTGTATTTTAAATATATGTCAATTCTACCTCATATGTCGTGGCGGTTTTCGTAATGTCCCGTCGCCTTTTTTTCAAATTTTTATTTAATATCCTTAAATTTAAATATTTTATGTCGTTACGTCATTCGTAAATATACGCACTCAATTGTTGGTTTAAGGCTACTTCATTCTAATATGCATATTTTGGGGTTGTTACTTATTTTTATATTTTTCTAAAATTTTTATTTAATTTCCTTAAATTTAAATATTTTATATCATTACATTATGCGTACAAATATGCACTCGATTGTTGGTTTAAGGTTAGTTCAAGCGCTAAGAATATTTTCCTAATTTTTTCATATTTTTATAAATATTTTTTCAATTTTTTAATTATTTTTACATATTTTTTCAATTTTAATAAATGATATTGGTAAAAAAAAAAAAATTTCAGCGAAAATTATCATTTACAAATTACGCGGCCTTTTTTTCAGTGCACAGGCTCCGTCTCACATCAAAACGTGCAGTTCGGTTCCGCATATGTGTGGTATGATTCTCTGGCAAAATCATGTCTACTCCGGTCACTTGGGTTTTTTTTAAGCATATATAAGGGGGTAGAGGTGTTGAAGGCACTTCAAGGCGACTGACGGTAGTTGGCATAGGCGCTCAGTGGCCATGTCGACGTGTAGCGTGGGCGCATGGCAGCATTCATGGCTAGTCCGTGCGAGTCGTCTGTGCCCGTGTAGCAACGTCGGTCGCGCTTCATTGTACGCTCGGTGGCGTCATCCACGACGGGGCTGCTGGCGCTAGTCTTCGGACGAGGCGGTGCCTTTGTGCTAGTGGCGAGTTCTGGATGCTGCTCTCGGGGCAACCTCCACGCTCTGCACGCATTCGGCCGAGCCCAATCCGCGGTGAGCGCCGGCGGCCGGCGTGGGCGGCGCCCGTCCATGAGCCTCGGCGTGCCTTCATCTCCTCTGCTCCCCCCAAGGGCGGGCTATCGTGTCAAGCGGGACTTGCTTCAGCCTTGCAACATCCGCATTGGCAGCAGCGCACGGCATCTATTGCTGGGCGTTGGGGCTGGTGCTGGGCGTGCATTGACGGAACACTTGGATGCACGACGCGTGAGTTGTGTTCGGCACGTGCGGTTAGGTTGGATCACTGCTCAAGCAGGGACGTCCTGACCCGCCTGCCATCTCAGCTGCGGGGCAAGCACAATGTAGGCTTGCTCGAAGTCGGTTTCCTGTGCTGCATGCATTATCAAGTTTTATCGATCGCCTTTCGCCCCTCGCATTTCGTGCGCGGGGCGAATCGATAGGCCGTCCTTGCTTCCCACGCCTCCCTCGCTTCGTCGTGCGATGTCGTGGTCCGTGAGCGGCGGTCATGATACTCGGATGCGGTAGACGCAGTGGGCATGGGGCCTTCATCGACTCCTATCTGCCACATACGACGCTCCTTGCAAATGACGGTCGCGCTCGCCTTGAATCCCTGCACCATGGCTCCAAGGCACCAGGGCAGCTTGGCACCGTGGCGCCATGGCACCAGGGCACCAGGGCACCAAGGCACCGTGGCGCCATGCCACCGTAGCACCAAGGCGGCGTGGCACCATGGCACCAAGGCGTTGTGGCACCATGGCACCAGGGCACCAAGGCACCCGGGCACCAGGGCACCATGACAGCAAGGCACCAAGGCACCGCGACACCAGGGCACTAAGGCACTATGGAACCATGGCACCGTGGCACCAAGGCACCGTGGCCCCAAGTTGGCGTGCAACCATGGCACCAGGGCACCAAGGCACCATGGCACAAAGGCACCATGGCACCGTGGCACCAAGGCACCATGGCACCAAGGCACCATGGCACCAGGGCACCATGGCACCAAGGCACCGTGGCGCCATGCCACCGTAGCAACAAGGCGGCATAACACCATAGCACCAAGGCGGTGTGGCACCATGGCACCAGGGCACCAAGGCACCAGGGCACCAGGGCACCATGACAGCAAGGCACCAACGCACCGCGGCACCAGGGCACTAAGGCACCATGGAACCTTGGCACCAAGGCACCGTGGCACCAAGTCGGCGTGCAACCATGGCACCAGGGCACCAAGGCTCCATGGCACCAAGGCACCATGGCACCGTGGCACCAAGGCGGTCTGGCACCTTGGCACCAAGGCACCTGGCACCAAGGTAGCGTGGCACCATGGCACACAGGCACCATGGCACCGTGGCACCATGACACCCAGGCACCATGGCACCGCGGCACCATGGCACCAACGCATCGCGGCACCAAGGCACCGTGACACCATGGCACCATGGCACCATGGCACCGTGGCACCACGGCACCAGGGCACTAAGGCCCCATGGAACCATGGCACCGTGGCACCAAGGCACCGTGGCACCATGGCACCAAGGCCCCGTGGCCCCATGGCAGCATAGCACCATGGCACCAAGGCACCGTGGCACAATGGCGCCGTGGCACCAAGGCACCGTGGCAACATGGTACCGTGGCACTGAGGCACCGTGGCAGGATGGCGCCATGATACCAAGGCAGCATGGCGCCATGCCACCAAGGCGCCTGGCACCAAGGCATCATGGCACCATGGCACCCAGGCACCGTGGCGCCATGGCACCATGGCACCAAGGCACCATGGCACCAAGGCACCATGGCACTAAGGCACAACGCACCATGGCAAAATCAAAAGAGCGTAAACCTACGTTCGATCATCCTAATATTTTCCTGACGCTCCTCGATCCTCGTCACCGTTGCACACTCATTTCTCTACATATCCGCTCTAATTTTGTATTTTAAATATATGTCAATTCTACCTCATATGTCGTGGCGGTTTTCGTAATGTCCCGTCGCCTTTTTTTCAAATTTTTATTTAATATCCTTAAATTTAAATATTTTATATCGTTACGTCATTCGTACAAATACGCACTCAATTGTTGGTTTAAGGCTACTTCATTCTAATATGCATATTTTGGGGTTGTTACTTATTTTTATATTTTTCTAAAATTTTTATTTAATTTCCTTAAATTTAAATATTTTATATCGTTACCTTATGCGTACAAATATGCACTCGATTGTTGGTTTAAGGTTAGTTCATGCGCTAAGAATATTTTCCTAATTTTTTCATATTTTAATAAATATTTTTTCTATTTTTGATTATTTTTACATATTTTTTCAATTTTAATAAATGATATTTGTAAAAAAAAATATTTTTTCAACGAAAATTATCATTTACAAATTATGCGACCTTTTTTTCAGTGCACAGGCTCCGTCTCACATCAAAACGTGCAGTTTGGTTCCGCATATGTCTGGTATGATTCTCTGGCAAAATCATGTCTACTCCGGTCACTTGGGTTTTTTTTAAGCATATATAAGGGGGTAGAGGGGTTGAAGGCACTTCAAGGCGACTGTCGGTAGTTGGCATAGGCGCTCAGTGGCCATGTCGACGTGTAGCGTGGGCGCATGGCAGCATTCATGGCTAGTCCGTGCGAGCCGTCTGTGCCCGTGTAGCAACGTCGACCGCGCTTCATTGTACGCTCGTGTCGGTTATCGCTGGCGTCGTCCACGACGGGGCTGCTGGCGCTAGACTTCGGACGAGGCGGTGCCTTCGTGCTAGTGGCGAGTTCTGGATGCTGCTCTCGGGGTAACCTCCAGGCTCTACACGCATGCGGCCGAGCCCAATCCGCGGCGAGCGCCGGCGGCCGGCGTGGGCGGCGCCCGTCCATGAGCCTCGGCGTGCCTTCATCTCCTCTGCTCCCCCCAAGGGCGGGCTATCGTGTCAAGCGGTACTTGCTTCAGCCTTGCAACATCCGCATTGGCAGCAGCGCACGACATCTATTGCTGGGCGTTGGGGCTGGTGCTGGGCGTGCATCGACGGAGCATTTGGACGCACGACGCGTGAGTTGTGTTCGGCACGTGCGGTTAGGTTGGATCCCTGCTCAAGCAGCAACATCCTGACCCGCCTGCCATCTCAGTCGCGGGGCAAGCACAATGTAGGCTTGCTCGAAGTCGGTTTCCTGTGCTGCATGCATTATCAAGTTTTATCGATCGCCTTTCGCCCCTCGCATTTCGTGCGCGGGGCAAATCGATAGGCCGTCCTTGCGTCCCACGCCTCCCTCGCCTCGTCGTGCGATGTTGTGGTCCGTGAGGGGCGGTCGGGATACTCGGATGCGGTAGACGCAGTGGGAATGGGGCCTTCATCGACTACTATCTGCCTCATACGACGCTCCTTGCAAATGACGGTCGCGCTCGCCTTGAATCCCTGCACCATGGCTCCAAGGCATTAGGGCAGCTTGGCACCGTGGTGCCATGGCACCAGGGCACCAGGGCACCAAGGCAACGTGGCACCATGCCACCATAGCACCAAGGCGGCGTGGCACCATGGTACCAAGGCGTTGTGGCACCATGGCACCAGGGCACCATGACAGCAAGGCACCAAGGCACCGCGGCACCAGGGCACTAAGGCACCATGGAACCATGGCACCATGGCACCAAGGCACCGTGGCACCAAGTTGGCATGCAACCATGGCACCAGGGCACCAAGGCACCATGGCACCAAGGCACCATGGCACCGTGGCACCAAGGCGGCCTGGCACCTTGGCACCAAGGCACCGTGGCACCAAGGTGGCGTGGCACCATGGCACCGCGGCACCATGGCACCCAGGAACCATGGCACCGCGGGACCATGGCACCAACAAATCGTGGCACCAAGGCACCGTGACACCATGGCACCATGGCACCGTGGCACCGTGGCACCGTGGCACTGCGGCACAAGGGCACTAAGGCCCCATGGAACCGTGGCGCCAAGGCACCGTGGCACCATGGCACCAAGGCACCGTGGCCCTGTGGCAGCATAGCACCATGGCACAATGGCACCATGGCACCAAGGCACCGTGGCACCATCGCACCGTGGCACCGAGGCACCGTGGCAGCATGGCACCATGACACCAAGGCAGCATGGCGCCATGCCACCAAGGCGCCGTGGCGCCGTGGCGCCGTGGCACCAAGGCATCATGGCACCACGGCACCCAGGCACCGTGGCGCCGTGGCACCGTGGAACCAAGGCACCATGGCACCATGGCACCAAGGCACCATCGAACCAAGGCACAACGCACCATGGCAAAATCAAAAGAGCGTAAACCTACGTTCGATCATCCTAATATTTTCCTGACGTTCCTCGATTCTCGTCACCGTTGCACACTCATTTCTCTACATATCCGCTCTAATTTTGAATTTTAAATATATGTCAATTCTATCTCATATGTCGTGGTGGTTTTCGTAATGTCCCGTCGCCTTTTTTTCAAAATTTTCTTTAATATCTTTAAATTTAAATATTTTATATCGTTACGTCATTCGTACAAATACACACTCAATTGTTGGTTTAAGGCTACTTCATTCTAATATGCATATTTTTAGGTTGTTACTTATTTTTATATTTTTCTAAAAATTTTATTTAATTTCATTAAATTTAAATATTTTATATCGTTACGTTATGCGTACGAATATGCACTCCATTGTTGGTTTAAGGTTAGTTCATGCGCTAAGAATAATTTCCTAATTTTTTCATATTTTTATAAATATTTTTTCTATTTTTGATTATTTTTACATATTTTTCAATTTTAATAAATGATATTTGTAAAAAAAAAATATTTTTTCAACGAAAATTATCATTTACAAATTACGCGACCTATTTTTGAGTGCACAGGCTCCGTCTCACATCAAAACGTGCAGTTCGGCTCCGCATATGTCTGGTATGATTCTCTGGCAAAATCATGTCTACTCCTGTAACTTGGGTTTTTTTTAAGCATATATAAGGGGGGTAGAGGTGTTGAAGGCACTTCAAGGCGACTGTCAGTAGTTGGCATAGGCGCTCAGTGGCCATGTCGACGTGCAGCGTGGGCGCATGGCAGCATGCATGGCTAGTCCGTGCGAGCCGTCCGTGCTCGTGTAGCAACGTAGGCCGCGCTTCATTGTACGCTAGTGTCGGTTATCGGTGTCGTCGTCCACGACGGGGCTGCTGGCGCTAGACTTTGGACGAGGCGGTGCCTTCGTGCGAGCGGCGAGTACTGGATGCTGCTCTTGGGGCAAGCTCCAGGCGCTGCATGCATGCGGCCTAGCCAAATTCACGGCGAGCGCCGGCGGCCGGCGTGGCCGGCGCCCGTGCATGAGCCTCGGCGTGCCTTTATCTCCTCTGCTCCCCCAAGGGCGGGCTATCGTGTCAAGCAGGACTTGCTTCATCCTTGCAACGTCCACATGGGCAGCAGCGCACGGCATCCATTATTGGGCGTTGGGGCCGATGTTGGGCATGCATCGACGGAGCATTTGAACTCACGACGCGTGAGTAGAGGTGTTGAAGGCACTTCAAGGTGACTGTCGGTAGTTGGCATAGGCGCTCAATGGCCATGTCGGCGTGCAGCGTGGGCGCATGGCAGCATGCATGGCTAGTCCGTGCGAGCCGTCCGTGCCCGTGTAGCAACGCCGGCTGCGCTTCATTGTACGCTAGTGTCGGTTATCGGTGGCGTCGTCCACGACGAGGCTGCTGGCGCTAGACTTTGGATGAGGCGGTGCCTTCATGCGAGCGGCAAGTACTGGATGCTTCTCTCGGGGCAAGCTTCAGGTGCTGCACGCATGCGGCCGAGCCCAATCCGCGGCGAGGGCCGGCGGCCAGCGTGGGCGGCGCCCGTGCATGAGCCTCAGTGTGCCTTCATCTCCTATGCTCCCCCCAAGGGCGGGCTATCGTGTCAAGCGGGACTTGCTTCAGCCTTGCCACGTCCGCATGGGCAGCAGCGCATGACATCTATTGCTGGGCGTTGGGGCTGGTGCTGGGCGTGTATCGATGGAGCATTTTGATGCACGGCGCGTGAGTTGTGTTCGGCACGTGCTGTTAGGTTGCATCCCTGCTCGAGCAGCGATGTCCTGACCCACCTGCCATCTCAGTCGAGGGGCAAGCGCAATATAGGCTTGCTCCAAGTCAGTTTCCTGTGCTGCATGCATTATCAAGTTTTATCGATCGCCTTTCGCCCCTCGTATTTCGTGTGCGGGGCAAATTGAAAAGCCGCCCTCGCATCCCATTCCTCCCTCGCTTTGTCGTGCGATGTCGTGGTCCGCGAGCGGCCGCCCGGATTCACGAATGTGGTAGACGCAGTGGGCATGGGGCCTTCATCGTCTCCTATCTGCCCCGTACGACGCTCCTTGCAAATGACGGGTGCGCTCGCCTTGAATTCGTCAGCGCCCTCGCGGGCAGGCCGGGCTCATGCGACGCTGGCGTCGATGAGGAATGCTACCTGGTTGATCCTGCCAGTATTCATATGCTTGTCTCAAAGATTAAGCCATGCATGTGTAAGTATGAACAAATTCAGACTGTGAAACTGCGAATGGCCTGCCATGGTGGTGTCTTTGTCAAGATGTTTCTTTTAGGACTCCGCCGGCACCTTATGAGAAATCAAAGTTTTTGGGCTCCGGGGGGAGTGTGGTCGCAAGGCTGAAACTTAAAGGAATTTACAAAAGGGCACCAGCATGAGTGGAGCCTGTGGCTTAATTTGACTCAACACGGGGAAACTTGACATGTCCAGACATAGTAAGGATTGACAGACTGAGAGGTCTTTCTCGATTCTATGGGCAGTGGTGCATGGTCGTTCTTAGTTGGTGAAGCGATTTGTCTAGTTAATTCCGTTAACGAACGAGACCTCAGCCTGTTAACTAGCTATGCGGAGGTATCCCTTTGCGGCCAGCTTCTTAGAGGGACTACGACCTTTTAGGCCGCGGAAGTTTGAGGCAATAACAGGTCTGTGATGCCCTTAGATATTCTGGGCCGCACGCGCGCTACACTGATGTATTCGACGTGTTTATAGCCTTGGCCGACAGGCCCGGTTAATCTTTGAAATTTCATCATGATGGGGATAGATCATTGCAATTGTTGGTCTTCAACGAGGAATTCCTAGTAAGCTCGAGTCATCAGCTCACGTTTACTACGTCCTGCCCTTTGTACACACCGCCCGTCGCTCCTACCGATTGAATGATCCGGTGAAATGTTCGGATCACGGCGACGTGGGCGGTTCGCTGCCCGCGACGTCGCGAGAAGTCCATTGAACCTTATCATTTAGAGGAAGGACAAGTCGTAACAAGGTTTCCATAGGTGAACCTGCGGAAGGATCATTGTCGAAACCTGCACAGCAGAACGACCCCGCGAACGTGTTTAACAAATAAGGAGTCCGCGCGGGCGGGGTGCTCTGGCACCTCGCACGAGTGCCTCCCCCCGTCCCCGGAGCACGCGCCCAGCGTGCGCGGCGGGCGACCAACGAACCCCGATGCGGAAAGCGCCAAGGAATACTTGAATCGATAGCCTGCCCCTCGTGCCCCGTCTACGGCGTGCGTCGGGGGGACCTGTTCTTCTTCTGGTAAACGAAAAAGACTCTCGGCAACGGATATCTCGGCTCTCGTATCGATGAAGAACGTAGCGAAATGCGATACTTGGTGTGAATTGCAGAATCCCGTGAACCATCGAGTCTTTGAACGCAAGTTGCACCCGAAGCCATTAGGCCGAGGGCACGTCTGCCTGGGCGTCACGCATCGCGTCGCCCCCCTCGCATCGCGCCTCAATCATGAGGCGCGCTGTCGTTGCAGGGCGGATACTGGCCTCCCGTGCGCCTCGCGCTCGCTGCTGGCCTAAATGCGAGTCCACGTCGACGAACATCGCGGCAAGTAGTGGTTGCAACTCAACTCTCTTTGCCATCGCATGTCACGGCCCAAAATCCATCGGGCCGGACTGGCACCCGAAGCCGAGAAGGCCAGGGAGAACCCGTTCAAATTCCTGTTCTTTCACTTACATGTCACCAAAAATTTGGGCAGCACTTCGCTACATATAAAAGGGTCTAATTACCTGTATCAGCACAACATGCACAAATATATATACATATATATAATACTTGGCCGTCGGGGCCACCCCATATACGAATATAACATCACTATATAAATTTCCATGACTTTACCCTTCTTTATGTCTACAAAGCCTCTAGAATATACATGACATAACTAGGGTCGGGACAAACCCCCACCCACACATGACTCCTGTACAATAACAAAATATAAGAAACCGACTCGGAAAGCTCCGAAGCAAACTGAAGCTCACCAACAACAGCTGTATGACCTGGCTCCTATCTATGCTGTGAATGAGCTGAAGTACCTGATCCTGCAGCATGAAATGCAGGTCCCCCATGAGGGACGTCAGTACGAAATATGTACTGAGTATGTAAAGCTGTAAATAATCATATGTGATATGGGGGATCAAGAAAATCATACACATGTGAATAAATCATAATAGAAGTGAACCACACTTCATAAACACTTTTAGGATCATGTACATTATTATTAATCTGAATTGGGTTCTTGAATACAAACACATTTGTGGAACGGTATACATTCGTTCATTTCATTCTTTACAATTATTATTCGCCATTACCTCCTCCTCCCGAACCTCCAACCACCTAACAATAATCAATACTGTACCGTACTGTGACCATTAGGCTGCCCCCAGTACATATTAATTGGGATCGACCCATGCTAGGCTTATGCCCCTGGGATACCACCCACACGTATATCAAGTAACACATAAGAGATTTTTCCAATAACTTAGTTCAAAAGCTTTTGAGATTATTACATTAGTGTTCATGCCAATATAGTACCTTTGGAACAATGATACATCAATAGGAATCAAGTAATAGACCTTCTATACAATAACGATGTAATAAGGACTCATTGGTACATCAACAGTGTATTTCAGAATCATCAATATGACAACAATGAAATAGGAGCCTCTTGGTATATCAATGAAACATTTTGACACTTTATAGAATGGAAACAACTTCATTGGTAATGTAGAACAATACATGTGTTTGGATAACCATCAGAATCTTACTTTATGGAACATTGGTGTTTTCATGCCAAAGAACATCGTTAGAGTATGCTTTACATACCTCGTTGTAGATTCGGATACCAATTCAACACAACTTCCCGCCTTTACAAATCACTTATCTACAATGAAATATTTGGCATCTAGTATTAGCAACCCAACACCACAATTCTCTTCCATAATTCCATACAACCAATATTTGCGAAGCATTCCAAAAACCAACTTGAACAATAGGTTTATGTGTATATATATATATAATCATCATTTCAATACCATATCATCAATACCACATCATCCCTTCACAATTCAACATAATCCAACCATGCACAAGAATGATCCAACATCATTTCCAATCATCTTTCAACAACAATCAAATAACATACTTCTTATGCTCACATGCATATATATATATATATATATATATACATATCCATATAAATAACACCAACATAATTTACATCCTTACCATATAATGGCCCTTTGGGTTTTGAAGTCCTGTTGGCACAAATAAGGGGTGCTTCTCGAAGCCCTTGAGACGATGAACACAACTACGGAATCAATTTGGACTTTCCACGGTTGAATCACAAGATAATTAGAGTTGAAAATTAGGCTAGGGTTTGTTCTTTCCTATAATTGATGATGAATATGAGTTTTTGAACTCATATACATGTATATAGACACATATTCCCGTCCATAATACCATAGAAAATGACCAAAGTGCCCTTAAAATTTATATAATGTAAAATATGTCCTCCGGTGGACTGTTTTGACAAGTTGAAGTAGATAGACCATAACTCTTTTCTCCGATATAGTATTTGGGTGAAATTGGTATAATTGTAAAGATAATTCAAAGTTCTTTCATTTCATATAAATTAGACCACCCAGTTCGTCCTGTACAAGGATTTATGATCGTTTGAAGTTGACCCTAAAAATCTGTTTTGAGAGGCTGAAGTAAAACGCGTATAACTCCTTACGCAGATGTTGAATTTTGATGAAACCAATTGCATTGGAAATAAGACTCAAAGATATTTCTTTTGATATATGGTATATCTCTCCGTTCATTATATTGAGGGAGTTATGATCGTTCAAAGTTGACCCAAAAAACTGGCAGGCCTCAGTATTTTCCTGCTAATTTACTGTTCACAAAAATCTGTTTTGAGAGGCTGAAATAGAACGAGTATAAATCCTTACGCAGATGTTGTATTTGTATGAAACCAATTTCATTAGAAATAATATGCAAAGATCTTTCTTTTGATATGTGGTAGCTCGTCCAGTTCATTATATTGAGGGAGTTATGATCGTTCAAAGTTGACCCAAAAACTGGAAATTTTCCTGCAATTTTACTGTTCCATCCCGGCCACTGTTTTATAGTTTCGAACGTGCTCGCTTATATCCGAAACTTTTCCATTTTTGAAAATCTTTATATTGTCGGAAATCTTATTCAATAACCTTCGTATGGAAACATTGACGGGCGAATTCCGGTATAAATAAGGTCGATTCCTATACACATATAATCAAACTATACACTTGAAACCATCTCAAAATAATCAATACTAATATATACCTAACTTAGGAGCAATACATATACTCCAACACATATAACAATGGCTAAGGCACGTAATTAAGTACGGGGTGTTACATCCTTCCCCCCTTAAGGACATTCGTCCTCGAATGTGAATGTAGTTATTTAGCCGAAACAAGTTCGAATTCATAATTGATATTCACGTCATCATATAGATGTTATGCATATGTAAAAACTTACTTGTTAGTGTCCCAGTTCCACTCCTTGCACTTCTTTTTCATCTTTGAACAAATAAGGGTATTTCAATTTCATTGCTTCCTCCGCTTCCCATGTAATCTCTTCCCTTTGTTGATTTCTCCAAAGTACTTTCACCGATGCTACTTCTTTATTTCTCATCTTCTTAACTTGACGATCTAATATAGCAACAAGCATCTCCTCGTAGGTAAGATCTTCTGTTACTTGCACATCTTCAGTAGAAGTAATAAGGGATGGATCTCCGATGCACTTTCGAAGCATTGATACATGAAATACTGGATGCACTGATGAGAGTTCCTGGGGTAGCTCTAATTCATAAGCAACTTGCCAACATCTTCGAATAATCCTATACGGGCCTATACATCGTGGACTCAACTTTCCTTTCTTGCCAAATCTCATCACCCCTTTCATTGGCGATACCTTCAAAAATACCCAATCGCCTAACGAAAACTCTAGCCCTCTTCTTCTACTATCCGCATATGACTTGTGTCGACTTTGGGTTGTTTTCAACCGTTGCTGAATCACCTTGACTTTTTCTATGGCTTGATACACAAGATCCGGTCCGAACATAAGAGTTTCACCCGCTTCGAACCATCCTATTGGTGATCTACACTTCCTCCCATATAAAGCTTTATATGGTGCCATTTTGATACTTGAATGATAGCTATTATTGTAGGCAAACTCAATAAGAGGTAAATGATCATCCCAGCTGCCTTTAAAATCTATAACACATGCTCGTAGCATATCTTCAAGTGTTTGAATGGTGCGCTCTGCTTGTCCATCCATCTGAGGGTGAAAAGTTGTACTCAGATTCACTTGTGTTCCCAAACTCCGTTGGAAAGACTTCCAAAAGTTTGCAGTAAATTGAGTTCCCCGATCTGATATAATAGAAGTTGGCACTCCATGTAATCGGACTATTTCTTTAACATACATCTTCGAATATTCTTCAACTGTGTAAGTGGTCTTAACGGGTAAGAAATGTGCGGATTTAGTAAGCCTATCCACAATCACCCATATAGAATCAAATTTCCGAGCTGTACGAGGCAAACCTGTAACAAAATCCATGTTGATCATGTACCACTTCCAAGTTGGAAGATATATGCGTTGCATATAGCCTCCGGGCTTTTGATGTTCCACTTTAACTCGTTGGCAACTTGGACATTCAGCTACAAATTCTGCGATGTTCCTTTTCATGTCATTCCACCAATGCATATCTTTCAAATCTTGATACATTTTGGTTGATCCTGGATGAATGGAATACCTTGAAAAATGTGCCTCTGTCATAATCCTCTTTCTTAGCCCGTCTACATCCGGCACACACAATCGGTTTTGGCACTGAAGTACTCCTTCTCGCGTAAGCTCAAATGCCTTGGTTGCACCACTCTGAACGTTCTCCTTAAGCTGTAATAAAATAGGATCTGCATATTGCTTCTCTTTCACTTCAGCTACTAATGAAGATTCCGCAGCATTATGTACGATAAGCTCTTTGTCCGGAGTTTCAAGAAGGCGAACTCCCAAACTAGCTAACTGGTGAAGATCTTTAACCATCCCTTTCCTTTCTATAGGCATCATCATAGCCTTACGACTTAACGCATCAGCTACTATATTCGCTTTCCCTGGATGATACAAAATATTGACATCATAATCTTTTAATAGTTCCATCCACCTTCCTTGCCTCAGATTTAGATCCTTCTGACTGAAAATATATTGTAAGCTCTTGTGATCAGTATATATATAAACATGAACCCCATATAAATAGTGGCGCCATATTTTTAAAGCAAAGATAACCGCTGCCAGCTCAAGATCGTGTGTAGGATAATTTTTCTCATGTGGCCGCAATTGTCTAGAAGCATATGCTATTACTTTACCATGCTGCATCAATACACATCCTAAACCAATTCTAGAAGCATCACAATACACTGTATACCCTTCTGTACCTTCTGGAAGTACCAACACAGGTGTAGAAGTCAACTTATTTTTTAATTCTTGGAAACTCTCCTCACACGTATCATTCCATTGAAACTTGGATGCTTTATGCATTAGCTTGGTTAAAGGTGCTGAAATGGAAGAAAAGTCTTTAACAAACCTCCTATAATAACCGGCCAACTCGAGAAAACTACGAATCTCCGTCGGCGTTGTGGGCCTTGTCCAGTTCTTCATAGCTTCTATCTTTTGAGAATCAACCTTTATCCCTTCACTAGATACAATATGACCCAAAAATGCCAACGACTTTAACCAAAACTCACATTTAGAGAACTTTGCATAAAGCTTACAATCACGAAGAGTCTGCAATGTCTGTCGTAAGTGATTGGCATGGTCCTCTTCTGATCTAGAATAAAATAGAATATCATCTATAAAAACTATCACAAATACATCCAGGAATAGCTTAAACACCCTATTCATCAAATCCAGAAAAGCTGCAGGTGCATTTGTTAGCCCAAATGACATAACTAGAAACTCATAATGACCATACCTTGTTCGGAAAGCTGTTTTGGGTATATCTTTTTCTTTGGCCCTCACTTGGTGGTAACCTGACCTCAAATCAATCTTAGAAAAGCACTTGGCGCCCTGTAACTGATCAAATAAATCATCAATTCTTGGGAGAGGATATTTATTCTTAATAGTCACCTTATTCAATTGCCGATAATCAATACACATCCTCAGCGAGCCATCCTTTTTGCGCACAAATAACACTGGTACTCCCCAGGGGGACATACTAGGCCTTATGAATCCCTTCTCAAGCAAATCTTTCAATTGCTCTTTCAATTCTCGCAATTCTGCTGGGGCCATTCTATATGGAGGAATGGAGATTAGTTGGGTGCCTGGAATTACATCAATACCAAACTCTACTTCTCGTTCAGGAGGCAAACCTAAAAGATCTTCAGGAAATACATCAGGAAATTCATTTACCACCAAAACAACGTGAAGAGTTGGTGGCTCCGCTTCTGTATCCCTTACTCTAACTAAATGATATAGGTATCGCTTGGAAATCATTTTTCTTGCTTTGAAATAAGAAATAAATCTACCTCTTGGTGCGCCGATCTTACCTTGCCATTCAATAACTGCTTCATTCGGAAAATGTAAATACATCTTTTTTGTACAACAGTCAATTTTGGCATAACAAGACGCCAACCAATCCATACCCATTATAACATCAAAATCTACCATTTCTAGTTCCACGAGATTAGCCATCGTGTCTCGACCACACACAGTTACTACACAATCTTTATAAACTCTTCTAGCAATAATAGATTCCCCAACCGGGGTAGAAACTTCCAACGGCTTATCTAACAATTCGGGGGTTCTTTTGAACTTTCCAGCAACCAAAGGAGTAACATATGATAATGTAGAACCGGGATCAATTAGAGCATATACATCAAATGAAAATATGGACAACGTACCCGTAACCACATCTGGGGAAGCCTCTAAATTTTGTCGATCTGCTAAAGCATAAGTGCGATTCTGAGTCCCGCTGGAATTGGCAACTCTTGTTTCATTTCTAGCGTGACCCATGGGTCGTGCGCCTCTACCAGAATAAGATACCGGTGACGATGATGCAACAGCTGATCACGAAGGTCGTGCTACACCACCTGCGCCCCTTCGTGGGCATTCTCTCATCATATGCCCCGTCATACCGCACCAATAACAAACATTTGTTCCTATTCGACATGCTCCCATATGATTCCTTCCACATTTATTGCATGGCTCTCGAGGATGTCTCAGTTGGATCATATTCCCTTGCCCATGATAACCCACTGATCGCAAACTATGACCCTCACTTCTTTGCCCAATTTGACTGCCTCTGAACCCCTGATGCTGTGGTGGAGCACTAGCTGCAGAATAAGAAAATAATGGCCTAGGTGGTCTAGCAGAAAATTGAGGTCTAAAACCTCCCTGTGGAGCCATAAACTGCCCTGTAGATCTGGACCTCTTAGAAGATCCGCTTTCAAATTCCTGTGTTCTTCTTCTCTGCCTCTGATCTTCCATTTTCTGTGCAAATGCTTGGATCCTAGCTATATCCATATCTTTATTCAGTGCAGCAATAGTACAATCCCTAACTAAATACGGATCCAATCCATTCACATACCGATGAACTCTGTCATCCATAGTAGCTATAATATTAGGAGCATATCTGGACAAGGAATTAAATCGAAGACTATACTCCCTCACACTTGTATTACCCCGCCGAAGATTTAAGAACTGATCCGCACGGGCCTGACGAGTCTCATATGGAAGATAATGATCAATAAATGCCTCTTTGAACTCTTTCCAAGTAGTTGGGGGTGCATCAATGCCCCTCGACCGTTTCCAGTCTTCATACCAATATATAGCCTTACCTTTGAATCTATATGCGGATAACTCCACTGTCTCTCTGCCCGATACATGCATCACCTCTAGGGCCCTTTTGATTTGATCAATAAAGTCCTGCGGATCTTCGTTAAGATCGGATCCGGTAAAAGTAGGCGGATCCATCTTATGAAAATCTTGCGTCCGAAGACTAGCCGCCCTATCAGTACTGCTAGAACCCGCGACAGGAATGGCTTGCCCTTGGACTTGCCCAGCAACTATACGAGTCAAAAGTTGCACTGCATTTCTAAGATCTTGATCAACAACATTAATAGGTGGCTCTGGAGATATAGTTCTCCTCCCCCTTATTTCTTCTGGACTGGGGGAAGTTTCTGATGCATGCTCAGCTGGAGCCTCACTTTGATTAGCTGGTATAGTGGGTGACTTACTAGTCCCCTCTCCGGCAGCCACATCTACTTGATTACCGGTATTCTTGCTTCTGGTAACCGGCATCATTACTATAATAAGAGAAACAAACTGACTCAGTGGTCAACTATGACTTCATATACAATATAAGCTCTATCGCACGATCTAAGACACGAAGAAAAGAAACAATTCCTAAATATCCATAGCCTCCTGTTTATAGATGTGGTGCACAACACACCGATAAACAAGACTCTACGTAGACACGGCTTTGTAGACTCACTAGGACGAACCTCTCTGATACCACTTTTGTCACGACCCAAAATCCCATCGGGCCGGACTGGCACCCGAAGCCGAGAAGGCCCGGGAGAACCCGTTCAAATACCTGTTCTTTCACTTACATGTCACCAAAAATTTGGGCAGCACTTCGCTGCATATAAAAGGGTCTAATTACCTGTATTAGCACAACACGCACAAATATATATACATATATATAATACTTGGCCGTCGGGGCCACCCCATATACAAATATAACATCACTATATAAACTTCCATGACTTTACCCTTCTTTATGTCTACAAAGCCTCTAGGATATACATGACATAACTAGGGTCGGGACGAACCCCCTCCCACACATGACTCCTGTACAATAACAAAATATAAGAAACCGACTCGGAAAGCTCCGAAGCAAACTGGAGCTCACCAACAACAGTTGTATGACCTGGCTCCTATCTATGCTGTGAATGAGCTGAAGTACCTGATCCTGCAGCATGAAATGCAGGTCCCCCATGAGGGACGTCAGTACGAAATATGTACTGAGTATGTAAAGCTGTAAATAATCATATGTGATATGGGGTATCAAGAAAATCATACATATGTGAATAAATCATAATAGAAGTGAACCACACTTCATAAACACTTTTAGGATCATGTACATTATTATTAATCTGAATTGGGTTCTTGAATACAAACACATTTGTGGAACGGTATACATTCGTTCATTTCATTCTTTACAATTATTATTCGCCATTACCTCCTCCTCCCGAACCTCCAACTACCTAACAATAATCAATACTGTACCGTACTATGACCATTAGGCTGCCCCCAGTACATATCAATTGTGATCGACCCATGCTAGGCTTATGCCCCTGGGATACCACCCACACGTATATCAAGTAACACATAAGAGATTTTTCCAATAACTTAGTTCAAAAGCTATTGAGATTATTACATTAGTGTTCATGCCAATATAGTACCTTTGGAACAATAATACATCAATAGGAATCAAGTAATAGACCTTCTATACAATAACGATGTAATAAGGACTCATTGGTACATCAACAGTATATTTCAGAATCATCAATATCACAACAATGAAATAGGAGCCTCTTGGTATATCAATGAAACATTTTGACACTTTATAGAATGGAAACAACTTCATTGGTAATGTAGAACAATACATGTGTTTGGATAACCATCGGAATCTTACTTTATGGAACATTGGTGTTTTCATGCTAAAGAACATCGTTAGAGTATGCTTTACATACCTCGTTGTAGATTCGGATACCAATTCAACACAACTTCCCGCCTTTACAAATCACTTATCTACAATGAAATATTTGGCATCTAGTATTAGCAACCCAACACCACAATTCTCTTCCATAATTCCATACAACCAATATTTGCAAAGCATTCCAAAAACCAACTTGAACAATAGGTTTATGTGTATATATATATATAATCATCATTTCAATACCATATCATCAATACCACATCATCCCTTCACAATTCAACATAATCCAACCATGCACAAGAATGATCCAACATTATTTCCAATCATCTTTCAACAACAATCAAATAACATACTTCTTATGCTCACATGCATATATATATATATACATATCCATATAAATAACACCAACATAATTTACATCCTTACCATAGAAAGGCCCTTTGGGTTTTGAAGTCCTGTTGGCACAAATAAGGGGTGCTTCTCGAAGCCCTTGAGACGATGAACACAACTACGGAATCAATTTGGACTTTCCACGGTTGAATCACAAGATAATTAGAGTTGAAAATTAGGCTAGGGTTTGTTCTTTCCTATAATTGATGATGAATATGAGTTTTTGAACTCATATACATGTATATATACACATATTC
>CM061561.1:276906533-276911533 GCA_030864225.1 Capsicum baccatum var. pendulum | reverse complement strand
ACATATTTTTTCAATTTTAATAAATGATATTTGTAAAAAAAATATTTTCTAAATGAAAATTATCATTTACAAATTACACGACCTTTTTGTGAGTGTACAGGCTCCGTCTCACATCAAAACGTGCAATTCGGGTCCGCATATGTCTGGTATGATTCTCTGGAAAAATCATGTCTACTCCTGTCACTTGGTTTTTTTTTTAAGCATATATAAGGGGGGTAGAGGTGTTGAAGGCACTTCAAGGCGACTGTCGGTAGTTGGCATAGGCGCTCAGTGGACATGTCGGCGTGCAGCGTGGGCGCATGGCAACATGCATGGCTAGTCGGTGCGAGGCATCCGTGCCCGTGTAGAAACGTCAGCCGCGCTTCATTGTACGCTCGTGTCGGTTATCGGTGGCGTCGTCCACGACGGGGCTGCTGGCGCTAGACTTCGGACGAGGCGGTGCCTTCGTGCGAGCGGCGAGTACTGGATGCTGCTCTCGGGGTAATCTCCAAGCGCTGCACCCATGCGGCCGAGCCCAATCCGCGGCGAGAGCCCGTGCATGAGCCTCGGCGTGCCTTCATCTCCTCTGCTCCCCCCAAGGGCGGGCTATCATGTCAAGCGGGACTGGCTTCAGCCTTGCAACATCCGCATTGGCAGCAACGCATGACATCTATTGCTGGGCGTTGGGGCCGGTGCTGGGCGTGCATCGATGGAGCATTTGGACGCACGACGCATGAGTTGTGTTCGGCACGTGCGGTTAGGTTGGATCCCTGCTCGAGCAGCGACGTCCTGATCCGCCTGCCATCTCAGTCGCGGGGCAAGAGCAATGTAGACTTGTTCGAAGTCGGTTTCCTGTGCTGCATGCATTATCAAGTTTTATCGATTGCCTTTCGCCCCTCACATTTTGTGCACGGGGCGAATCGATAGGCCGCCCTTGCGTCCCACGCCTCCCTCGCTTCGTCGTGCGATGTCGTGGTTCGTGAGCGGTGCGATGTCGTGCCACTACGACGCTCCTTGCAAATGACGGTCGCGCTCGCCTTGAATCCCTGCACCATGGCACCAAGGCAACAGGGCAGCTTGGCACCGTGGCGCCATGGCACCAGGACACCAAGGCACCGTGGCTCCATGCCACCGTAGCACCAAGGCGGCGTGGCACCATGGCACCAAGGCGGCGTAGCACCATGGCACCAGGGCACCAAGACACCAGGGCACCAGGGCACCGTGAAAGCAAGGCACCGCGGCACCGCGGCACCAGGGCACTAAGGAACCATGAAACCATGGCAGCGTGGCACCAAGGCACCGTGGCACCAAGTGGGCGTGCAACCGTGGCACCAGGGCACCAAGGCACCATGGCACCGTGGCACCAGGGCGGCCTAGCAGCAAGGCACCGTGGCACCAAGGTGGCGTGGCACCATGGCACACAGGCACCATTGCACCGTGGCACCATGGCACCCAGGCACCATGGCACCGCGGCACCATGGCACCAACGCATCGCGGCACCAAGGCGCCGTGACACCATGGCAGCATGGCACCGTGGCACCGTGGCACCGCGGCACCAGGGCACTAAGGCCCATGGAACCATGGCACCGTGGCACCAAGGCACCGTGGCACCATGGCACAAAGGCACCGTGGCCCCGTGGCAGCATAGCACCATGGCACAATGGCGCCGTGGCACCAAGGCACCGTGGCACCATGGCACCGTGGCACCGAGGCACCATGGTAGCATGGCGCCATGACACCAAGGCAGCATGGCGCCATGCCACCAAGGCGCCGTGGCACCGTGGCACCGTGGCACCAAGGCACCATGGCACCAAGGCACAACGCACCGTGGCAAAATCAAAAGAGCGTAAACCTACGTTCGATCATCCTAATATTTTCCTGACGTTCCTCGATCCTCGTCACCGTTGCACACTCATTTCTACATATCCGCTCTAATTTTGTATTTTAAATATATGTCAATTCTACCTCATATGTCGTGGCGGTTTTCGTAATGTCCCGTCGCCTTTTTTTCAAATTTTTATTTAATATCCTTAAATTTAAATATTTTATATCGTTACGTCATTCGTACAAATACACACTGAATTGTTGGTTTAAGGCTACTTCATTCTAATATGCATATTTTGGGGTTGTTACTTATTTTTATATTTTTCTAAAATTTTTATTTAATTTCCTTAAATTTAAATATTTTATATCGTTACATTATGCGTACAAATATGCAGTCGATTGTTGGTTTAAGGTTAGTTCATGCGCTAAGAATATTTTCCAAATTTTTTCATATTTTTATGAATATTTTTTCTATTTTTGATTATTTTTACATATTTTTTCAATTTGAATAAATGATATTTGTAAAAAAAATATTTTTTCAACGAAAATTATCATTTACAAATTACGCGTCCTTTTTTTGAGTGCACAGGCTCCGTCTCACATCAAAACGTGCAGTTCGGTTCCGCATATGTCTGGTATGATTCTCTGGAAAAATCATGTCTACTCCTGTCACTTGGGGTTTTTTTTAAGAATATTTAAGGCGGGTAGAGGTGTTGAAGGCACTTCAAGGTGACTGTCGGTAGTTGGCATAGGCGCTCAGTGGCCATGTCGACGTGCAGCGTGGGCGCATGGCAGCATGCATGGCTAGTCCGTGCGAGCCGTCCGTGCCCGTGTAGCAACATCGGTCGCGCTTCATTGTACGCTAGTGTCGGCTATCGGTGGAGTCATCCACGACGGGGCTGCTGGTGCTAGACTTCGGACGAGGCGGTGCCTTCGTGCGAGCGGCGAGTACTGGATGCTGCTCTCGGGGCAAGCTCCAGGCGCTGCACGCATGCGGCCGAGCCCAATCCGTGGCGAGCACCGGCAGCCGGCATGGGCGGCGCCCGTGCATGAGCCTCGGCTTGCCTTCATCTCCTCACTCCTCCCAAGGGCGGGCTATCTTGTCAAGCAGGACTTGCTTCATCCTTGCAACGTCCGCATGGGCAGCAGCGCACGACATCCATTGTTGGGCATTGGGGCCGGTGCTGGGCATGCATCGACGGAGCATTTGGACTCACGACGCGTGAGTAGAGGTGTTGAAGGCACTTCAAGGCGACTGTGGGTAGTTGGCATAGGCGCTCAATGGCCATGTCGGCGTGCAGCGTGGGCGCATGGTAGCATGCATGGCTAGTCCGTGCGAGCCGTCCGTGCTCGTGTAGCAACGCCGACCGCGTTTCATTGTACGCTAGTGTCGGTTATCGGTGGCGTCGTCCATGACGGGGCTGCTGGCGCTAGACTTCGGAAGAGGCGGTGCCTTCGTGCGAGCGGCGAGTACTGGATGCTGCTCTCGGGGCAAGCTTCAGGCACTGCACGCATGCGGCCGAGCCCAATCCGCGACGAGGGCCAGCGGCCGGTGTTGGCGGCGCCCATGCATGAGCCTCGGCGTGCCTTCATCTCCTCTGCTCCCCCCAAGGGCGGGCTATCGTGTCAAGCGGGACTTGCTTCAGCCTTGCAACGTCCGCATAGGCAGCAGCGCACGACATCTATTGCTGGGCGTTGGGGCCGGTGCTGGGCGTGCATCGACGGAGCATTTGGACGCACGACGCGTGAGTTGTGTTCGGCACGTGCTGTTAGGTTGCATCCCTTCTCGAGCAGCGACGTCCTGACCCGCCTACCATCTCAGTCGCGAGGCAAGCGCAATCTAGGCTTGCTCCAAGTCGGTTTCCTCTGCTGCATGCATTATCAAGTTTTATCGATCGCCTTTTGCCCCTCGTATTTCGTGCGCGAGGCGAATCAAAAGGCCGCCCTCGCATCCCAGACCTCCCTCGCTTCGTTGTGTGATGTCGTGGTCCGCAAGCGGCAGCCCGAATTCTCGGATGTGGTAGACGCAGTGGGCATGGGGCCTTCATCATCTCCTATCTGCCCCGTACGATGCTCCTTGCAAACGACGGTCGCGCTCGACTTGAATCCGTCTGCGCCCTCGCGGGCAGGCCGGGCTCATGCGACGCCGGCGTCAATGAGGAATGCTACCTGGTTGATCCTACCAGTAGTCATATGTTTGTCTCAAAGATTAAGCCATGCATGTGTAAGTATGAACAAATTCAAACTGTGAAACTGCGAATGGCCTGCCATGGTGGTGTCTTTGTCAAGATGTTGCTTTTAGGACTTCGCCGGCTCCTTATGAGAAATCAAAGTTTTTGGGCTCCGGGGGGAGTGTGGTCGCAAGGCTGAAACTTAAAGAAATTGACGAAAGGGAACCAGCATGAGTGGAGCCTGCGGCTTAATTTGACTAAACACGGGGAAACATACCAGGTCCAGACATACTAAGGATTGACAGACTGAGAGGTCTTTCTTGATTCTATGGGCGGTGGTGCATGGCCGTTCTTAGTTGGTGAAGTGATTTGTCTGGTTAATTCCGTTAACGAATGAGACCTCAGCCTGCTAACTAGCTATGCGGAGGTATCCCTTCGCGGACAGCTTCTTAGAGGGACTACAGCCTTTTAGGCCGCAAAAGTTTGAGGCAATAATAGGTCTGTGATGCCCTTAGATGTTCTGGGCCGCACACGCGCTACACTGATGTATTCGACGAGTTTATAGCCTTGGCTGACAGGCCCGGGTAATCTTTGAAATTTCATCATGATGGGGATAGATCATTGCAATTGTTGGTCTTCAACGAGGAATTCCTAGTAAGCGCGAGTCATCAGCTCGCGTTTACTACGTCCCTGCCCTTTGTACACACCGCCCGTCGCTCCTACCGATTGAATGATCCGGTGAAATGTTCGGATCGCGGCGACGTGGGCTGTTCGCTGCCCACGACGTCGCGAGAAGTCCATTGAACCTTATCATTTAGTGGAAGGACAAGTCGTAACAAGGTTTCCGTAGGTGAACCTGCGGAAAGATCATTATCGAAACCTGCACAGCAGAACGACCCCGCGAACGTGTTTAACAAATTGGGAGTCCGCGCGGGCGGGGTGCTCCGGCACCTCGCACGAGTGCCTCCCCCCGTCCCTGGAGCGCGCGCCCATCGTGCGCGGCGGGCGACCAACGAACCCCGATGC
>CM061561.1:276891533-276901533 GCA_030864225.1 Capsicum baccatum var. pendulum | reverse complement strand
CTGCTCCCCCCAAGGGCGGGATATCGTGTCAAGCGGGACTTCCTTCAGCCTTGCAACATCCGCATTGGCAGCAGCACACGGCATCTATTGTTGGGCGTTGGGGCCGGTGCTGGGCGTGCATCGACGGAGCATTTGGACGCACGACGCGTGAGTTGTGATCGGCACGTGCGGTTAGGTTGTATCCCTACTCGAGCAGCGACGTCCTGACCCACCTGCCATCTCAGTCGCGGGGCAAGCGTAATGTAGGCTTGCTCAAAGTCGGTTTCCTGTGCTGCATGCATTATCAAGTTTTATCGATCGCCTTTTGCCCCTCGCATTTCGTGCGTGGGGCGAATCGATAGGCCGCCCTTGCGTCCCACGCCTCCCTTGCTTCATCGTGTGATGTCGTGGTCCGTGAGCGGCGGTCGGGATACTCGGATTCGGTAGACGCAGTGGGCATGGGGCCTTCATCGACTCCTGTCTGCCCCGTACGACGCTCCTTGCAAATGACGATCGCGCTCGCCTTGAATCCCTGCACCATGGCACTAAGGCACCAGGGCAGCTTGGCACCGTGGCTCCATGACACCAGGGCACCAAGGCACTGTGGCGCCATGCCACCGTAACACCAAGGCGGCGTGGCACCATGGCACCAAGGCGGCGTGGCACCATGGCACCAAGGCACCGCGGCACCAGGGTACTAAGGCACCATGGAACCATGGCACCGTGGCACCAAGTCACCGTGGCACCATGTCGGTGTGCAACTATGGCACCAGGGCACCAAGGCACCATGGCACCAAGGCACCATGGCACCGTGGCACGAAGGCGGCCTGGCACGTTGGCACCAAGGCACCGTGTCACCAAGGTGGCGTTGCACCATGGCACACAGGCACCATGGCACCCAGGCACCATGGAACCGCGGCACCATGGCACCAATGCATCGCGGCACCAAGGCACCGTGACCCCATGGCACCATGGCACCGTGGCACAGTGGTAACGTGGGACCGCGGCACCAGGGCACTAAGGCCCCATGGAACCATGGCACCGTGGCACCAAGGCACAGTGGCACCATGGCACCAAGGCACCGTGGCCTCGTGGCAGCATAGCACCATGGCACCAAGGCACCGTGGCACAATGGCGCCGTGGCACCAAGGCACCGTGGCACCATGGCACCGTGGCACCGTGGCAGCATGGCTCCATGACACCAAGGCAGCATGGCGCCATGCCACCAAGGCGCCGTGGCACCATGGCACCAAGGCATCGTGGCACCATGGCACCCAGGCACCGTGGCGCCGTGGCGCCAAGGCACCATGGCACCATGGCACCAAGGAACCATGGCACCAAGGAACAACGCACCGTGGCAAAATCAAAAGAGCGTAAACCTACGTTCGATCATCCTAATATTTTCCTAACGTTCCTCGATCCTCGTCACCGTTGCACACTCATTTCTCTACATATCCGCTCAAATTTTGTATTTTAAATATATGTCAATTCTACCTCATATGTCGTGGCGGTTTTCGTAATGTCCCGTCCCCTTTTTTTTAATTTTTTATTAAATATCATTAAATTTAAATATTTTATATCGTTACGTATTTCGTACAAATACGCACTCAATTGTTGGTTTAAGGCTACTTCATTCTAATATGCATATTTTGGGGTTGTTACTTATTTATATATTTTTCTAAAATTTTTATTTAATTTCCTTAAATTTAAATATTTTATATCGTTACGTTATGCGTACAAATATGCACTCGATTGTTTGTTTATGGTTAGTTCATGCGCTAAGAATATTTTCCTAATTTTTTCATATTATTATAAATATTTTTTCTATTTTTGATTATTTTTACATATTTTTTCAATTTTAATAAATGATATTTGTAAAAAAAAATATTTTTTCAACGAAAATTATCATTTACAAATTACGCGACCTTTTTTTAAGTGCACAGGCTCCGTCTCACATCAAAACGTGCAGTTTGGTTCCGCATATGTCTGGTATGATTCTCTGGCAATATCATGTCTACTCCTGTCACTTGGGTTTTTTTTTTAAGCATATATAAGGGGGGTAGAGGTGTTGAAGGCACTTCAAGGCGACTGTCGGTAGTTGGCATAGGCGCTCAGTGGCCATGTCGACGTGTAGCGTGGGTGAATGGCAGCATGCATGGCTAGTCCGTGCGAGCCGTCTGTGCCCGTGTAGCGATGTCGGTCGCGCTTCATTGTACGCTTGTGTCGGTTAACGGTGGCGTCGTCCACGACGGGGCTGCTGGTGCTAGACTTCGAACGAGGCGGTGCCTTCGTGCGAGCGGCGAGTACTGGATGATGCTCTCGGGGAAAGCTCCAGGCGCTGCACGGATGCAGCCGAGCCCAATCCGCGGCGAACGCCGGCGGCCGGCGTGGGCGGCTCCCGTGCATGAGCCTCGGCGTGCCTTCATCTCCTCTGCTCCCCCAAAGGGCGGGCTATCGTGTCAAGCGGGACTTGCTTCAGCCTTGTAACATCCGCATTGGCAGCAGCGCAGGACATCTATTGCTGGGCGTTGGGGCCGGTGCTGGGCGTGCATCGACGGAGCATTTGGACGCACGGCGCGTGAGTTGTGTTCGGCACGTGCGGTTACGTTGGATCCCTGCTCGAGCAGCAATGTCCTGACCCGCCTGCCATCTCATTCGCGGGGCAAGCGCAATGTAGGCTTGCTCGAAGTCGGTTTCCTATGCTGCATGCATTATCAAGTTTTATCGATCGCCTTTCGCCCCTCGCATTTCGTGCGCGGGGCTAATCGA
Source organism: Capsicum baccatum var. pendulum (assembly GCA_030864225.1). Lineage (NCBI taxonomy): Eukaryota > Viridiplantae > Streptophyta > Magnoliopsida > Solanales > Solanaceae > Capsicum > Capsicum baccatum. The sequence continues at coordinate 276,898,785 of CM061561.1, read as the reverse complement.
TAGGCCGCCTTTGAGTCCCACGCCTCCCTCGCTTCGTCGTGCGATGTCGTGGTCCGTGAGCGGCGGTGGGGATACTCGGATGCAGTAGACGCAGTGGGCATGGGGCCTTCATCGACTCCTATCTACCCCGTACGACGCTCCTTGCAAATGACGGTCGCGCTCGCCTTGAATCCCTGCAGCATGGCACCAAGGCACCAGGGCAGCTTGGCACCGTGGCGCCATGCCACCAGGTCACCATGGCACCAAGGGACCGTGGCGCCATGCCACCGTAGCACCAAGACGGCGTGGAACGATGGCACCAAGGCGGCGTGGCACCATGGCACCAGGGCACCAAGGCACCAGGGCACCAAGGCACCGCGGCACCAGGGCACTAAGGCACTATGGAACCATGGCACCGTGGCACCAAGGCACCGTGGAACCAAGTCGGCGTGCAACCAGGGCACCAGGGCACCAAGGCACCATGGCACCAAGGCACCATGTCACCGTGGCACCAAGGCGGCCTGGCACCTTGGCACCAAGGCACCGTGGCACCAAGGTGGCGTGGCACCATGGCACACAGGCACCATGGCACCAAGGCACCATGGCACCGAGGCACCATGGCACCAACGCATCGCGGCACCAAGGCACCGTGACACCATGGCACCATGGCACCGTGGCACCGTGGCACCGTGGCACCGCGGCACCAGGGCACTAAAGCTCCATGGAACCATGGCACCAAGGCACCATGGCACCATGGCACCAAGGCAGCGTGGCCCCATGGCAGCATAGCACCATGGCACCAAGGCACCGTGGCACAATGGGGCCGTGGCACCAAGGCACCGTGGCACCATGGCACCATGGCACCGAGGCACCATGGCAGCATAGCGCCACAACACCAAGGCAGTATGGCGCCATGCCACCAAGGCGCCGTGGCACCAAGGCATCGTGGCACCATGGCACCCAGTCACCGTGGCGCCGTGGCACCAAGGCACCAAGGCACCATGGCACCATGGCACCATGGCACCAAGGCACAACGCACCGTGGCAAAATCAAAAGAGCGTAAACCTACGTTCGATCATTCTAATTTTGTATCTACATATCCGCTCTAATTTTGTATTGTAAATATATGTCAATTCTACATCATATGTCGTGGCGGTTTTCGTAATGTTCCGTCGCCTTTTTTTCAAATTTTTATTTAATATCCTTAAATTTAAATATTTTATATCGTTACGTCATTCGTATAAATACGCACTCAATTGTTGGTTTAAGGCTACTTCATTCTAATATGCATATTTTGGGTTGTTACTTATTTTTATATTTTTCTAAAATTTTTATTAAATTTCCTTAAATTTAAATATTTTATATCATTACGTTATGCGTACAAATATGCATTCGATTGTTGGTTTAAGGTTAGTTCATACGCTAAGAATATTTTCCTAATTTTTTCATATTTTTATAAATATTTTTTCTATTTTTGATTATTTTTACATATTTTTTCAATTTTAATAAATGATATTTGTAAAAAAAAATATTTTTTCAACGAAAATTATCATTTACAAATTACGCGACCTTTTTTTGAGTGCACAGGCTCCGTCTCAAATCAAAACGTGCAGTTCGGTTCCGCATATGTCTGGTATGATTCTCTGGCAAAATCATGTCTATTCCTGTCACTTGGGTTTTTTTTTAAGCATATATAAGGGGGGTAGAGGTGTTGAAGGCACTTCAAAGCGACTGTCGGTAGTTGGCATAGGCATTCAGTGGCCATGTCGACGTGTAGCGTAGGCGAATGGCAGCATGCATGGCTAGTCCGTGCGAGCCGTCTGTGCCCGTGTAGCAATGTCGGTCGCGCTTCATTGTACGCTCGTGTAGGTTATTGGTGGCGTCGTCCACGACGGGGCTGCTGGCGCTAGACTTCGGACGAGGCGGTGCCTTCGTGCGAGCGGCGAGTACTGGATGATGCTCTCGGGGCAAGCTCCAGGCGCTGCACGGATGCGGCCGAGCCCAATCCGCGGCGAACGCCGGCGGCCGGCGTGGGCGGCGCCCGTGCATGAGCCTCGGCGTGCCTTCATCTCCTCTGCTCCCCCAAAGGGCGGGCTATCGTGTCAAGCGGGACTTGCTTCAGCCTTGCAACATCCGCATTGGCAGCAGCGCACGACATCTATTGTTGGGCGTTGGGGCCGGTGCTGGGCGTGCATCGACGGAGCATTTGGACGCACGGCGCGTGAGTTGTGTTCGGCACGTGCGGTTAGGTTGGATCCCTGCTTGAGCAGCGACGTCCTGACCTGCCTGCCATCTCATTCGCGGGGCAAGCGTAATGTAGGCTTGCTCGAAGTCGGTTTCCTGTGCTGCATGCATTATCAAGTTTTATCGATCGCCTTTCACTCCTCGCATTTCGTACGCGGGGCGAATCGATAGGCCGCCCTTGCATCCCACGCCTCCCTCGCTTCGTCGTGCGATGTCGTGGTCCGTAAGCGGCGGTGGGGATACTCGGATGCGGTAGACGCAGTGGGCATGGGGCCTTCATCGACTCCTATCTGCCCCGTACGATGCTCCTTGCAAATGACGGTCGCGCTCGCCTTGAATCCCTGCACCATGGCACCAAGGCTCCAGGGCAGCTTGGCACCGTGGCGCCATGGCACCAGGTCACCATGGCACCAAGGCACCGTGTCTCCATGCCACCGTAGCACCAAGGCGGCGTGGAACCATGGCACCATGGCGGCGTGGCACCATGGAACCAGGGCACCAAGGCACCAGGGCACCAAGGCCCCGCGGCACCAGGGCACTAAGGCACTATGGAACCATGGCACCGTGGTACCACGTCGGCGTGCAACCAGGGCACCGGGGCACCAAGGCACCATGTCACCGTGGCACCAAGGCGGCCTGGCACCTTGGCACCAAGGCACCGTGGCACAAAGGTGGCGTGGAACCATGGCACACAGGCACCATGGCAGCGTGGCACCATGGCACCCAGGCACCATGGCACCAACACATCGTGGCACCAAGGCACCGTGACACCATGGCACCATGGCACCGTGGCACCATGGCACCGTGGCACCGCGGCACCGCGGCACCAGGGCACTAAAGCCCCATGGAACCATGGCACCAAGGAACCGTGGCACCATGGCACCAAGGCAGCGTTGCCCCATGGCAGCATAGCACCATGGCACCAAGGCACCGTGGCACAATGGGGCTGTGGCACCAAGGCACCATGGCACCATGGCACCGTGGCACCGAGGCACCATGGCAGCATGGCGCCATGACACCAAGGCAGCATGGCGCCATGCCACCAAGGCGCCGTGGCACCAAGGCATCATGGCACCATGGCACCCAGGCACCGTGGCGCCGTGGCACCAAGGCACCAAGGCACCATAGCACCATGGCACCAAGGCACAACGCACCGTGGCAAAATCAAAAGAGCGTAAACCTACGTTCGATCATCCTAATTTTGTATCTACATATCCGCTCTAATTTTGTATTGTAAATATATGTCAATTCTACCGCATATGTCGTGGCGATATTCGTAATGTCCCATCGCCTTTTTTTCCAATTTTTATTTAATATCCTTAAATTTAAATATTTTATATCGTGACGTCATTCGTACAAATACGCACTCAATTGTTGGTTTAAGGCTACTTCATTCTAATATGCATATTTTGGGGTTGTTACTTATTTTTATATTTTTCTAAAATTTTTATTTAATATCCTTAAATTTAAATATTTTATATCGTTACGTTATGCGTACAAATATGCACTCGATTGTTGGTTTAAGGTTAGTTCATGCGCTAAGAATATTTTCCTAATTTTTTCATATTTTTATAAATATTTTTTCTATTTTTGATTATTTTTACATTTCTTTTCAATTTTAATAAATGATATTTGTAAAAAAAAATATTTTTTCAACGAAAATTATCATTTACAAATTACGCGACCTTTTTTTGAGTGCACAGGCTCCGTCTCACATCAAAACGTGTAGTTTGGTTCCGCATATGTCTGGTATGATTCTCTGGCAAAATCATGTCTACTTCTGTCACTTGGTTTTTTTTTAAGCATATATAAGGGGGGTAGAGGTGTTGAAGGCACTTCAAGGCGACTGTCGGTAGTTGGCATAGGTGCTCAGTGGCCATGTCGACGTGTAGCGTGGGCGCATGGCAGCATGCATGGCTAGTCCGTGCAGGCCGTGTGTGCCCGTGTAGCAACGTCGGCCGCGCTTCATTGTACGCTCGTGTCGGTTATCGGTGGCGTCGTCCACGACGGGGCTGCTGGCGCTAGACTTCGGACGAGGCGGTGCCTTCGTGCGAGCGGCGAGTACTGGATGCTGCTCTCGGGGCAAGCTCCAGGCGCTGCACGCATGCGGCCGAGACCAATCCGCGGCGAGCGCCGGCGGCCGGCGTGGGCAGCGCCCGTGCATGAGCCTCGGCGTGCCTTCATCTCCTCTGATCCCCCCAAGGGCGGGATATCGTGTCAAGCGAGACTTGCTTCATCCTTGCAACGTCCGCATTGGCAGCAGCGCACGGCATCTATTGCTGAGCATTGGGGCCGGTGCTGTGCGTGCATCGATAGAGCATTTGGATGCACGGCGCGTGAGTTGTGTTCGGAACGTGCAGTTAGGTTGCATCCCTGCTCGAGCAGCGACGTCCTGACCCGCCTGCCATCTCAATCGCGGGGCAAGCGCAATGTAGGCTTGCTCGAAGTCGGTTTCCTGTGTTGCATGCATTATCAAGTTTTATCGATTCCCTTTTGCACCTCGCATTTCGTGCGCGGGGCGAATCTATAGGCCACCCTTGCGTCCCACGCCTCCCTCGCTTCGTCGTGCGATGTCGTGGTCCGTGAGCGGCGGTGGGGATACTCGGATGCAGTAGACGCACTGGGCATGGGGCCTTCATCGACTCCTATCTACCCTGTACGACGCTCCTTGCAAATGACGGTCGTGCTCTCCATGAATCCCTGCACCATGGCACCAAGGCACCAGGGCAGCTTGGCACCGTGGCGCCATAGCACCAGGGCACCAAGGCACCGTGGCGCGATGCCACCGTAGCACCAATGCAGCGTGGCACCATGGCACCAAGGCGGTGTGGCACCATGGCACCAGGTCACCAAGGCACTAGGGCACCAGGGCACCGTGACAACAAGGCACCAAGGCACCGCGGCACCAGGGCACTAAGGCACCATGGAACTATGGCACCGTGGCACCAAGTCACCGTGGCACCAAGTCGGCGTGCAACCATGGAACCAGGGCACCAAGGCACCAGGGCACCAAGGCACCATGGAACCAAGACGGCCTGGCACCTTGGCACCAAGCCACAGGGGCACCAAGGTGGCGTGGCACCATGGCACACAGGCACCATGGCACCGTGGCACCATGGCACCCAGGCACCATGGCACCGCGGCACCATGGCACCAACGCATCACGGAACCAAGGCACCGTGACACCATGGCACCATGGCACCATGGCACCGTGGCACCGTGGCACCGTGGCACCAAGGCACTAAGGCCCCATGGAACCATGGCACCGTGGCACCAAGGCACCGTGGCACCAAGGCACCGTGGCAGCATGGCACCAAGGCACCATGGCACCGTGGCAGCATAGCACCATGGCACCAAGGCACCGTGGCACAATGGCGCCGTGGCACCAAGGCACCGTGGCACCATGGCACCGTGGCATCGAGGCACCGTGGCATCCTGGCGCCATGACACCAAGGCAGCATGGCGCCATGCCACCAAGGCATTGTGGCACCATGGCACCCAGGCACCCAGGAACCGTGCCGCTGTGGCACCGTGGCACCAAGGGACCATGGCACCATGGCACCATGGCGCCAAGGCACAACGCACCGTGGCAAAATCAAAAGAGCATAAACCTACGTTCGATCATCCTAATATTTTCCTAACGTTCCTCGATCCTCGTCACCATTGCACACTCATTTCTCAACATATCCGCTCTAATTTTGTATTTTAAATATATGTCAATTCTACCTCATATGTCGTGGCGGTTTTCGTAATGTCCCGTCGCCTTTTTATCAAATTTTTATTTAATATCCTAAAATTTAAAAATTTTATATCGTTACGTCATTCGTACAAAGACGCACTCAATTGTTGGTTTAAGGCTACTTCATTCTAATATGCATATTTTGGGGTTGTTACTTATTTTTATATTTTTCTAAAATTTTAATTTAATTTCTTTAAATTTAAATATTTTATATCGTTACGTTATGCGTACAAATATGCACTCGATTGTTGGTTTAAGGTTAGTTCATGCGCTAAGAATATTTCCTAATTTTTTCATATTTTTATAAATATTTTCTCTATTTTTGATTATTTTTACATTTCTTTTCAATTTTAATAAATGATATTTGTTAAAAAAATATTGTTTCAACGAAAATTATCATTTACAAATTATGCGACCTTTTTTTGAGTGCACAGGCTCCGTCTCACATCAAAATGTGCAGTTCGGTTCCGCATATGTCTGGTACGATTCTCTGGCAAAATAATGTCTACTCCTGTCACTTGGTTTTTTTTTAAGCATATATAAGGGGGTAGAGGTGTTGAAGGCACTTCAATGCGACTGTCGGTAGTTGGCATAGGCGCTCAGTGGCCATGTCGACGTGCAGTGTGGGCGCATGGCAGCATGCATGGCTAGTCCGTGCGAGCCGTCCATGCCCGTGTAGCAACGCTGGCCGCGCTTCATTGTACGCTAGTGTCGGTTATCGGTGGCGTCGTCCACGACGGGGCTGCTGGCGCTAGACTTCAGACGAGCCGGTGCCTTCGTGCGAGTGGCGAGTACTGGATGCTGCTCTCGGGGCAAGCTCCAGGCGCTGCACGCATGCGGCCGAGCCCAATCCGCGGCGAGCGCCGGCGGCCGGCGTGGGCGGCGACCGTGCATGAGCCTCGGCGTGCCTTTATCTCATCTGCTCCCCCCAAGGGCGGGCTATCGTGTCAAGCGGGACTTGCTTTATCCTTTCAACGTCCGCATGGGCAGCAGCGCACGACATCCATTGTTGGGTGTTGGGGCCGGTGCTGGGCATGCATCGACGGAGCATTTGGACTCACGACACGTGAGTAGAGGTGTTGAAGGCACTTCAAGGCGACTGTCGGTAGTTGGCATAGGCGCTCAATGGCCATGTCGGCGTGCAGCGTGGGCGCATGGAAGCATGCATGGCTAGTCCGTGCGAGCCATTCGTGCCCGTGTAGCAACGTCGGCCGCGCTTCATTGTACGCTAGTGTCGGTTATCGGTGGCGTCGTCCACGACGGGGCTGCTGGCGCTAGACTTTGGACGAG
>CM061561.1:276874764-276883533 GCA_030864225.1 Capsicum baccatum var. pendulum | reverse complement strand
AATAAATGATATTTGTAAAAAAAATATTTTTTCAATGAAAATTATCATTTACAAATTACGCGACCTTTTTTTGAGTGCACAGGCTCCGTCTCACATCAAAACGTGCAGTACGGTTCCGCATATGTCTGGTATGATTCTCTGGCAAAATCATGTCTACTCCTGTCACTTGGGTTTTTTTTAAGCATATATAAGGGGGGTAGAGGTGTTGAAGGCACTTCAAGGCGACTGTCGGTAGTTGGCATAGGCGCTCAGTGGATATGTCGGCGTGCAGCGTAGGCGCATGGCAGCATGCATGGCTAGTCCGTGCGAGGCGTCCGTGCCCATGTAGCAACGTCGGCCGCGCTTCATTGTACGCTCGTGTCGGTTATCGGTGGCGTCGTCCACGACGGGGCTGTTGGCGCTAGACTTCGGACAAGGCGGTACCTTCGTGCGAGCGGCGAGTACTGGATGCTGCTCTCGGGGCAAGCTCCAGGCGCTGCACGCATGCGGCCGAGCCCAATCCGCGGCGAGTGCCGGCGGCCGGCGTGGGCGGCGCCCGTGCATGAGCCTCGGCGTGCCTTCATCTCCTCTGCTCCCCCCAAGGGCGGGCTATCGTGTCAAGCGGGACTTGTTTCAGCCTTGCAACATCCGCATTGGCAGCAGGGCACGACATCTATTGCTGGGCGTTGGGGCCGGTGCTGGGCGTGCATCGACGGAGCATTTGGACGCACGGCGCGTGAGTTATGTTTGGCACGTGCGATTAGGTTGGATCCCTGCTCGAGCAGCGACGTCCTGACCCGCCTGCCATCTCATTCGCGGGGCAAGCGCAATGTAGGCTAGCTTGAAGTTGGTTTCCTGTGCTGCATGCATTATCAAGTTTTATCGATCGCCTTTTGCCCCTCACATTTCGTGCGCGGGGTGAATCGATAGGCCGCCCTTGCGTCCCATGCCTCCCTCGCTTCGTCGTGCGATGTCGTGGTCCGTGAGCGGTGGTCGGTATACTCGGATGCGGTAGACGCAGTGGGCATGGGGCCTTCATCGAATCCTATCTACCCCGTACGACGCTCCTTGCAAATGACGGTCGCGCTTGCCTTGAATCCCTGCACCATGGCACCAAGGCACCAAGGCACCAGGGCAACTTGGCACCGTGGCGCCATGGCACCAGGGCACCATGGCACCAAGGCACCGTGGCGCCATGCCACTGTAGCACCAAGGCGGCATGGCACCATGGCACCAAGGTGGCGTGGCACCATGGCACCAGGGCACCAAGGCACCAGGGCACCAGGGCACCATGACAGCAAGGCACCAAGGCACCGCGGCACCAGGGCACTAAGGCACCATGGAACCATGGCATCGTGGCACCAAGGCACCGTGGCACCAAGTCGGCATGCAACCATGGCACCAGGGCACCAAGGCACCAGGGCACCGTGGCACCAAGGCGGCCTGGCACCTTGGCACCAAGGCACCGTAGCACCAAGGTGGCGTGGCACCATGGCACTCAGGCACCATGGCACCGTGTCACCATGGCACCCAGGCACCAAGGCACCGTGACACCATGGCACCATGGCACCGTGGCACCGTGGCACCGTGGCACCGCGGCACCAGGGCACTAAGGCCCCATGGAACCATGGCACCGTGGCACCAAGGCACCGTGGCACCATGGCACCAAGGCACCGTGGCCCCGTGGCAGCATAGCACCATGGCGCCAAGGCACCGTGGCACAATGGCGTCGTGGCACCATGGCACCGTGGCAGCATGGCGCCATGACACCAAGGCAGCATGGCGCCATGCCACCAAGGCACCGTGGCGCCGTGGCACCAAGGCATCGTTGCACCATGGCACCCAGGCACCGTGGTACCAAGGCACCATGGCACCAAGGCACCATGGCGCCAAGGCACAACGCACCATGGCAAAATCAAAAGAGCGTAAACCTACGTTCGATCATCCTAATATTTTCCTGACGTTCCTCGATCCTCGTCACCGTTGCACACTCCTTTATCTACATATCCGCTCTAATTTTGTATTTTAAATACATGTCAATTCTACCTCATATGTCGTGGCGGTTTTCGTAATGTCCCGTCGCCTTTTTTTCAAATTTTTATTTAATATCCTTAAATTTAAATATTTTATATCGTTACTTCATTCGTACAATTATGCACTCAATTGTTGGTTTAAGGCTACTTCATTCTAATATGCATATTTTGGGGTTGTTGCTTATTTTTATATTTTTCTAAAATTTTTATTTAATTTCCTTAAATTTAAATATTTTATATCGTTACGTTATGCGTACAAATATGCACTCGATTGTTGGTTTAAGGTTAGTTCATGCGCTAAGAATATTTTCCTAATTTTTATAAATATTTTTCTATTTTTGATTATTTTTACATATTTTTTCAATTTTAATAAATGATATTTGTAAAAAAAATATTTTTTCAATGAAAATTATCATTTACAAATTACGCGACCTTTTTTTGAGTGCACAGGCTCCGTCTCACATCAAAACGTGCAGTACGGTTCCGCATATGTCTGGTATGATTCTCTGGCAAAATCATGTCTACTCCTATCACTTGGGTTTTTTTTAAGCATATATAAGGGGGGTAGAGGTGTTGAAGGCACTTCAAGGCGACTGTCGGTAGTTGGCATAGGCGCTCAGTGGCCACGTCGACGTGCAGCGTGGGTGCATGTTAGCATGCATGGCTAGTCCATGCGAGCCGTCCGTGCCCGTGTAGCAACGTCGGTCGCGCTTCATTGTACGTTAGTGTCGATTATCGGTGGCGTCGTCCACGACGGGGCTGCTGGTGCTAGACTTCGGACGAGGCGGTGCCTTCATGCGAGCGGCGAGTACTGGATGCTGCTCTCGGGGCAAGCTCCAGGCGCTGCACGCATGCGGCCGAGCCTAATCCACGGCGAGCGCCGGCGGCCGGCGTGGGCGGCGCCCGTGCATAAGCCTCGGCGTGCCTTCAGCTCCTCTGCTCCCCCCAAGGGTGGGATATCGTGTCAAGCGGGACTTGCTTTATCCTTGCAACGTTCACATGGGCAGCAGCGCACGGCATCCATTGTTGGGCGTTGGGGCCGGTGCTGGGCATGCATCGACGGAGCATTTGGACTCACGATGCGTGAGTTGTGTTCGGCACGTGCGGTTAGGTTGGATCCCTGCTCGAGCAGCGACGTCCTGACTTACCTGCCATCTCAGTCGCGGGGCAAGCGTAATGTAGGCTTGCTCGAAGTCGGTTTCCTGTGCTGCATGCATTATCAAGTTTCATCGATCGCCTTTGGCCCCTTGCATTTTGTGCGCGGGGCGAATGGATAGGCCGCCCTTGCATCCCACGCCTCCCTCGCTTCGTCGTGCGATGTCGTGGTCCGAGAGCGGCGGTCGGGATACTCGGATGTGGTAGACGCAGTAGGAATGGGGCCTTCATCAACTCCTATCTGCCCCGTATGTCGCTCCTTCCAAATGACGGTCGCTGAAAATGCAGCGTGGGCGCGTGGCAGCATGCATGGCTAGTCCGTGCGAGGCATCCGTGCCCGTGTAGCAACGTCGGCCGCGCTTCATTGTACGCTCGTGTCGGTTATCGGTGGCGTCGTCCACGACGGGGATGCTGGCGCTAGACTTCGGACTAGGCGGTGCCTTCGTGCGAGCGGCGAGTACTGGATGCTGCTCTCGGGGCAAGCTCTAGGCGCTGCATGCATGCCGCCGAGCCCAATCCGCAGCGAGCGCCGGTGGTCGGCGTGGGCGGCGCCCGTGCATGAGCCTCGGCGTGCCTTCATCTCCTCTGCTCCCCCCCAAGGACGGGCTATCGTGTCAAGCAGAACTTGCTTCATCCTTGCAACATCCGCATTGGCAGCAGCGCATGACATCTATTGTTGAGCGTTGGGGCCGGTGCTGGGCGTGCATCGACTGAGCATTTGGACGCACAGCGCGTGAGTTGTGTTCGGTACGTGCTGTTAGGTTGGATCCCTGCTCGAGCAGCGACGTCCTGACCCGCCTGCCATCTCAGTCGCGGGGCAAGCGCAATGTAGGCTTGCTCGAAGTTGGTTTCCTGTGATGCATGCATTATGAAGTTTTATCGATCGCTTTTCGCCCCTCGCATTTCGTGCGCGGGGTGAATCGATAGGCCGCCCTTGCGTCCCACGCCTCCCTCGCTTCGTCATGCGATGTTGTGGTCCGTGAGCGGCGGTCGGGATACTCGGATGCGGTGGACACAGTGGGCATGGGGCCTTCATCAACTCCTATCTACCCCGTACGACGCTCCTTGCAAATGACGGTCGCGCTCGCCTTGAATCCCTGCACCATGGCACCAAGGCACCAGGGCAGCTTGGCACCATGGCGCCATGGCACCAGGGCACCATGGCACCAAGGCACCGTGGTGCCATGCCACCATAGAACCAAGGCGGCGTGGCACCAGGGCACCAAGGCGGCGTGGCACCAGGGCACCATGGCACCAAGGCACCAGGGCAGCAGGGCACCATGACAGCAAGGCACCAAGGCACCGCGGCACCAGGGCACTAAGGCACCATGGAACCATGGCACCGTGGCACCAAGGCACCGTGGCACAAAGTCGGTGTGCAACCATGGCACCAGGGCACCAAGGCACCATGGCACCAAGGCACCATGGCACCGTGGCAACAAGGCGGCCTGGCACCTTGGCAGCAAGGCACCGTGGCACCAAGGTGGCGTGGCACCATGGCACACAGGCACCATGGCACCTTGGCACCATGGCACCCAGGCACCATGGCTCCGCGGCACCATGGCACCAACGCATCGCGGCACCAAGGCACCATGACACCATGGCACCATGGCACTGTGTCACCGTGGCACCGTGGCACCGTGGCACCAGGGCACTAAGGCCCCATGGAACCATGGCACCGTGGCACCGAGGCACCATGGCACCATGGCCCCGTGGCCCCGTGGCAACATAGCACCATGGCACCAAGGCACCGTGGCACAATGGCGTCGTGGCACCAAGGCACCGTGGCACCATGGCACCCTGGCACCGAGGAACCGTGGCAGCATAGCGCCATGACACCAAGGCATCATGGCGCCATGCCACCAAGGCGCCGTGGCGCCGTGGCACCAAGGCATCATGGCACCATGGCACCCAGGCACCGTGGCGCCGTGGCACCGTGGCACCAAGACACCATGGCACCGAGGCACAGTGCACCGTGGCAAAATCAAAAGAGCGTAAACCTACGTTCGATCATCCTAATTTTTTCCTAACGTTCCTCGATCCTCGTCACCGTTGCTCACTCATTTCTCTACATATCCGCTCTAATATTGTATTTTAAATATATGTCAATTCTACCTCATATGTCATGGCGGTTTTCGTAATGTCCGGTCGCCTTTTTTCAAGTTTTTATTTAATATCCTTAAATTAAAATATTTTATATCGTTACGTCATTCGTACAAATACGCACTCAATTGTTGGTTTAAGGCTACTTCATTCTAATATGCATATTTTGGGGTTGTTACTTATTTTTATATTTTTCTAAAATTTTTATTTAAGTTCCTTAAATTTAAATATTTTATATCGTTACGTTATGCGTACAAATATGCACTCGATTGTTGGTTTAAGGTTAGTTCATGCGCTAAAAATATTTTCCAAATTTTTTCATATTTTTATAAATATTTTTTCTATTTTTGATTATTTTTACATATTTTTTCAATTTTAATAAATGATATATGTAAAAAAAATATTTTTTCAACGAAAACTATCATTTACAAATTATGCGACCGTTTTTTTAGTGCACAGGCTCCGTCTCACATCTAAACGTGCAGTTCGGTTCAGCATATGTCTGGTATGATTCTCTGGCAAAATCATGTCTACTCCTGTCACTTGGGTTTTATTTTAAGCATATATAAGGGGGGTAGAGGTGTTGAAGGCACTTCAAGGCGACTGTCGGTAGTTGGAATAGACGCTCAGTGGCCATGTCGACGTGTAGCGTGGGCGCATGGCAGCATGCATGGCTAGTCCGTGCGAGCCGTCTGTGCCCGTGTAGCAACGTCGACCGCGCTTCATTGTACGCTCGTGTCGGTTATCGGTGGCGTCGTCCACGACGGGGCTGCTGGCGCTAGACTTCGGACGAGGCGGTGCCTTCGCGCGAGCGGCGAGTACTGGATGCTGCTCACGGGGCAAGCTCCAGGCGCTGCACGCATGCGGCCGAGCCCAATCCACGGCGAGCGCCGGCGGCCGGCGTGGGTGGCGCCCATGCATGATCCTCGGCGTGCCTTCAGCTCCTCTGCTCCCCCCAAGGGCGGGCTATCGTGTCAAGCGGGACTTGCTTCATCCTTGCAACGTTCGCATGGGCAGCAGCGCACGACATCCATTGTTGGGCGTTGGGGCCGGTGCTGGGCATGCATCAACGAAGCATTTGGACTCACGACGTGTGAGTTGTAGAGGTTTCAAAAAAGTTACCACAGGGATAACTGGCTTGCACCAGCCAAGAGTTCATAGCGGCATTGCTTTTTGATCCTTCGATGTCGGCTCTTCCTATCATTGTGAAGCAGAATTCACCAAGTGTTGGATTGTTCACCCACCATTAGGGAACGTGAGCTGTGTTTAGACCGTCGTGAGATAGGTTAGTTTTACCCTACTGATGACAGTGTTGCAATAGTAATTCAACCTAGTACGAGAGGAACCGTTGATTTACACAATTGGTCATCGCGCTTGGTTGAAAAGCCAGTGGCGTGAAGCTACCGTGTGCTGGATTATGACTGAACGCCTCTAAGTCATAATACGGGCTACAAGCGATGCATGTGCCTGCCGTCCGCTTCCCGACTCGCAGTAGAGGCCTCGGCCCCCAAGGGCACGTGTCGTTGGCTAAGCCGCCACGGCGGAAGGGTCGCGGTGGCCGCCTTAAAGTAAAATTGAAGTACAATATCCATCGAGCGGCGGGCAGAATCCTCTGCAGACGACTTAAATACGCGACGGGGTATTGTAAGTGGCAGAGCGGCCTTGCTGCCACGATCCACTGAGATTCAGCCCTTTGTCGCTCCGGTTCGTCCCTCCCCATCCAATCAAGCCATCTTGCCACCCGTCTCCAATGGAGGTTTGTGCATCCGTCCTTGAAAAGTCCCACCAAGTGTTGCGAGCTCACCTCACCCGAGTTAGCCTCTTGTTTTTCAAGCGACGCGTGCGCTACATTCCAAACAGTTAAGCATACGATATCGAGTGGCCTTTCTCAAAAAACAACGACATCATCCTAATATTTTCCTGACGTTCCTCCATCCTCGTCACCGTTGCACACTCCTTTCTCTACATATCCGCTCTAATTTTGTATTTTAAATATATTTCAATGTTACCTCATCTGTCGTGGCGGTTTTCGTAATGTCCTGTCGCCTTTTTTTTTAAATTTTTATTTAATATCCTTAAATTTAAATATTTGATATCGTTACATCATTCGTACAAATACACACTCAATTGTTGGTTTAAGGCTACTTCATTCTAACATGCATATTTTGGGGTTGTTACTTATTTTTAAATTTTTTTTAAATTTTTATTTAATATCCTTAAATTTAAATATTTTATATCGTTACGTTATACGTACAAATATGCACTCGATTGTTGGTTTAAGGTTAGTTCATGCACTAAGAATATTTTCCTAATTTTTTCATTTTTTTATAAATATTTTTTCTATTTTTGATTTATTTTTACATATTTTTTCAATTTTAATAAATGATATTCGTAAAAAAAAATATTTTCTCAACGAAAATTATCATTTACAAATTACGCGACCTTTTTGTGACTGCACAGGGTCCATCTCACATCAAAACGTGCAATTCGGGTCCGCATATGTCTGGTATGATTCTCTGGCAAAATCATGTCTACTCCTGTCACTTGGGTTTTTTTTAAGCATATATAAGGGGGGTAGAGGTGTTGAAGGCACTTCAAGGCGACTGTCGGTAGTTGGCATAGGCGCTCAGTGGCCATATCGACGCGAGGCGTCCGTGCCCGTGTATCAACGTCGGCCGCGCTTAATTATACGCTTGTGTCGGTTATCGGTGGCGTCGTCCACGACGGGGCTGCTGGCGCTAGACTTCGGACGAGGCGGTTCCTTCGTGCGAGCGGGGAGTACTGGATGCTACTCTCGGGGCAAGCTCCAGGCGCTGCACGCATGCGGCCGAGCCCAATCCGCGGCGAGCGCCGGCGGCCGGCGTGGGCGGCGCTCGTGCATGAGCCTCGGCGTGCCTTTATCTCCTCTGCTCCCCCCAAGGGCGGGCTATCGTGTCAAGTGGGACTTGCTTCAGCCTTGCAACATCCGCATTGGCAGCAGCGCACGACATCTATTGCTGTGCGTTGGGGCCGGTGCTGGGCGTGCTTCGACGGAGCATTTGGACGCACGACGCGTGAGTTGTGTTCGGCACGTGCGGTTAGGTTGGATCCCTGCTCGAGAAGCGACGTCCTGACCCGCCTGCCATCTCAGTCGCGGGGCAAGCACAATGTAGGCTTGCTCGAAGTCGGTTTCCTGTGCTGCATGCATTATCAAGTTTTATCGATAGCCTTTCGCCCCTCGTATTTCATCGGCGGGGCGAATCGATAGGCCGCCCTTGCGTCCCACGCCTCCCGCGCTTCGTCGTGCGATGTCGTGGTCCGTGAGAGGCGGTCGGGATACTCAGATGCGGTAGACGCAGTGGTCATGGGGCATTCATCGACTCCTATCTGCCCCGTACGACGCTCCTTGCAAATGATGGTCGCGCTCGCCTTGTATCCCTGCACCATGGCACCAAGGCACCAGGGCAGCTTAGCACCGTGGCGCCATGGCACCAGGGCACCATGGCACCAAGGCACCGTG
>CM061561.1:276857264-276864764 GCA_030864225.1 Capsicum baccatum var. pendulum | reverse complement strand
AAAACGTGCAATTCGGGTCCGCATATGTCTGGTATGATTCTCTGGCAAAATCATGTCTACTCCTGTCACTTGGGTTTTTTTTTAAGCATATATAAGGGGGGTAGAGGTGTTGAAGGCACTTCAAGGCGACTGTCGGTAGTTGGCATAGGCGGTCAGTGGCCATGTCGGCATGCAGCGTGGGCGCATGGCAGCATGCATGGCTAGTCCGTGCGAGGCATCCGTGCCCGTGTAGCAACGTCGGCCGCGCTTCATTGTACGCTCGTGTCGGTTATCGGTGGCGTCGTCCACGACGGGGCTGCTGGCGCTAGACTTCGGACGAGGCGGTGCCTTCGTGCGAGCGGCGAGTACTGGATGCTGCTCTCGGGGCAAGCTCCAGGCGCTGCACGCATGCGGCCAAGCCCAATCCGCAGCGAGCGTCGGCGGCCGGCGTGGGCGGCACCCGTGCATGAGCCTCGGCGTGACTTCATCTCCTCTGCTCCCCCCCAAGGGCGGGCTATAGTGTCAAGCGGGACTTGCTTCAGCCTTGCAACATCCGCATTGGCAGTAGCGCACGACATCTATTGCCGGGCGTTGGGGCTGGTGTTGGGCGTGCATCGACGGAGCATTTGGATGCACGGCGCGTGAGTTGTGTTCGGCACGTGCTGTTAGGTTGGATCCATGCACGAGCAGCGACGTCCTGACCCGCCTGCCATATCAGTCGCGGGGCAAGCGCAATGTAGGCTTGCTCGAAGTCGGTTTCCTGTGCTGCATGCATTATCAAGTTTTATCGATCGCCTTTCGCCCCTCGCATTTCGTGCGCGGGGCGAATCGATAGGCCGCACTTGTGTCCCACGCCTCCCTCGCTTCGTCATGCGATGTTGTGGTCCGTGAGCGGCGGTCGGGATACTCGAATGCGATTGACGCAGTGGGCGTGGGGCCTTCATCAACTCCTATCTGCCCCGTACAACGCTCCTTGCAAATGATGGTCGCGCTCGCCTTGAATCCCTGCACCATGGCACCAAGGCACCAGGGTATCTTGGCACCGTGGCGCCATGGCACCAGGGCACTATGGCACCAAGGCACCGTGGCGCCATGCCACCGTAGCACCAAGGCGACGTGGCACCATGGCACCAAGGCGTCGTGGCACCATGGCACCAGGGCACCAAGGCACCAGCGCAGCAGGGCACCATGACAGCAAGGCACAAAGGCACCGCGGCACCAGGGCCGTAAGGCACCATGAAACCATGGCACCGTGGCACCAAGTCGGCGTGCAACCATGGCACCGTGGCACCAAGGCGGCCTGGCACCTTGGCACCAAGGCACCGTGGCACCAAGGTGGCGTGGCACAATGGCACACAGGCACCATGGCACCGCGGCACCAATGCATTGCGGCACCAAGGCACCGTGACACCATGGCGCTATGGCACCGTGGCACCGTGGCACCGTGGCACCGCGAAACCAGGGCATTAAGGCCCCATGTAACCATGGCACCGTGGCACCATGGCACCCAGGCACCATGGCACCGCGGCACCATGGCACCAATGCATTGCGGCACCAAGGCACCGTGACACCATGGCGCCATGGCACCGTGGCACCGTGGCACCGCGACACCAGGGCACCAAGGCCCCATGTAACCATGGCACCGTGGCACCAAGGCACCAAGGCACCATGGCACCATGGCACCAAGGCACCGTGGCCCTGTGGCAGCATAGCACCATGGCACCAAGGCACCATGGCACAATGGCGCCGTGGCACCAAGGCACCGTGGCACCATGGCACCGTGGCACCATGGCACCGTGGCACCGAGGCACCGTGGTAGCATGGCGCCATGACACCAAGGCAGCATGGCACCAAGGCACCATGGTACCGTGGCACCAAGGCGGCTTGGCACCTTGGCACCAAGGCACCGTGGCACCAAGGTGGCGTGGCACCATGGCACACAGGGACCATGGCACCGTGGCACCATGGCACCCAGGCACCATGGCACCAACGCATCGCGGCACCAAGGCACCATGAAACCATGGCACCATGGCACCGTGTCACCGTGGCACCGTGGCACCGCGGCACCAGGGCACTAAGGCCCCATGATACCATGGCACCGTGGCACTAAGGCACCGTGGCACAATGGCCTCGTGGACCCGTGGCAGCATAGCACCATCGCACCAAGGCACCGTGGCACAATGGCGCTGTGGCACCAAGGCACCGTGGCATCATGGCACCGTGGCACCGAGGCACCGTGGCAGCATAGCGCCATGACACCAAGGCAGCATGGCGCCATACCACCAAGGCGCCGTGGCGCCGTGGCACCAAGGCATCGTGGCACCATGGCACCCAGGAACCGTGGCGCCGTGGCACCGTGGCACCAAGGCACCATGGCACCAAAGGCACAATGCACCGTGGCAAAATCAAAAGAGCGTAAACCTACGTTCGATCATGCTAATATTTTCCTGATGTTCCTCGATCCTCGTCACCATTGCACACTCATTTCTCTACATATCCGCTCAAATATTGTATTTTAAATATATGTCAATTCTGCCTCATATGTCGTGACGGTTTTCGTAATGTCCGGTCACCTTTTTTTCTAATTTTTATTTAATATCCTTAATTTAAAATATTTTATATCGTTACGTCATTCGTACAAATACGCACTCAATTGTTGGTTTAAGGCTACTTCATTCTAATATGCATATTTTGGGGTTGTTACTTATTTGTATATTTTTCTAAAATTTTTATTTAATTTCCATAAATTTAAATATTTTAGATCGTTACGTTATGCGTACAAATATTCACTCGATTGTTGGTTTAAGGTTAGTTCATGCGCTAAGAATATTTTCCTAATTTTTTCATATTTTTATAAATATTTTTTCTATTTTTTATTATTTTGACATATTTTTTCAATTTTAATAAATGATATTTGTATAAAAAAATATTTTTTCAACGAAAATTATCATTTACAAATTACGCGACCTTTTTTTGAGTGCACAGGCTCCATCTCACATCAAAACGTGCAGTTCGGTTCCGCATATGTCTGGTATAATTCTCTGGCAAAATCATGTCTACTCCAGTCACTTGGGTTTTTTTTAAGCATATATAAGGGGGGTAGAGGTGTTGAAGGCACTTCAAGGCGACTGTCGGTAGTTGGCATAGGCGCTCAGTGGCCATGTCAACGTGTAGCGTGGGCGCATGGCAGTATGCATGGCTAGTCCGTGCGAACCGTCTGTGCCCGTGTAGCAACGTCGGTCGCGCTTCATTGTACGCTCGTGTCGGTTTTCGGTGGCGTCGTCACCGACGGGGTTGTTGGCGCTACACTTCGGACGAGGCAGTGCCTTCGTGTGAGCGGCGAGTACTGGATGCTGCTCTCGGGGCAGGCTCTAGGCACTGCACGCATGCGGTCGAGCCCAATCCGCGGCGAGCGCCGGTGGCCGGCGTGGGCGGCGCCCGTGCATGAGCCTCGGCGTGCCTTCATCTCCTCTGCTTCCCCCAAGGGCGGGCTATCGTGTCAAGCGGGACTTGCTTCAGCCTTGCAACATCCGCATTGGCAGCAGCGCACGGCATCTATTGCTGGACGTTGGGGCCGGTGCTGGGCGTGCATCGATGGAGCATTTGGACGCACGGCACGTGAGTTGTGTTCGGCACGTGCGGTTAGGTTGGATCCCTGCTCGAGCAGCGATGTCCTGACCCGCCTGCCATCTCAGTCGCGGGGCAAGCGCAATGTAGGCTTGCTCGAAGTCGGTTTCTTGTGTTGCATGCATTATCAAGTTCTATTGATCGCCTTTCGCCCCTCGCATTTTGTGCGCGGGGCGAATCGATAGGCCGCCCTTGCGTCCCACGCCTCCCACACTACGTCGTGCGATGTCGTGGTCGGTGAGCGACTGTCGGGATACTCGGATGCGGTAGACGCAGTGGGCATGGGGCCTTCATCGACTCCTCTCTGCCCTGTACGACGCTCCTTGCAAATGATGGTCGCGCTCGCCTTGAATCCCTGCACCATGGCACCAAGGCACCAGGGCAGCTTGGCACCATGCGCCATGGCACCAGGGCACTAAGGCACCAAGACACCGTGGCGCCATGCCACCATAGCACCAAGGCGGCGTGCCACCATGGCACTAAGGCGGCGTGGCACCAGGGCACCAGGGCACCATGACAGCAAGGCACCAAGGCACCGCGGCACCAGGGCACTAAGGCACCATGGAACCATGGCACCGTGGCACCAAGGCACCGTGGCACCAAGTCGGCGTGCAACCATGGCACCAGGGCACCAAGGCACCATGGCACCGTGGCACCAAGGCGGCCTGGCACCTTGGCACCAAGGCACCGTGGCACCAAGGTGGCGTGGCACAATGGCACACAGGCACCATGGCACCGTGGCACCATGGCACCCAGGCACCATGGAACCGCGGCACCATGGCACCAATGCATCACGGCACCAAGGCACCGTGACACCATGGCGCCAAGGCACCGTGGCACCGTGGCACCGTGGTACCGTGGCACCGTGGCACCGCGGTACCAGGGCACTAAGGCCCCATGTAACCATGGCACCGTGGAACCAAGGCACCATGGCACCATGGCAACAAGGCACCGTGGCCCTGTGGCAGCATAGCACCATGTCACCAAGGCACCGTGGCACAATGGCGTTGTGGCACCAAGGCACCGTGGCACCATGGCACCGTGGCACCGAGGCACCGTGGAAGCATGGCGCCATGATACCAAGGCAGCATGGCGCCATGCCACCAAGGCGCTGTGGCACCAAGGCATCGTGGCACCATGGCACCCAGGCACCGTGGCGCCGTGGCACCGTGGCACCAAGGCACCATGGCACCAAGGCACCAATGCACCAAGGTACAACGCACCGTGGCAAAATCAAAAGAGTGTAAACCTACGTTTGATCATGCTAATATTTTCCTGACGTTCATCGATCCGCGTCACCGTTGCACACTCATTTCTCTACATATCTACTCTAATTTTATATTTTAAATATATTTCAACGTTACCTCATCTGTCGTGGCGGTTTTCGTAATGTCCCGTCGCCTTTTCTTCAAATTTTTATTTAATATCCTTAAATTTAAATATTTTATATCGTTACGTCATTCGTACAAATATGCACTCAATTGTTGGTTTAAGGCTACTTCATTCTAAAATGCATATTTTGGGGTTCATACTTATTTTAATATTTTTTTTAAATTTTTATTTAATATCCTCAAAATTTAAATATTTTATATCGTTACGTTATACATACAAATATGCACTCGATTGTTGCTTTAAGGTTAGTTCATGCACTAAGAATATTTTCCTAATTTTTTCATCTTTTTATAAATATTTTTTCTATTTTTGATTTATTTTTACATATTTTTTCAATTTTAATAAATGATATTTGTAAAAAAAAATATTTTCTCAACGAAAATTATCACTTACAAATTACGCCACCTTTTTGTGAGTGCACAGGCTCCGTCTCACATCAAAACGTGCAATTCGGGTCCGCATATGTCTGGTATGATTCTCTGGCAAAATCATGTCTACTCCTGTCACTTGGGTTTTTTTTTAAGCATATATAAGGGGGGTAGAGGTGTTGAAGGCACTTCAAGGCGACTGTCGGTAGTTGGCATAGGCGGTCAGTGGCCATGTCGGCATGCAGCGTGGGCGCATGGCAGCATGCATGGCTAGTCCGTGCGAGGCATCCGTGCCCGTGTAGCAACGTCGGCCGCGCTTCATTGTACGCTCGTGTCGGTTATCGGTGGCATCGTCCACGACAGGGCTGCTGGCGCTAGACTTCGGACGAGGCGGTGCCTTCGTGCGAGCGGCGAGTACTGGATGCTGCTCTCGGGGCAAGCTACAGGCGCTGCACGCATGCGGCCGAGCCCAATCCGCAGAGAGCGCCGGCGGCCGGTGTGGGCGGCGCCCGTGCATGAGCCTCGGCGTGACTTCATCTCCTCTGCTCCCCCCCAAGGGCGGGCTATCATGTCAAGCGGGACTTGCTTCAGCCTTGCAACATCCGCATTGGCAGCAGCGCACGACATCTATTGTCGGTCGTTGGGGCCGGTGCTGGGCGTGCATCGACGGAGCATTTGGACGCATGGCGCGTGAGTTGTGTTCGGCACGTGCTGTTAGTTTGGATCCCTGCACGAGCAGCGACGTCCTGACCCGCCTGCCATCTCAGTCGCGCGGCAAGCGCAATGTAGGCTTGCTCGAAGTCGGTTTCCTATGCTGCATGCATTATCAAGTTTTATCGATCGCCTTTCGCCCCTCGCATTTCGTGCGCGGGGCGAATCGATAGGCCGCCCTTGCGTCCCACGCCTCCCTCGCTTCGTCGTGCGATGTTGTGGTCCGTGAGCGGCGGTCGGGATACTCGAATGCGGTTGACGCAGTGGGCATGGGGCCTTCATCAACTCCTATCTGCCCCGTACGACGCTCTTTGCAAATGACGGTCGCGCTCGCCTTGAATCCCTGCACCATGGCACCAAGGCACCAGGGCAGCTTGGCATCGTGGCTCCATGGCACCAGGGCACCATGGTACCAAGGCACCATGGCGCCATGCCACCGTAGCACCAAGGCGACGTGGCACCATGGCACCAAGGCGGCGTGGCACCATGGCACCAAGGCACCAGCGCAGCAGGGCACCATGACAGCAAGGCACCAAGGCACCGCGGCACCAGGGCACTAAGGCACCATGGAACCATGGCACCGTGGCACCAAGGCACCGTGGCACCAAGTCGGCGTGCAACCATGGCACCAGGGCACCATGGCACCGTGGCACCAAGGCGGCCTGGCACCTTGGCACCAAGGCACCGTGGCACCAAGGTGGCGTGGCACAATGGCACACAGGCACCATGGCACCGTGGCACCATGGCACCAAGGCACCATGGCACCGCGGCACCATGGCACCAATGCATTGTGGCACCAAGGCACCGTGACACCATGGCGTCATGGCACTGTGGCACCATGGCACCGTGGCACCGCGGCACCAGGGCACTAAGGCCCCATGTAACCATGGCACCGTGGCACCAAGGCACCAAGGCACCATGGCACCATGGCACCGTGGCCCTGTGGCAGCATAGCACCATGGCACCAAGGCACCAAGGCACAATGGCGCCGTGGCACCAAGGCACTGTGGCACCATGGCACCGTGGCACCGAGGCACCGTGGCAGCATGGCGCCATGACACCAAGGCAGCATGCCACCAAGGCACCATGGCACCGTGGCACCAAGGCGGCCTGGCACCTTGGCACCAAGGCACCGTGGCACCAAGGTGGCGTGGCACCATGGCACACAGGCACCATGGCACCGTGGCACCATGGCACCCAGGCACCATGGCACCAACGCATCGCGGCACCAAGGCACCATGACACCATGGCACCATGGCACCGTGTCACCGTGGCACCGTGGCACCGCGGCACCAGGGCACTAAGGCCCCATGGAACCATGGCACCGTGGAACCGAGGCACTGTGGCACCATGGCCTCGTGGACCCGTGGCAGCATAGCACCATCGCACCAAGGCACCGTGGCACAATGGCGCCGTGGCACCA
>CM061561.1:276849767-276854767 GCA_030864225.1 Capsicum baccatum var. pendulum | reverse complement strand
CACCGTGGCAAAATCAAAAGAGCGTAAACCTACGTTCGATCATCCTTATATTTTCCTGATGTTCCTCGATCCTCGTCACCATTGCACACTCATTTCTCTACATATCCGCTCTAATTTTGTATTTTAAATATATGTCAATTCTACCTCATATGTCGTGGTGGTTTTTGTAATGTCCCATCGCCTTTTTTTCAAATTTTTATTTAATATCTTTAAATTTAAATATTTTATATCGTTATGTCATTCATACAAATACGCACTCAATTGTTGGTTTAAGGCTACTTCATTCTAATATGCATATTTTGGGGTTGTTACTTATTTTTACATTTTTCTAAAATTTTTATTTAATTTCCTTAAATTTAAATATTTTATATCGTTATGTTATGCATACAAATATGCACCCGATTGTTGGTTTAAGGTTAGTTCATGCGCTAAGAATATTTTTCTAATTTTTTCATATTTTTGTAAATATTTTTTCTATTTTTGATTATTTTTACATATTTTTTCAATTTTAATAAATGATATTTGTAAAAAAAATATTTTTTCAACGAAAATTATCATTTACAAATTACGCGACCTTTTTTTGAGTGCACTGGCTCCGTCTCACATCAAAACGTGCAGTTCGGTTCCGCATATGTCTGGTATGATTCTCTGGCAAAATCATGTCTACTCCTGTCACTTGGGTTTTTTTTTAAGCATATATAAGGGGGGTAGAGGTGTTGAAGGCACTTCAAGGCGACTGTCGGTAGTTGGCATAGGCGCTCAGTGGCCATGTCGACGTGTAGCGTGGGCGCATGGCAGCATGCATGGCTAGTCCGTGCGAGCCGTCTACTATTCAGCGATACAACAGCCAAGGGAACGGGCTTGGCAGAATCAGCAGGGAAAGAAGACCCTGTTGAGCTTGACTCTATTCCGACTTTGTGAAATGACTTGGGAGGTGTAGTATAAGTGGGAGCCGAAAGGCAAAAGTGAAATACCACTACTTTTAACGTTATTTTACTTATTCCGTGAATCGAAAGCGGGACACTGCCCCACTTTTTGGACACAAGGCTCGCTCTGCGGGCCAATCCGGGCGGAAGACATTGTCAGGTGGGGAGTTTGGCTGGGGCGGCACATTTGTTAAAAGATAACACAGGTGTCCTAAGATGAGCTCAATGAGAACAGAAATCTCGTGTGGAACAGAAGGGTAAAAGCTCGTTTGATTCTGACTTCCAGTACGAATACAAACCGTGAAAACGTGGCCTAACGATCCTTTAGACCTTCGGAATTCGAAGGTAGAGGTGTCGAAAAAGTTACCACAGGGATAACTCGCTTGCGGTAGCCAAGCTTTCATAGCGACGTTGCTTTTTGATCCTTCGATGTCGGCTCTTCCTATCATTGTGAAGCAGAATTCACCAAGTGTTGGATTGTTCACCCACCAATAGGGAACGTGAGCTGGGTTTAGACCGTCGTGAGACATGTTAGTTTTACCCTACTGATGACAGTGTCGCAATAGTAATTCAACCAAGTACGAGAGGAACCGTTGATTCACATAATTGGTCATCGCGCTTGGTTGAAAAGCCAGTGGCGCGAAGCTACCGTGTGCTAGATTATGACGGAACGCCTCTAAGTCAGAATCCGGGCTACAAGCGACGCATGTGCCCGCCGTCCGCTTCCCGACCCGCAGTAGGGGCCTCGGCCCCCAAGGGCACTTGTCGTTGTCTTAGCCGCCGCGGCGGAAGGATCGCAGTGGCCGCCTTAAAGTACAATTGAAGTACAATTTCCATCGAGCGGCGGGCAGAATCTTTTGCAGATGACTTAAATACGCAACGGGGTATTGTAAGTGGCAGAGCGGCCTTGCTGCCACGATCCACTGAGATTCAGCCCTTTGTCGCTCCGGTTCGTCCCTCCCCATCCAATCCAGCCATCTTGCCGCCCGTCTCCAAAGGAGGTTTGTGCATCCGTCCTTGAAAAATCCCACCAAGTGTTGCGAGCTCACCTCACCCGAGTTAGCCTCTTGTTTTTCAAGCGACGCGTGCGCTCCATTCCAAACAGTTAAGCATACGATATCGAGTGGCCTTTCGCGAAAAACAATGACATCATCCTAATATTTTCCTGACGTTCCTCCATCCTCGTCACCGTTGCATACTCATTTCTCTACATATCCGCTTTAATTTTGTATTTTAAATATATTTCAACATTACCTCATCTATCGTGGCGGTTTTCGTAATGTCCCGTCGCCTTTTTTTTCCAATTCTTATTTAATATCCTTAAATTTAAATATTTTATATCGTTACGTCATTCGTACAAATACGCACTCAATTGTTGGTTTAAGGCTACTTCATTCTAACATGCATATTTTGGGGTTGTTACTTATTTTTATATTTTTTTAAAATTTTTATTTAATATCCTTAAATTTAAATATTTTATATCGTTACGTTATACGTACAAATATGCACTCGATTGTTGGTTTAAGGTTAGTTCATGCACTAAGAATATTTTCCTAATTTTTTCATATTTTTATAAATATTTTTTCTTTTTTTGATTTATTTTTACATATTTTTTCAATTTTAATAAATGATATTTGTAAAAAAAAATATTTTCTCAACGAAAATTATCATTTACAAATTACGCGACCTTTTTGTGAGTGCACAGGCTCCATCTCACATCAAAACGTGCAATTCGGGTCCGCATATGTCTGGTATGATTCTCTGGCAAAATCATGTCTACTCCTGTCACTTGTTTTTTTTTTTTTAAGCATATATAAGGGGGGTAGAGGTGTTGAAGGCACTTCAAGGCGACTGTCGGTAGTTGGCATAGGCGCTCAGTGGACATGTCGGCGTGCAGCATGGCCGCATGGCAGCATGCATGGCAAGTCCGTGTGAGGCGTCCATGCCCGTGTAGCAACGCCAGCCGCACTTCATTATACGCTAGTGTCGATTATCGGTGGCGTCATCCACAGCGGGGCTGCTGGCGCTAGACTTTGGATGAGGCGGTGCCTTCGGGCAAGCGGCGAGTACTTGATGCTGCTCTCGAGGCAAGCTTCAAGCGCTGCACGCATGCAGCCGATCCCAATCCGCGGCGAGGGCCGGCGGTCGGCGTGGGCGGCGCCCGTGCATGAGCCTCGGCGTGCCTTTATCTCCTCTGTTCCCCCCAATGGCGGGCTATCGTTTCAAGCGGGACTTGCTTCATCCTTGCAACATCCGCATTGGCAGCAGCGCACGGCATCTATTGCTGGGCGTTGGGGCCGGTGCTGGGCGTGCATCGACGGAGCATTTGGATGCACGGCGCATGAGTTGTGTTCGGCACGTGCGGTTAGGTTGGATCCCTGCTCGAGCAGCAACGTCCTGACCAGTCTGCCAACTCAGTCGCGGGGCAAGCGCAATGTAGGCTTTCTCGAAGTCGGTTTCTTGTGCTACATGCATTATCATGTTTTATCGATCGCCTTTCGCCCCTCGCATTTCGTGCACGGGGCAAATCAATAGGCCGCCCTTGCGTTCCATACCTCCTTTGCTTTGTCGTGCGATGTCGTGGTCCGTGAGCGGCGGTCGGGATACTCGGATGCGGTAGACGCAGTGGGCATGAGGCCTTCATCGACTCCCATCTGCCCCGTACGACGCTCCTTGCAAATGATAGTCGCGCTCGCCTTGAATCCCTGCACCATGGCACCAAGGCACCAGGGCAGCTTGGCACCGTGGCACCATGCCACCGTAGCACCAAGGCGGCGTGGCACCATGGCACCAAGGCGGCGTGGCATCAGGGCACCAAGGCACCAGGGCACGATGACAGCAAGGCACCGCGGCACCAGGGCACTAAGGCACCATGGAACCATGGCGCCGTGGAACCAAGGCACCGTGGCACCAAGTCGGCGTGCAACCATGGCACCAGGGCACCAAGACACCATGGCACCGTGGCACCAAGGCGGCCTGGCACCTTGGCACCAAGGCACCGTGGCACCAAGGTGGCGTGGCACCATGGAACACAGGCACCATGGCACCGTGGCACCATGGTACCCAGGCACCATGGCACCGCAGCACCATGGCACCAACGCATCGCGGTACCAAGGCACCGTGACACCATTTCACCATGGCACCGTGGCACCGTGGCACCGCGGCACCTGGGCACTAAGGCCCCATGGAACCATGGCACCGTGGCACCAAGGCACCGTGGCACCATGGCACCAAGGCACCGTGGCAGCATAGCACAATGGCACCAAGGCAGCGTGGCACAATGGCGCCGTGGCACCATGGCACCATGGCACCGTGGCACCGAGGCACCGTGGCAGCATGGCGCCATGACACCAAGGCAGCATGGCACCATGCCACCAAGGCGCCGTGACGCCGTGCCACCAAGGCATCGTGGCACCAGGGCACCCAGGCACCGTGGCGCCGTGGCACCGTGGCACCAAGGCACCATGGCACCATGGCACAAAGGCACAACGCACCGTGGCAAAATCAAAAGAGCGTTAACCTACGTTCGATCATCCTAATATTTTCCTGACGTTCCTCGATCCTCGCCACCGTTGCACACTCATTTCTCTACATATCCGCTCTAATTTTGTATTTTAAATATATGTCAATTCTACCTCATATGTCGTGGCGGTTTTCGTAATGTCCCGTCGCCTTTTTTTCAAATTTTTATTTAATATCCTTAAATTTAAATATTTTATATCGTTACGTCATTCGTACAAATACGCACTCAATTGTTGGTTTAAGGCTACTTCATTCTAAGATGCATATTTTGGGGTTGTTACTTATTTTTATATTTTTCTAAAATTTTTATTTAATTTCCTTAAATTTAAATATTTTATATTGTTACGTTATGCGTACAAATATGCACTCGATTGTTGGTTTAAGGTTTGTTCATGCGCTAAAAATATTTTCCTAATTTTTTTATATTTTTATAAATATTTTTTCTATTTTTGATTATTTTTACATATTTTTTCAATTTTAATAAATGATATTTGTAAAAAAAAATATTTTTTCAATGAAAATTATCATTTACAAATTACGCGACCTTTTTTT
>CM061561.1:276832267-276837267 GCA_030864225.1 Capsicum baccatum var. pendulum | reverse complement strand
TGGGCAGCAGCGCACGGTATCTATTTCTGGGAGTTGGGGCTAGTGCTGGGCGTGCATCGACGGAGCATTTGGATGCACGGCGCGTGAGTTGTGTTCGGCATGTGCTGTTAGGTTGCATCCCTGCTCGAGCAGTGACGTCTTGACCTTCCTGCCATCTCAGTCGCGGGGCAAGCACAATATAGGCTTGCTCCAAGTCGGTTTCCTGTGCTGCATGCATTATCAAGTTTTATCGATCGCCTTTCTCCCCTCATATTTTGTGCGCGGGGTGAATCAAAAGGCCGCCCTCGCATCCCACGCCTCCCTCGCTTCATCGTGTGATGTCGTGGTCCGCGAGCGGCCGCCCGAATTCTCGGATGTGGTAGACGCAGTGGGCATAGGGCCTTCATCGTCTCCTATCTGCCCCGTACGACGCTCCTTGCAAATGACGGTCGTGCTCGCCTTGAATCCGTGTGCTATACACTATGCACCGCCCATTCCTAAGTGTGCTTTTGACTATGCGCCGCCTATGCTACAACATTAGGTCTCAGGATCTCATATGCCATATACTATGCGGCGCATATATCTATAAATGCCATAGACAATGCGCCGCATACTGTATGGCATCTTTAAATAAATGCATGGCATAGTGTATGGCATTCTTAAATAAATGCATGGCATATGCTATGGCATTCTGCTCAACTAGGCAAAGCATTAGGCACCGCCTATGGTCACTTTTGGTCTCCAAATCCGATTTTAATAGGTCAAAACTCAACCTAACCTTTTATTATAAATATGAGACTTAATCTTGAACCAAAAATACATTGGAAACCTAGGTTATGCACCACCTATAGTCTCCAAAACCTATGAAAAAGTTTCCTTTTGCTCTTTTTCTTCACAAGAACATCATCCAAAGGGTTCAACCAAGTAAGTACTACTTTGTTCTTCATTTATACTTTGTAAGTACTACATTACTACACCTATTATGAATTTCTAAATCTTGAAGAAGAATTGGTGATAGTCATGTGTTTGAATTTTTGATACACAACCAAGTGAGTGAACATATACGTTAGGATGATCTTCACTTACTTCCGATTTGAATTTGATTTTGATGCATTGTTATACTACTTGAAAAATTGCTATAGTCATGAACATTGCATAATCTTGTCACTTGAATACTTTCATGTTAGAATATCCCGTTCATCGGAATAAGACTTATAGTTGCCTACCGACATAGGAGATTGTGATTATTGATAGAAACTATACCATGATGTAATCCCTATGTCGTAGTCTTGATATATCTAACATGAAAGTATTGCAAGGACTGCAAGAAGTGTTACATCTATGATTTTCTTGTTGGAATATAGCTCCTAAAATGTATGTCGATGAAGTTTATGTAATCGACCACTTTCACATCACTAATTCGTATCAACAAACTATGTGTGGGGTGGTACCCCTACTGCTTGTGTATAGATTGTATCCATTGGGATTGTGCTACCATTAACACTATTTCAAGTCTCAGGTACAATGGCACCCAAAGCAAGACAAGGCAAAGAAAAGGCTACCACATCCCAAAAGAGAAAGAAAAGAGGCCGCAAGGAGCAAGGAGAACCCTCCTCACTGCAAATACCTCGACTCACGCTTGGAATTAAGTGGGATACTTATGAGGAACTTCTGAGGATGACGACTCTGATGATGATTCCAATGAAAGGGGTATGACCCCAGACATAGAGGATGAGTCTGACTAACCAGGTTCTTCTTATTTATTTTCCACTGAGGACAGTGTACCGACTAAGTGTGGGGTGGTGGTATTGCATGCTATACTTGTCTACTCGCATCTTGGTTTGTTTGCTTTTTTTTTTTTATCATTTTTAGTAGTTAAGTTTTTTTAGCAAAATTTTTTTACTTAGCTTCGCATGAAACTATTCTAATAGGCAGCATGAGATTATTACAAGAGTACGTGCTACAATTATGACTATTAAGACATTTTAGGCTCTAATTGTGACTCACTATGTGATAGTGTGTGGTTCAATTCCTTCACTTGTTGGGTCGAGAGTCTATATTACTTCCAATCAATTCGACCATGTGCCTTGTGTGTGTGAGATAATAGTATATTCTATGTTTGTGGCTGATGCTAGAACTTGCCCGGTATGTATGCAAAGCGAAAATAAGGAGTGTGAGTTTAGGAGATGATTTAGGCATTTCTTTGGAAACCTATACATGTTTACCTTTGTCTTACCTACCCATGGACATCATCCTAGTTAAACCCTTTTGAGCCTTTAGCATGTTTCTTTGACAACCGCAAATGTAAGCCTAATCCACATTTTTTGAAGACCATAATTTGATCCAAATTCCTAAGTGCTTTAAAGTAAAAAAGTTATGTGACAACATAAGAGGAAATTGGGTGAGTATAATGCTTTAAATTGTAATGGTGCTTGAATGTGTTATGAAAAAGAAAGTGCTAGCATAAGAGGTGTGTTATGAAAAGAAAAAGGAAAAGAAAACTGAAAAGTGAGTTTTTCTTAAAATTGAAAAACAAAAGAGGAGAACAAGGGTGGAAGAATAAAAGAAAGAAAGGTTGAAAGAAAAAAATGTCAATGGTACAATGTGATGTATTAAAGTGCTTAGGAACTTAGTCACTATTTCTGGCCAAAATAGTTGATCCTATCCGTCCCTTAGCCTACATTACAACCATCAAAAGACCTACTTGATCCTAATCTTAACATTCTGACATTTAGTGGAGTACTACATTAAGGGCAAGCCTATGGTCATCAGTTGCTACATATGAATTCTTTGTGAGAGTGAGAGCAAGGATATTTTGATACCCATGTTTGAAAAATATGCTATACTTGTGAGTGATTATGGGTACTATATTGTGAGACACACATGGTTGATGGGTTTTGGGAAGTTGTATATGATTCTTTGTGCCTTAACCTTTGCATGTGAGTTGACCACCATCACGAGTCTATGCTAGAGGTTAAACTGTTTCTACAAATGATCGAAAAGCCACTCTTTGTTAATAATTGTTGTGCTTGTCTTGACGAATGTTTTGTGTTGTTGCTGTGAAACCCTAAGTTGATTTTTAGAAGGACATGATATTTTGTTCGAGGACGAACAAAGCTTCAAGTGTGGGGTGTTGATGATAGGCGAATTTATGCGCCTATATCAATATATTTTGCCCATATTTGTGCCATGTTTTGAGAACAAATTACATATTTTATGCACTTTTAGTCCTTTTTCTTATAAGTGAGCTAACGAACATGATTAGCAAAGTTTTAGGTATAAATGATGCAGAAATCAGCATTTTATGGCTTACTTGACGCCAAAGAAAGCTCACGAAGGAAGAAACGTAAGATTGGACGCCTAAAGGACCAAAAACGCTGGATGGAATTTCTGTCCCGGGCTAAAACAACATTTTTGAAGACTTTGGGGACTGCAGTAACTTAGTTGGATTTGGACAATGATACATTAACCTAGTACAATTGGGTTAAGTATTTCATTTGTTTATTTGGATTAGGAGAATGTTACATTAACCTAGTACAATTGGGTTAAGTATTTTATTAGCCTAGTATAATTTGGCTAGATATTTCATTATCTTAGTAGGATTAAGATATGGGTATTATAAATACCCTATCATGCTAGAGATTTTGAGGCATTCCTCCCATAGTGGAGAGATCCATTCACCATTCACCATTCCCCCATTCCATTAATTTCCGTCCATCCATCCATCAAAACAATTCTTTTTATTAATTCTTATTACTTTCTCTTCATCTATTCTTAATTTCCGCAACAAGAGAATCGTTACTTTTGCAAGAAATCACGCCTAACGCCTACCACTCTTGTGCTACACGAAATCTATTATTATTGTGGTATAATAACAATGTCAATTGTGATTTCCTTCGCATTTATGGGTAACTAAACTTCTCTGTTGGAGTTATGGAAGCCGTATGGGATACTATATATTGCTGTGAGTTTATGAGTTCGTGACACGTATGCTGCTTATATCATTATTCTCTTCATCTTAATGCAAATTCTTGTGGCTGCAGACGCATAGAATAACACCAGTATAACATTTAACTTGTTCGAAAGAAAGGTTATTTGTCTGGAAAAGAGATAGTGTCAAGGTAGTAGGACACCCTTTCCTATTAAAAAGCTAGTTCCGTAACTGGACTAACCTCTTGGAGAATTCGTACCGTTAGACACACTTTAAGCTCGAAAAAGTTAAAGTGAAATAATCCTCGAATAGGTCGAAAGACGCCTGGATTTACCATCGAATACAATTCTCTATAAGCACATGCATGTCTGGATTCAACACACTCATATCCAATAGAGACGTATAACTCAGAAGGTGGACATAACCCCAACTCCTCAAATCTCATTGTTTCACAACCTACGAAATATTCTTTCTTTTCACTTTGCTATCTTTAATTTTTACTTTATTATTTCGGTTACACATTACAATTCCCCCTTTTTACGAAACTTGCACTAAAAGTCTAGTAATTTTACTTACTTGTTGGCCAGGCTATTCCCTGTGGGATCGACACCCAACCCAGGTTGGGTTCTATATTTGCTAACGACCGCTTTACACTCCTACGAGAGCTGTAGATTAAGCATTATCACCAGGCATTTGTTCAAGTGCCTCCACCAATGGAACATTAATGGTCAGCTGCTTTAACATAGTCATAAATTTGCTGAACTTCGTGTCATCCGCCACCTTCTTCAATATTTGGGGAAAAGGTTGTGGTGGGTATGGAATTGTTCTCTCCACGGCTTTCTTCTCCTCTTGCTTCTGTTTTTCCATTTTTTTAGGCTGCACATCGCTGGGTGTGACGTCCTTGACGTCTTCTGTGGACTCCTCTCCTATTGCGTTGTCATCCAAGTCCGCAGCTTTGTCAACCACTTGCTTGCCTTTTTCTGAAGTTTCCAGCACCTTACCACTTCTGGTAGTGACGGCCATGCATGACCCATCATTCCTTGGGTTTTGCACAGTATCACTAGGTAGAGTGCCGACCTTTCTTTGATTG
>CM061561.1:276819767-276822267 GCA_030864225.1 Capsicum baccatum var. pendulum | reverse complement strand
GCACACAGGCACTGTGGCACCATAGCACCGTGGCACATAAGCACCGTGGCACCATGGCACTGTGGCACACAGGCACCGTGACACCATGGCACCGTGGCACACAGGCACCGTGGCACCATGGCACCGTGGCACACAGGCACCATGGCACCAAGGCAGCTTGGCACCATGGCGCCATGGCACCAAGGCACCATGGCACCAAGGAAGCAAGGCACCATGGCACCGCGGCACCATGGCACCAAGGCACCGTGGCGCCATGGCGCCGTGGCACCACAGCACCATGGCACCAGGGCATCGTGGCACCATGGCACCAACACACCAAGGCACTGCCGTGGTGCCATAGCACCGTGGCACCATGGCACCAAGGCACCAAGGCACCGTGGCACCAATGCACTGTGGCACCATAGCACCGTGGCACCATGGCACCAAGGCACCGTGGCGCCGTGGCCCCAAGGTACCATGGCACCAAGGCACTAACGCACCGTGGCAAAATCAAAAGAGCGTAAACCTACGTTCGATCATCCTAATATTTTCCTGACGTTCATCCATCCTCCTCACCATTGCATACTCATTTTTCTACATATCCGCTCTAATTTTTTTATTTTAAATATATTTCAATATTACCTCATATGTCGTGGCGGTTCTCATAATGTCCCGTCGCCTTCTTTTCAAATTTTTATTTAATATCCTTAAATTTAAATATTTTATATCGTTACGTCATTCGTACAAATGCACACTCAATTGTTGGTTTAAGGCTACTTCATTCTAATATGCATATTTTGGGGTTGTCACTTATCCGTTGCATTCTGGGCGATTTTCCTAATGACCCCACGTTATTTTTATATTTTTTAAAATTTTTATTTAATATCCTTAAATTTAAATATTTTATATCGTTACGTTATACGTACAAATATGCACTCGATTGTTGGTTTAAGGTTAGTTCATGCGCTGAGAATATTTTTCTAATTTTTTCATATTTTTATAAATATTTTTTCTATTTTTGATTTATTTTTACATATTTTTTGAATTTTAATAAATGATATTTGTAAAAAAATATTTTCTCAACGAAAATTATCATTTACAAATTACGCGACCTTTTTGTGAGTGCACAGGCTCCGTATCTCATCAAAACGTGCAGTTCGGGTCTGCATATGTCTGGTATGATTCTCTGGCAAAATCATGTCTACTCCTGTCACTTGGGTTTTTTTTAAGCATATATAAGGGGGGTAGAGGTGTTGAAGGCACTTCAAGGCGACTGTCGGTCGTTGGCATAGGCGCTCAGTGGCCATGTCAGCGAGAAGCGTGGGCGCATGGCAGCATGCATGGTTAGTCCGTGCGAGCCGTCCGTGCCCGTGTAGCAACGTCAGCGGCGCTTTATTGTATGCTCGTGTCGGTTATCGGTGACGTCGTCCACGACGGGGCTGCTGGTGCTAGACTTCGGATGAGGCGGTGCCTTCGTGCGAGCGGCGAGTACTGGATGCTGCTCTGGAAATAAGGTCCTAGCGCTGCACGCATGCGGCCGAGCCCAATCCGCGGTGAGCGCCGGTGGCCGGCGTGGGCGGCGCCCGTGCATGAGCCTCGGCGTGCCTTCATCTCCTCCGCTCCCCCCACAGGCGGGCTATCATGTCAAGCGGGACATGCTTCAGCCTTGCAACGTCCACATAGGCAGCAGCGCACAACATCTATTGCCGGGCATTGGGGACGGTGCCGGGCGTGCATCGACGGAGCATTTGGACGCACGGCGCGTGAGTTGTGTTCGGCACGTGCGGTTAGGTTGGATCCCTGCTCGAGCAGCGACGTCCTGACCCGCCTGCAATCTCAGTCGTAGGGCAAGCGCAATGTAGGCTTGTTCGAAGTCGGTTTCCTGTGCTGCATACCTAATGCCCAGGAATTATCAAGTTTTATCGATCGCCCTTCGTCCCTCGCATTTCGTGCGCGGGGCAAATCGAAAGGCCGCCCTTGCGTCCCACGACTCCCTTGCTTCGTCGTGCGATGTCGTGGTCCGCGAGCGGTGGTTTGGATTCTCGGATGCGGCAGATACAGCGGGCATGGGGCCTTCATCGGCTTCTATCTGCCCCGTACGACACTCCTTGCAAACGACGGTCGCGCTCACCTTGAATCCGTCCACGCCCCCGTGGGAAGGCCGAGCTCATGCGGCGCCGACGTCGATGAGGAATGCTACCTGGTTGATCCTGCCAGTAGTTATATGCTTGTCTCAAAGATTAAGCCATGCATGTGTAAGTATGAACAAATTCAGACTGTGAAACTGCGAATGGCTCATTAAATCAGTTATAGTTTGTTTGATGGTATCTACTACTCGAATAAAAGTACTAATTCTAGATCTAATACGTGCAACAAACCCCGACTTCAGGAAGAGATGCATTTATTAGATTAAAGGTCGACGCGGGCTCTGCCCGTTGCTGCGATGATTCATGATAACTCGACGGATCGCACGGCCATCGTGACGGCGACGCATCATTCAAATTTCTGCCCTATCAACTTT
>CM061561.1:276802267-276814767 GCA_030864225.1 Capsicum baccatum var. pendulum | reverse complement strand
ATAAGCATGACAAATGACAAGTATGTGACCATGTAACATCATATCACAATGAAAAGAGTGGGTTATACAATTAGTGAAACATGTAGGACATAAACAACGTATGAACTTTATTTAGCTGAAAAGAAGACTCATATGTCATGGTATCCAATGTATGTATGCAGCAGTGACAATGCTCGAATCTGGACACACAAATACATGTGAAAGAGTGGAGTGGTTATATCGAAGTTTGTAAAGATCTCTATGTGCCAATAAAGACTTTGGATTCCATGCCAAATAATAAGAGATCGAATAGCCTTACATACCTCGACATATCAACTTGTTTTTACCTCGAAATTACTTCTTTTCTTCCAACTATTTATCTACAATATCATGTTTTAAAGCTAGTATTAGCAGCTAATCAATGCATCTGGACAGCCCAATCTCACAAAACACAACACTTTGGCAACAAACGTATAACCATCGACTCAATGGTGTTATTCCGACTTTCTCAATTCTAACTGTCTTCAACCAGTACACATTATCATATACATGATGTACACAGCCTATATCAGCTCTATAACATGCTGGCAACAGTCCATAACTACAAGACAAAACCATTTTACAAAACGCTCAACTAAGAAGCACAACATCTCGTCGTCTCCCTACATTTCGTCGATAACAATTCATACTTGTCCCAACTTTGAACCAGATTCTCCCAACATATATATACATCAAATAAACCTTAACATAGTCACAAAATAGCTCAAAACACAGGGGGGAAACGTGAAACATCAGCCCCCTCATCAAAACAGTCCAATACCATTTTGGAAGCACATAAGATCATATAAGGATACTTGTTTCCAAAGAACTAGCAAAAAAGTCCAGCAACCTTGGCAACCATATACACACTATAAAATATTAATAACCTCAACTTTATATCATATCAAAGTCAAAAATCAGGGTAAGAATCGTTCCAAATCCAAGAAAATCAAACAACAACTTTCAGGACACAAGCTGTCCAGAAATTACTGCACACTACACCAGCCAACTTATCTTGTTTTCCATGGAAAATTCATATCAAGTATATGGTTATTTTTACATACCTTAACTCCCAAGGTGTAGGTCTAATTCAATAACTCAAAAAGTAGCCTTTGGTTGCCTTCCAAGGTGAAGAAATGCCAAGAGAAACTTAGAGAGAAAAGCTGAAATTTTTTATCTTCTACTAGTTAACCTAAGGAGCTCGGTTTTGGTCCCTTTTTAAGGAGACCTTAGACCGACTTTCTCCTGATATTTGCAACTGATTAACTCAAGTCGGTCAATGACTAATTTTCCCCTTTCACTTGGGCCTTTTGGATCTCTAAATCAATGGGCTTTAGTGGCCCATTTTCCTTAATCTTTCTTGCACTTTGTTTGGGCCCAATTTTGTTAGTAGTGAATGAATGTAGTTGGGCATATTATATAAAAATCTTGGGCTGAACATCTTGGCCCAATATAATGCTAAACCATTGGCTTTAATAGCCTCCCTAACTTGGGCTTCGTTTGTCACAAGACTTGGAAAGTTTCGGCGTTAAGCCTTGTCATCGTTCCCCTTTCTTTTTACTAACGTCTAGACTTCAAGTGAGTTCACTTATGAATGAATTATTCTCCCTCATATATATATACATTTTTTT
Source organism: Capsicum baccatum var. pendulum (assembly GCA_030864225.1). Lineage (NCBI taxonomy): Eukaryota > Viridiplantae > Streptophyta > Magnoliopsida > Solanales > Solanaceae > Capsicum > Capsicum baccatum. Next base: position 276,813,118 of record CM061561.1, on the reverse strand, counting down.
TAAGCCAACCACACAGGTGACTCACCTGCTAGCTTCCTAAGTTCCATAAGCACGTCAATGATTTTCTCCGTTTAAGGCCACAATCTCTAAATAGACTTCCATATAGTGCCCCAATCTAACACTTGAACACTTGAAAAAAAAATTTTGGTAGTAATTAAATCAAGTCGTATGTCATTTTATGTGAACATTACTAGTACATGTAAAATGTGGGGTGTTACATCCTCCCCCCCTTAGGAACATTCGTCCCGAATGTTAACATAACTGTATAGTCTAGGCAGGTTTGAATTTCTGGTCACACAACTGTTAATAACATAACTAGTATTCAAACACATACCTATTAATGTTCCTCCTCTGTATCTTTTGGTCCCTCCTTGTCTTCAAATAGATGAGGGTATTTGGATGTCATTACTTCCTCCGGTTCCCACGTTATTTCTTCTACCTGGTTGTTTCTCCAGAGTACCTTTACTGATGCCATTTCTTTGTTCCTTAACTTTTTAATTTGGCGATCTAGAATAGCAACCGGTACCTCTTCATAAGTAAGATCCTCTATGACCTGTACATCTTCTATAGGAGCGATACGAGAGGGGTCACCTATGCATTTTTGAAGCATTGACACATGAAACACTGGATGAACCATTGAAAGTTCCTGGGGTAGCTCTAATTCATATGCAACTTGTCCGACCCTCTTAGTAATCTTATATGGCCCTATGTAACGTGGGCTTAGTTTCTCTTTCTTACCAAATCTCATAACCCCTTTCATTGGTGATACCTTTAAAAATACCCAATCTCCAATAGAGAATTCCAGCCCTCTTCTCCGCATATCTGCATATGATTTATGACGACTTTGGGCTATTTTTAGCCGTTGTTGTATCACCTTAACTTTTTCCATGGCTTGTTGGACTAAATCTGGCCCGAGCAAGGTGGTTTCACCCACTTCGAACCAACCAATTGGTGACCTACATTTCCTCCCATACAAAGCTTCGTAAGGCGCCATCTTGATGCTCGAATGGTAGCTGTTATTATAGGCAAATTCAATAAGGGGCAAGTGTTATACCCAGCTACCTTTAAAATCTAATGCACAGGTTCGCAACATATCCTCAAGTGTTTGAATAGTATGCTCTGCTTGGCCGTCTGTTTAGGGATGGAAGGCTGTACTCAAATTCACTTGCGTCCCTAAACTCCTTTGAAAGGACTTCCAAAATTTTGCCGTGAATTGAGCTCCTCGATCAGATATAATAGAGAGTGGGACCCCATGTAGCCTAACTATCTCTTTGAGGTATAATTTGGCATATTCTTCAGCTGTATAATCACTTCTAACTGGCAGGAAGTGCGCTGACTTCGTGAGTCTATCAACTATCAGCCATATGGAGTCAAACTTATTAACTGAACGAGGCAAACCAGTTACAAAATCCATATTAGTCATATCCCACTTCCAAGTTGGAATCTCTATACCTTGCATGTAACCACCTGGGTTTTGGTGCTCTACTTTGACTTGTTGACAAGTAGGACATTGAGCCACAAACTCTGCAAGGTCCTTTTTCATGCCTCCCCACCAAAACACTCCCTTTAGGTCATGATACATCTTAGTAGATCCTGGGTGGATGGAATATCTTGAATGATGGGCTTCTTTCATTATTCTCCTTCTGAGTCTGTTAACATCAGGAACACACAATCTATTTTGGCAATAAAGTACTCCATCTTGTGTAAGCCTAAACTCCTTCATTATACCTTGACTTACTTTCTCCTTAAGGCATTGTAGAATAGGATCATAATACTATTTTTCTTTCACTTCCCTTATCAATGAAGGATCGGTAGCATTATGTACAATAATGTCCTTTCTTGGAGTTTCGAGTAGACGAACACCCAGATTGGCTAGTTGACGCAGATCCTTAGCCATGCCTTGCTTTACCCCTTTCTGATCACTGGTACCCATGAGAGTCTTACGACTTAAAGCATCAGCCACCACATTTGCTTTCCCTGGATGGTATAATATATCAATATCATAATCCTTTATTAACTCTAGCCACCTCCGCTGCCTCAAATTTAGATCTTTCTGCTTGAAAATATACTGTAAGCTCTTATGATCTGTATATATGTCCACGTGCACCCCATACAAATAGTGGCGCCATATCTTTAAAGAAAATACAACCGCTGCTAGCTCAAGATCATGTGTTGGGTAGTTTTTCTCGTGTGGTCTCAATTGTCTCGAGGCATAAGCAATCACCTTACCATGTTGTGTTAGTACACACCCCAAACCAACTCCGGAAGCATCACAATACACTGCATATCCCTCTGAGCCTTCTGGAAGCACTAGCACAGGTGCTAAGGTTAGCCTGCTTTTCAACTCTTGAAAGCTCCTTTCACATGCATCATTACATTGGAATTTGGTTTCCTTGTGAGTTAACTTAGTAAGAGGTGCAGACATAGAAGAAAAACCTTCAACAAACCTTCTATAATAACCTGCCAATCCAAGGAAGCTTCGAACTTCTGTAGGTGTCGTTGGCCTTGGCCAATCTTTCACAGCCTCTATCTTTTGTGAATCCACCCTTATTCCTTCATCCGATACAATATGGCCCAAAAATGCCACTGATTTTAACCAAAATTCACATTTGGAAAACTTAGCATACAATCGGCGATCACGGAGAGCTTGTAGTACTAGTCGTAAATGATTTGCATGGTCCTTTTCTGACCTTGAATACACCAGAATATCATCTATAAATACTATCACGAACACATCCAGGAAAGGGTTGAATACCATATTCATCAAATCCATAAAAACTGCTGGTGCATTTGTTAGCCCAAACGACATAACAAGAAATTCAAAGTGACCATATCTGGTTCGGAAAGCTGTCTTAGGTATATCTTTTTGCTGCACTCTCACCTGATGATAACCTGATCTTAAATCGATCTTTGAAAAGTATTTGGCACCCTGTAACTGATCAAAAAAGTCATCAATTCTGGGGAGGGCATATTTATTCTTAATTGTCACCCTATTCAGTTGTCGGTAGTCAATACACATCCTCAACGTGCCATCCTTTTTACGCACAAATAAAACTGGTGCACCCCAAGGGGACACACTAGGTCTTATAAAACCCTTTTCTAACAAGTCTTTCAGTTGCTCCTTTAATTCACGTAATTCTGCCGGGGCCATTCTATATGGAGGAATAGAGATAGGCTCGGTGCCTGGTAATAAGTCAATACCAAAATCTATTTCTCGTTCTGGAGGCAAACCAGGGAGTTCCTCAGGAAAGACATCAATAAATTCATTCACTATTGGAACAGACTGGATAGTTGGTAATTCTGCCTCCATGTCTCTCACTCTAACGAGATGACATATATATCCCTTTGATATCATTTTTCTGGCTTTAAAATAAGAGATAAACCTCCCTTTTGGTGCCCCAATATTGCCTTCCCATTCAAGGACTGCTTCATTTGGAAAGTGAAAGTACATCCTCTTGGTTCGGCAGTCAACGGTGGCATAGCAAGAAGCCAACCAATCCATACCCATTATAACATCAAATTCTACCATTTCTAACTCGATAAGATCAGCTAATGTATCTCGGTCGCAGACAGTCACTATGCACTCACAATAGACTCTTCTAACTATAATTGACTCCCCAGTTGGTGTAGATACCGCAAGTGGTTTATTCAATAATTTAGGTGTTCTACAAAGCTTCCCAGCAACTAATGGAGTAATATATGACAATGTAGAACCAGGGTCAATTAATGTCTACACTTTATGTGAGAAGATGGACAATGTACCTATAACCACATCGGGTGAAGCTTCCAGGTTCTGTCGAGTCCCTAGAGCATATGTGCGATTTTGGGCCACGCTTGAACTAGCTGCTCCTCTAATACCTCTGCCGCGACCTATGGGAAATTGCTCACCTTTACCTGATGGAGGCACTGATGATGATGATACAACAGCTGATCCAGTAGGTTGTGCCATATCACCCCTGCGTCTTCTTGGGCAATCTTTTATTACATGCCCTGGCATACCACACCAATAAGAAACATCCGTTCCCCTGCGACACGCACCTATATGATATCTCCCACATTGTCTACAAGGCTGCCTAGGAGGCATTTCCTGGCTTCCCGAATATCCTGTTGTCCGTGTACCTTGGCCCTCACTTCTCTGCCCAAATTGATCATTTCTAGACCCTTGAAGTGGTGGTGGAGCACTAGCTGTAGAGTAAGAGGATGATGGCCTGGGTGGCCTATGAGAAAATCGTGGCCTAAACTCACCCTGGGGTGGTGTAAACTGTCTTATAGATCTGGCCCTCTTGAATTGCCCCCTTTCTATTTCTTGTGCCCTCCTTCTTTGTCTCTGATCCTCCAGTTTCTGTGCACAAGCTTGCATCCTCGCTATATCCATGTCTTTATTCAAAGAAGCAATGGTACAATCTCTAACCAAATATGAATCCAACCTATCCACATACCGATGAAATCTATCTGCCATAGTAGCAACAACATTAGGAGCGTACCTGGCCAGAGAATTAAATTTAAGACTATATTCCCTCACGCTCATATTCCCCTGATGGAGGTTCAGGAACTGATCTGCACGGGCCTCTCGGATCTCTAATGGCAAGTAATGATCATGAAAGGCCATTTTGAAATCCTCCCAAGTAGTTGGAGGTGTATCTATGCCTTTGGAATGCTTCCAGGCTTCGTACCACAGTATAGCTACACCCTTCAATCTATATATTGCCAACTCAGCAGCTTCCGAACCACTTACATGCATAACATCTAAGGTGCGTTGGATCTGATCAATAAAATCCTGTGGATCTTCATTTGGATCTGACCCAGTGAATGATGGAGGGTCTAAGTTGAGGAAATCACGTATTCTCGTACTGGCTGCCCTACCTGCACCAACTGCACCTGCAACTGGGCCTTCTTGTCTTTGACCTTGGCCAGCAACTATACAAGTCAACAGTTGAACTGCATTTCTCAAATCCTGCACAGAAGCATCAACAGGTAGTTCTCGGGGATTTTCATTACTTCCTGGTACATCAACAGATGGAGGGGTTGGAGATGTCTGTGTTAGAGACTCATCTAGAGCCTCACTCTGTCGTCTCGCCCAATTGGGTATACCAACTACCATTCTACTTCCTTTCCTTTACCTTTACTCTTCCTTGTCTCTGGCATACTTACTGTACAAAATAATTCAGGGATTAGACATGGTACACTTGTAATATTTGGCTCTATGGCACGATCTAAAGAATGAAAAGAAGTGATAACTCCTAAATGCCACGTAGCCTCTTGTTTATAAATGTGGTGCACAACACATCGATAAACATGATTCTACATAGACACGGCTTTGTAGACTCCCTAGGACAACCCGCTCTGATACCACTTCTGTCACGCCCCAAATCCTATTAAGGCGGACTGGCACCCGTTGCCGGTAAGGCTCGGGAGAACCAACCTATAGCAATACATTACCTATGAACATTATAAGTTACTTTTATACTAAACATGCCCTCAAAAGATAAATGGGACTAGCAAGCCAAAAGATGTTGTATGACTAGGCCGTTGGAGCCACAATGTCTACGATATGATACATGACCATACTATACTTTACATAGCCTACAAAGCCTCTAGACAAGAAAAATTATCTTATAAGGGTCGGGACAGGCCCCGCCTCATGATAAGATACTATACAATGCAAAAAGATATGAAAAGACTCAAGCCCCGAAGCAACCTGGAGCTCAGTGACTGCAGTTGATATCCTGTACTCTTACTGGGGAGGTTTATTAGCTTCTGCACCTGCAGCATGGAATGCAGGTCCCCCAACAGGGACGTCAGTACGAAATAATGTACTGAATATGGAAGGCAACATGTACTATATATGAGATAAAAGCTCAAATGAAACCATACACTGCTGTAGGGTAAAAGACCACCTTTATGAATATTGTGGAGTCATGCATCTTATAACAATTATGTTACTTTACTCTTATCACTTGTATAATCTGTGCACATCATGTAATACAAATGACCAGCTGATCAGTGGTAAATCTATATCAGGATCGACCCATGCTAGGCTTTCCTTTCACCCCTGGGATACCCCTGTAATACTGGGATTGACCCATGCTAGGTGATTCTTTCACCCCTGGGATACCACCCAACAGAAGCAACTGTATACATATATCTTCTTATTACTTTTGAGATGAATCTTTGGTGGCCGTAACATTTGAGCTATAAGACTATAAGCATGATAAATGACAAGTATGTGACCATGTAACATCATATCACAATGAAAAGAGTGGGTTATACAATTAGTGAAACATGTAGGACATAAACAACATATGAACTTTATTTAGCTAAAAAGAAGACTCATATGTCATGGTATCCAATGTATGTATGCAGCAGTGACAATGCTCGAATCTGGACACACAAATACATGTGAAAGAGTGGAGTGGTTATATCGAAGTTTGTAAAGATCTCTATGTGCCAATAAAGACTTTGGATTCCATGCCAAATAATAAGAGATCGAATAGCCTTACATACCTCGACATATCAACTTGTTTTTACCTAGAAATGACTTCTTTTCTTCCAACTATTTATATACAATATCATGTTTTAAAGCTAGTGTTAGCAGCTAATTAATGCATCTGGACAGCCCAATCTCACAAAACACAACACTTTGGCAACAAACGTATAACCATCGACTCAATGGTGTTATTCCGACTTTCTCAATTCTAACTGTCTTCAACCAGTACACATTATCATATACATGATGTACACAGCCTATATCAGCTCTATAAAATGCTGGCAACAGTCCATAACTACAACACAGAACAATTTTACAAAACGCTCAACTAAGAAGCACAACATCTCGTCGTCTCCCTACATTTCGTCGATAACAATTCATACTTGTCCCAACTTTGAACCAGATGCTCCCAACATATATATACATCAAATAAACCTTAACATAGTCACAAAATAGCTCAAAACACAGGGGGTAAACGTGAAACATCAGCCCCCTCATCAAAACAGTCCAATACCATTTTGGAAGCACATAAGATCATATAAGGATACTTGTTTCCAAAGAACTAGCAAAACCGTCCAGCAACCTTGGCAACCATATACACACTATAACATATTAATAACCTCAACTTTATATCATATCAAAGTCAAAAATCAGGGTAAGAATCGTTCCAAAGCCAAGAAAATCAAACAACAACTTTCAGGACACAAGCTGTCCAGAAATTCCTGCACAGTACACCAGCCAACTTATCTTGTTTTCCATGGAAAATTCATATAAAGTATATGGTTATTTTTACATACCTTAACTCCCAAGGTGTAGGTATAATTCAAGAACTCAAAAAGTAGCCTTTGGTTGCCTTCCAAGGTGAAGAAATGCCAAGAGAAACTTAGAGAGAAAAGCTGAAATTTTTGATCTTCTACTAGTTAACCTAAGGAGCTCGGTTTTGGTCCCTTTTTAAGGAGACCTTAGACCGAATTTCTCCTGATATTTGCAACTGATTAACTCAAGTTGGTCAATGACTAATTTTCCCCTTTCACTTGGGCCTTTTGGATCTCTAAATCAATGGGCTTTAGAGGCCCATTTTCCTTAATCTTTCTTGCACTTTGTTTGGGCCCAATTTTGTTAGTAGTGAATGAATGTAGTTGGGCATATTATATAAAAATCTTGGGCTGAACATCTTGGCCCAATATAATTCTAAACCATTGGCTTTAATAGCCTCCCTAACTTGGGCTTCGTTTGTCACAAGACTTGGAAAGTTTCGGCGTTAAGCCTTGTCTTCGTTCCCCTTTCTTTTTACTAACGTCTAGACTTCAAGTGAGTTCACTTATGAATGAATTATTCTCCCTCATGTATATATACATTTTTTTTAAGCCAACCACACAGGTGACTCACCTGCTAGCTTCCTAAGTTCCATAAGCATGTCAATGATTTTCTCCGTTTAAGGCCACAATCTCTAAATAGACTTCCATATAGTGCCCCAATCTAACACTTGAACACTTGAAAAAAAACATTTGGTAGTAATTAAATCAAGTCGTATGTTATTTTATGTGAACATTACTAGTACATGTAAAATGTGGGGTGTTACAGCCGCGTGCCGGCCGGGGGACGGACAGGGACAGTCGGGGGCATTCATATTTCATAGTCAGAGGTAAAATTCTTGGATTTATGAAAGACGAACGACTGCGAAAGCATTTGCCAAGGATTTTTTCATTAATCAAGAACGAAAGTTGGGGGCTCGAAGGTGATCAGATACCGTCCTAGTCTCAACCATAAACGATGCCGACCAGGGATCAACGGATGTTGCTTTTAGGAATCCACCGGCACCTTATGAGAAATCAAAGTTTTTGGGTTCCAGGGGGAGTATGGTCGCAAGACTTAAACTTAAAGGAATTGACGAAATGGCACCACCAGGAGTGGAGCTTGCGGCTTAGTTTGACTCAACACGGGGAAACTTACCAGGTCCAGACATAGTAAAGATTGATAGACTGATAGCTCTTTCTTGATTCTATGGGTGGTGGTGCATGGTCGTTCTTAGTTGGTGGAGCGATTTATCTGGTTAATTTCATTAATGAACGAGACCTTAGCCTGCTAACTAGCTATGCGAAGGTATCCCTTCGCGGCCAGCTTCTTAGAGGGACTACGACCTTTTAGGCCGCGGAAGTTTGAGGCAATAACAGGTTTGTGATGCCCTTAGATGTTCTGGGCCGCACACGTACTACACTGATGTATTCAACGAGTTTATAGCCTTGGCCGACAGGCTCGGGTAATCTTTGAAATTTCATCGTGATGGGGATAGATCATTAAAATTGTTGGTCTTCAACGAGAAATTCCTAGTAAGCGCGAGTCATCAGCTCGCGTTGACTACGTCCCTGCCGTTTGTACACACCTCCCGTCGCTCCTACCGATTGAATGATCCGGTGAAATGTTTGGATCGCGTCGATGTGGGCGGTTCGCTGCCCGCGATGTCGCGAGAAGTCCATTGAACCTTATCATTTAGATGAAGGAGAAGTCGTAACAAGGTTTCCGTAGGTGAACCTGCGGAAGGATCATTGTCAAAACCTGCACAGCAGAACAACCCCGCGAACGTGTTTAACAACTGGGGAGTCCGCGCGGGCGGGGTGCTCCGGCACTCCGCACGAGCGCCTCCCCCGTCCCCGGCGCGCGCACCCCAGCAAGCGCGGCGGGCGACCAACGAACCCCAGCGCGGAAAGCACCAAGGAATACTTGAATCGATAGCCTGCCCCTCGCACCCCGTCCGCGGAGTGCGTCGGGGGGACCTGTGCTTCTGTAAACGAAAACGACTCTCGGCAATGGAAATATCGGCTCTCGCATCGATGAAGAACATTGCGAAATGCAATACTTGGTGTGAATTACAGAATCCCGTGAACCATCGAGTCTTTGAACGCAAGTTACGCCCGAAGCCATTAGGCCGAGGGCACGTCTGCCTGGGTGTCACGCATCGCGTTGTCCCCTCGCATCGTGCCTCAATCATGGGGCGCGCTGTCATTGCGGGGCAGATACTAGCCTCCCGTGCGCCTCGAGCTCGCGGCTGGCCTAAATGCGAGTCCACGTCGACAGACATCGTCGCAAGTGGTGGTTGCAACTCAACTCTCTTTGCCATCGCGGCTACGGCCCGTCGCGTGTTCGGACTCCAGGACCCCTTCGCGCTCAGGCGCTTCGACCGCGACCCCAGGTCAGGCGGGATTACCCATTGAGTTTAAGCATATCAATAAGCGGAGGAAAAGAAGCTTACAAGCATTCCCTTAGTAACGGCGAGCGAATGGGGAACAACCCAGCCTTAGAATCGGGCGGCTCCGTCATCCGAATTATAGTCTGGAGAAGCGTCCGCAGCGGTGGACCGGGCCCAAGTCCCCTGGAAGGGGGCGCCGGAGAGGGTGAGAGCCCCGTCGTGCCCGGACCCTGTCACACCACGAGGCATTGTCTACGAGTCGGGTTGTTTGGGAATGCAACCTAAATCGGGCGGTGAATTCCATCCAAGGCTAAATAAGGGCGAGAGACCGATAGCGAACAAGTACCGCAAGGGAAAGATGAAAAGGACTTTAAAAAGAGAGTCAAAGAGTGCTTGAAATTAACGGGAGGGAAGCGGATGGGGGCCGGAGATGCGCCCCAATCGTATGTGGAATGGCGATGAGCCGGTACGCCGATCGACCCGGGGCGTGGACCACCATGGCACCAAGGCACCAAGGCACCACGGCTCTGTGGCGCCATGGCACCAAGGCACCGTGGCGCCATGGCACCATGGCACCGTGGCGCCATGGCACCGTGGCGCCATGGAACCATGGCACCAAGGAACCAAGGCACCGTGGTGCCATGGCACCAAGGCACCATGGCGCCATGGCACATTGGCGCCATGGCACCAAGGCAGCGCGGCGCCATGGCACCGTGTCACACAGGCACCATGGCACCAAGGCAGATTGGCACACAGGCACCGTGACACCATAGCACCGTGGCACTATGGCACCGTGGCACACAGGCACCGTGGCACCATGGCACCGTGGCACACAGGCACCATGGAACAAAGGCAGCTTGGCACCGTGGCGCCATGGCATCAAGGCACCAAGGCACCATGGCACCATGGCACCAAGGAAGCAAGGCACCGCGACACCATGGCACCAAGGCACCGTGGCGCCGTGGCGCCGTGGTACCGCAGCACCATGGCAACGTGGCATCGTGGCACCATGGCACCAACGCACCAAGGAATTGCCGTGGTGCCATGGCACCGTGGCACCATGGCACCAAGGCACCGTGGCACTAATGCACCGTGGGACCATAGCACCGTGGCACCATGGCACCAAGGCAGCATGGCGCCATGGCACCAAGGCACCGTGGCGCCGTGGCACCGTGGC
>CM061561.1:276792267-276794767 GCA_030864225.1 Capsicum baccatum var. pendulum | reverse complement strand
CAAGGCACCGTGCGCCATGGCACCAAGGCACCAAGGCACCATGGCGCCATGGCACCTAGGCACCTTGGCGCCATGGCACCAAGGTGGCGCGACGCCATGGCACCGTGTCACACAGGCACCATGGCACCAAGGCAGCTTGGCACACAGGCACCGTGGCGCCATGGAACTGTGGCGCCTTGGCACCGTGGCGCCATGGCGCCATGGCACCAAGGCACCAAGGCACCATGGCGCCATGGCACCTAGGCACCTTGGCGCCATGGCACCAACGCGGCGCGGCGCCATGGCACCGTGTCACACAGGCACCATGGCACCAAGGCAGCTTGGCACACAGGCACACAGGCACCGTGGCAACATTGCACCGTGGCACACAGGCACCGTGGCACCACGGCACCGTGGCACACAGGCACCGTGACACCATAGAACCATGGCACACAGGAACCGTGGAACCATGGCACCGTGGCACACAGGCACCATGGCACCAAGGCAGCTTGGCACCGTGGCGCCATGGCACCAAGGCACCAAGGAACCATGGCACCATGGCACCAAGGAAGCAAGGCACTGCGGCACCATGGCACCAAAGCACCGTGGCGCCATGGCGCCGTGGCACCATGGCGCCGTGGCACCGCAGCACCATGGCACTGGGGCATCGTGGCACCATGGCACCAACGCACCAAGGCACTGCTGTGGTGCCATGGCACCGTGGCACCATGGCACCAATGCACCAATGCACTGTGGCACCAATGCACCGTGGCACCATAGCACCGTGGCACCATGGCACCAAGGCAGCATGGCGCCATGGCACCAAGGCACCATGGCGCCGTGGCACCGTGGCACCAAGGCACCATGGCACTAATGCACCGTGGCAAAATCAAAAGAGCGTAAACCTACGTTCGATAATCCTAATATTTTCCTGACGTTCATCCATCCTCATCACCGTTGCATACTCATTTTTCTACATATCCACTCTAATTTTTTTATTTTAAATATATTTCAATGTTACATCATATGTCGTGGCGGTTCTCGTAATATCCCGTCGCCTTCTTTTCAAATTTTTATTTAATATCCTTAAATTTAAATATTTTATATCGTTACATCATTCGTACAAATGCGCACTCAATTGTTGGTTTAAGGCTACTTCATTCTAATATGCATATTTTTGGGTTGTCACTTATCCGTTGCATTCTGGGCGATTTTCCTAATGACCCCACGTTATTTTTATATTTTTGTAAAATTTTTATTTAATATCCTTATATTTAAATATTTTATATCGTTACGTTATACGTACAAATTTGCACTCGATTGTTGTTTTAAGGTTAGTTCATGCGCTGAGAATATTTTTCTAATTTTTTCATATTTTTATAAATATTTTTTCTATTTTTGATTTATTTTTCCATATTTTTTGAATTTTAATAAATGATATTTGTAAAAAAATATTTTCTCAATGAAAATTATCATTTACAAATTACGCAACCTTTTTGTGAGTGCACAGGCTCCGTATCTCACAACAACGTGCAGTTCGGGTCCGCATATGTCTGGTATGATTCTCTAGCAAAATCATGTCTACTCTTGTCACTTGGGTTTTTTTTAAGCATATATAAGGGGGGTAGAGGTGTTGAAGGCACTTCAAGGCGACTGTCAGTAGTTGGCATAGGCGCTCAGTGGCCATATCGGCGAGCAGCGTGGGCGCATGGCTAGTCCGTGTGAGCCGTCCGTGCCCGTGTAGTAACGTCGGCGGTGCTTCATTGTACGCTCGTGTCGGTTATCGATGGCGTCGTCCACGATGGGGCAGCTGGCGCTAGACTTCGAACGAGGCGGTGCCTTCGTGCGAGCGGCGAGTACTGGATACTGCTCTCAGAGCAAGCTCCAGGCACTGCACGAATGCGGACGAGCCCAATCCGCGGCGAGCGCCGGGCGCCGAGCGCCGGCGTGGGCGGCGCCCGTCCATGAGCCTCGGAGTGCCTTCATCTCCTCTGCTACCCCCACGGGCGGGCTATCGTGTCAAGCGGGAATTGCTTCTGCCTTGCAACACCCGCATAGGCAGCAGCGCACGGCATCTATGGCTGGGAGTTGGGGCCGGTGCCGGGCGTGCATCGACGGAGCATTTGGACACACGTCGCGTGAGTTGTGTTCGGCACGTACGGTTAGGTTGGATCCCTGCACGAGCAGCGACTTCCTGACCCGCCTGCAATCTCAGTCGCGGGGCAAGCGCAATGTATGTTTGCTCAAAGTCGGTTTCCTGTGTTGCATACCTAATGCCCAGACATTATCAAGTTTTATTTGATCGCCCTTCGCCCCTCGTATTTCGTGCGTGGGGCGAATCAAAAGGCCGCCCTTGCGTCCCACGACTCCCTCACTTTGTCGTGCGATGTCGTGGTCCGCGAGCGGCGGTCCGGATTCTCAGATGCGGCAGACGCAGCGGGCATGGGGCCTTCATCGGCTCCTATCTGCCCCGTACGACGCTCCTTGCAAACGACGGTCGCGCTCACCTTGAATCCGTCCG
>CM061561.1:276784767-276789767 GCA_030864225.1 Capsicum baccatum var. pendulum | reverse complement strand
TGGCTTACTTGACGCAAAAGAAAGCTCACAAAGGAAGGGAAGAAAGTCTACACGCCTAAGGACCAAAATTGCTGCATGGAAAATCTGTCCTGGGCTAAAATAGCATTTCTAAAGACTTTGGGGACTTACAGACACAAAGCTGGATTTTGACAATGATACATTAACCTAGTACAATTAGGTTATGTATTTCATTAGTTTATTTGGATTAGGAGCATGTTACATTAACCTAGTACAAATGGGTTAAGTATTTCCTTAGTTTAGTAGGATTTGGTTATTTATTTCATTAGCATAGTAGGAGTAGGATAGGAGTATTATAAATACCCTATCATGCTAGACATTTTAATGAAGTCCTCCCTTAGTGGAGAGGCAAGTCCTCCCTTAGTGGAGAGACACATTCTACTTCTCAATTACAACTCTTCTAATCTTTCCATTAATTCTATTCTTCTTCTATTCTTAAATTCCACAACAAGAGAATCGTTACCAAGCCAAGGAAACACGCCACACGCCTATCACCTAAGCTACACGCCATTAACCAATAGTGTGATATAATAACAATGTCAATCGTAATCTTCTTCGCATTCATGGGTAACTAAACCTCTCTGTTGGGGTTATGGAAGCCGAATGAGTTACTATCTATTGCTGTTAGTTTATGAGTTTGTGACACGTATGTTGCTTATATCATTATTATCTTCATCTTAATGCAAATTCTTGTGGCTGCAGACGCATAGAATAACGCCAGTCTAACATTTAACTTGTTCGAGAGAAAGGTTATTTGTCTGGAAAAGAGATAATGTCAAGGTAGTAGGACACCCTTTCCTATTAAAAAACTAGTGCCGTAACTGGACTAACCTCTTGGAGAATTCTTACCGTTAGACACGCTTTAAGCTCGAGAGAGTTAAAGTGAAATAGTCCTTGTTCAGGTCGAGAGACGCTTGGATTTACCATCGACTACAATTCTCTATAAGCAATTGCATGTCAAAACTCTACACACTCATAGCCAATAGAGACGTATACCTCAGAAGGTGGACATAACCCCAACGCTTCAATTCTGATTTTTTACAACCTACGTAACAATCTCTCTCTTTTTACTTTGCTATTTTCAGCTTTTACTTTATTATTTTGGTTACACATTACAATCCCCCCTTCTTACGAGACTTGCACCAAAAGTTTAGTAATTTTGCTTACTTGTTGGCCAGGCTATTCCCTGTGGGATCGACACCCAACCCAGGTTGGGTTCTATATTTGCTAACAACCGCTTTACACTCAAACGAGAGTTGTAGATTGAGCATTATCAAATATTGGCACCGTTGTCGGGGAATACGAGTGTCAATTAAGTTTGTGATTATTACTAGACCCTTTGGTCAAAGATTCTCGTACTTTTACTTTTAGTTGTTGTTTTTGTTTTATTCAGGTTTGTTCAGTGCATCAATGGATCCACAACGTGAAATTGAAAGGATAACTGCTCAAGTGCATCAACAGAATATTGATAACCCAGGCCGTGCAACAAATCCTGATGATGAGGATCTGGGCGATGAGGAGCTACTAAACCCATGGCATACTGCTGAGATGGAGGCACCCATGCAGAGGAGAGATCGTCAAACGCGATGCAGACCTGATCGCCGAGCTATGCAAATTCCTTTTGATGATGATGAGGACGATCTGGACCGACCTGGTGCCACCGGAGCTATTATTCTTCCGCCATTGGCACCCGGAGCAAATTTTAATATCACTAGCACCATGATTCAGCTTTTGCAACTCAAGGGATTATTTGGTGGACTAGCAGGTGATGATCCGAATATGCATCTGATCAACTTTATTTCTACATGCAAGTCATTCGACAATCCTGGCGTTGGACAGAATGCAATTCGACTGCACTTATTTCCATTGTCTCTGTCTGGGGAGGCAACTCTATGGTTGAATGGGTTGACTCCTGATTCTATTACAAATTGGAGGCAATTGAAAGACACTTTCCTAGAAAGATTCTTTCCGCCATCCAAAAGACCATAATTAAGAGATGAAATCAGCAATTTTTGGCAGCTTCCAACTGAAGCCCTCCACGAAACATGGGAGAGGTTCAAGACGAAGCTTATGCGGTGCCCAAATCACCATATGACCAATGACCACTTGATGGAGATATTATACAGAGCTTTGAATTCAGTGACTAAGCCAGTGGTTGATAATGCAGCTGGAGGATCTTTTATGGACCTCACCTTTGGTCAAGCAAGCAATATGCTAGATCGTATGACGAAACAAAGCAGAGCTTGGCATACCAGGGATTCTAAGGTAGCAAGCCCCACTTTATCCATTGGCATGTATGCAGACCAAAGAAGAAGAGAAGAAGAACATGATCAAGACATGGCGCACATGAAAACACAATTGGATCTTCTGACAAAGCACTTATTATCAGGGAAGACCAAAAAAGTGAAAGCTGTAGCACAAAAAGGAAGAGACGAATCTGATTCGGAAGAGGAGGCCAACTACTTGAACAATCAGGGGGGTTTCCGAGGGAATACCCAAGGAAACCAAGGTCGGAACTATTATGATAAATCTGGAAACAAAGACCAAGGTAGTTGGAAGAACAAGAATGAAAAGAGTGGTTTGTACGTTCCCCCTGGCAGACGTGATACCACCATATCTAATTCTGGAAGTATGAAAGACATGATGGCTAAGTTATTGAAAGGAGTGGAAGCAACGAGCGCGGGAGTTAAGGAGGTGATTGATGATTTGTCCTCCATGAAGCAACTAGTTGATTCTCAGTCCACTTTTATCAGGAAAATAGAGCAGCAATTGAGCCAACTTTCAGCAGCATTTAATCAAAGAAAGGCTGGCACCTTACCAAGCGATACTGTGCAAAACCCAAAGAATGATGGGTCATGCATGTCCATCACTACCAGAAGTGGTAAGGTGCTGAAAACTTCAGCAAAAGGCAAGCAAGTGGTTGACGAAGTTACGGACAAGGATAACAATGCGAAACGTGAGAAGTCCACGGATGACGTTACTAACGTCACTCCCAATGACGTGCAAACTGAAAAAGTGGGAAAATGGAAGCAAGAGGAGAAGAAAACCGCGGAGAGAACACTTTCATACCCACCACCACCTTTCCCCAAAGATTGAAGAAGGTGGCGGATGACACTAAGTTCAGCAAATTTATGACTATGTTGAAGCAGCTGACCATCAATGTTCCATTAGTGGAGGCACTTGAACAAATGCCTGGGTATGCAAAGTTTATGAAAGATATTTTGACTAAAAAGAGGGCAGCAAGTTATGAGCTGAAGGATGATGTGCATCATTGTAGTGGAATTGCTACCCGATCGATAGTTCAGAAGAAGGCCGACCCCGGAGCTTTCACTATTCCTTGCACCGTCGAATCTTTGAACTTTGCCAAAGCACTATGTGACTTAGGATCCAGCATCAACTTGATGCCATTATCGATCTACAAGAAGTTGGGGTTGGGAGACCCTACACCAACCAATATGAGGCTCGTAATGGCTGATAGGTCGGTAAAACGACCTGTGGGTATCTTGAATGATGTGTTGGTGAAGGTTTCTTCATTCATCTTTCTGCAGACTTTGTTATTATGGATTGTAAGGAGGATTCTGAAGTTCCCATAATCCTGGGACGTCCTTTCCTTGGAACTGGAAGTGTGCTTATTGACATAAAAGATAATGAGCTTTTGTTTCGAATTAATGATGAAGTAGTACGGTTTGATATATGCAAAGCCATGAAGCAGCCCAGTGATATGAATGAGTTATCTGTAGCTGATGTTCATCAAGAGGATATGAAAGCATTATCTATAGAGAAACAGCCTACTGTTGAGCCATTGTTTGCTGCGCCACTGAATGTTGAGCATGAGGATAATGAAGATTATGAAGAACTTATGGGTGATCTAACAGAAATAGAGTTTTATACTCCTAAGCAACCGGATTGTGATCTCAAGTGTCAACCAACAGCGAAGACTCCCATTGACGAGCCACCAATTCTAGAAACGCAAGAGCTCCCCGACTATCTAAGGTATGTGTTCTTGGAAAGTAGAAATATACTTCCGAAGAAAGCAGATGATTTAAGTGAACAACACGTAGAAGCTCTCATCTCTGCTATGAAGAGATACAAGAGAGCTATGGGTTGGACTATTGATGATATAATTGGTGACTCTCCGGAGAAACGTAGGAGACATCTTGAAAAAGATCGCATGCCCACAGGTAAGCCTCATTGTCGTCTAAATCCTTTCAGAAAATGATCCATCACTTATCTCGACGAAGTCTAAGTACTCGAGATAACTATGTCGATCCACGACAATAAATAAGGCGCTATATGGGAGGCAACCCATCATTTTATCGTTTTATCGTTTATCATTTTGTCTTTCTTTCATTCTAGTACTTGTTTTGTTTTGCTAAATGAAAAATCCAAAAATAAGAGTCGTGCCACGACCGAAACTAAGGCTCTTGGTGGGAGGCAACCCATCGTACTAATCGTTTTCGTTTGGTTTTGAGCAAAAATAGGTGCAAGAAGTATTCAACGAGGAGATTGATTTCAATTGACGATTTGGACGCATTGTATGGTAAAGTTTGTAAGTTAGGAACGATGATGCATAAGGCTATGGATTGAGCCTTTCTAACGCCAAAATATGCTTCGAGGAAGTCTAGGCCTTGGTAAAACTAGGCCACAAACGATGCACAACCTATCCTATAGCCTAAGGTCTCAGAATCTAGTGTGCTATACACTATGCGCTGCCTATTCCTAGGTATGCTTTTGACTATGCGCCGCCTATGCTATGGCATTTGGTCTCAGTATCTCATATGCCATAGACTATGCGGCGCATATGTCTACAAATGCCATAGACTATGCGGCGCATATGTCCCATTATGCTATAGACAATGCGCCGCATATGTCATTGATATGCCGAGCATTATGCGCCGCATATGTAGCATTTTTGTCTCCAAAACCGATTGTAAATGGGTCATAACCCGACCCATTCTCTTCCTATATAAAGGGGACTTAGT
>CM061561.1:276684700-276689700 GCA_030864225.1 Capsicum baccatum var. pendulum | reverse complement strand
TGCATGTTGGACTTGTTCAAGTAGCTATAAAGACTCTTTTCCGACAGGGACTTGATATCCCAGTCTGTGCTAACCTACGAGATGCTCGTCTTTTGAATTTTGACGACTCACTCTTAGGAGTAATTCAAAGTGACCTTACCGACGGCCCAGTTTACTTTAATTGCTACCCAAATTTCTCTGTAGATATAAATGATCCTAACATCATGGATGTTTTAAACCTTAACGTTAAAACAAAGAACATGAATAGTAAGGAGAATACCAGAGAAATAGCGATTATATACCGCGTATATTATCGCCTCATGGGTACTACTCTTGCACCTAAAGCTAGATTTACGAGCCCTAAAGGGGTCACCACCCTAATGGAAGCTAACAAAGATCGTAGCACAGTCTTTGTTCCTAAGGCTCTTGTCTGGGATGATATCCTTCATAGCAATGATTGGAACTTTGAGGCTATCACCCAACCTATTCGGATTTATTCTGAAAAATCTTAGATCGAAAGGATTATCCAACACCCTGATGGGTCTATTGATTTAAAATTCCTTGGGTTAGACTCGTCTCGGCATTCTTCGTTTCGCCGATCTGTCTCCACTCGTGCCTCAACTTCCAAACCCCGGGAGGGAAGTGATGAGCCACCTGAGCATGATAATGACAAAGGGAAAATTAGAGGAGTAGACTTCTCTGGTCTTGTCCCCAAAGTCTATTATCAACAACATATCAGGGTCCCCGAACCCAAAAATCTTTATAAGCCTGGAAGTCCTACGGCCTCAGATATGGCCCCCCCTCAAAGGGTTAGGACTGACCCTAGTCTTCTAGTCATCAAATCTGATGATGAGGAATATTCCCCAGACCTTAAAGCCCTAAGAGTCCGATGGAACCATCCAAAGGACACTCTTAAAAGAAATTGGTACACCAGTACCTATTCTATGGAACAACAAAAGGAGTTAGGAAGGCTATGGATAGCTGACATGAAAAGACTCCGATGCGACATGGAATTCTTCTTCTGGTTAGAGAAAACTGGAAAGATAGAAAACCAAACTGACTCGCTAAACGTTATGGTTACCAAGTGGTATACACAACGTAATACAGTTGTACAGTCTATTACTCCTTCTCTCGAAGGCCATAATATTCCTTACTCCAATGAAGTCATTAAGGCTTCACCCTTCAAAACAAAATCTGATAGAGGATCCATGACTCCTCAATGCAAAGATCTTGATAGAATAATTGAGCAAAACAATTATACTAATCAAGCCCTCCATACCATATCTCAGCAAATTGAAGAAACTGAGGGAACCACTCTTCCAGTTCCCCTACCAGTCAAGAGCACTCCCAGCTCTAAACCTCTTTCTAATCCTATCTTCAAGATACCTGAATTTCAAAAGGAAAAATTTCCTGACCTTAATGATGATTTCAAAATCTCTGAACAAATTTTAGAAAAAATCAATTCTAAACTTACAAAGTTTAAAATCACCCAGCAAGGAGAGACTAGTTCTCCAAAGAACTCTCTTTCCAAGATTACCAGCGAAAGATATAGTCTCAAGAAGAACTATTACAAAAAGCCCTCTCCTCCCGATGTTCAGTATGAAGAGCATCCTTATCTCTCCACCTGTAATCATGATGGAAGGCGTATTAACGATTGGAATATGGACGGTCTGGCAGAACACCTGATCTACAATAAGCTCCATGAAATGGTTGTATCCATTACCGCCTACAAAATCAAAGGTTCCTCTGACAAAGGAGCTGCCACCATGGTTGTCTCAGGTTTTACTGGAATGATTAAACATTGGTGGGATAACTACGTCTCTGAGGAAGAAAAAGACCTCATCTATAATGCTACAACCACTGGACACACAGTGAGAGTTGTAGACGGTCAAGAGACCATGGTAGAAGAAGCACAAGAAGATGCTTGCGCTACCCTCCTCTATCATATAGCTAGACATTTCGTAGGAGAACCCAAACTTTTCCAAGATAGAAGTCTAGAAATCTTGAATAATCTTCGCTGCAAAAATCTAGCAGACTTTAGGTGGTATAAAGACACCTTCCTGGTCAAAGTCCTGATCAGACCTGACTGCAATAATGATTTCTAGAAAGAAAGATTTATCAGTGGTCTTCCTCCTCTGTTCGCTGACAAAGTTCGAACAACCATTAAGAATAGATTCGATGGTCAAATTCCCTACAATAGGCTTACCTACGGTGACATAGTAAGCTTTATCACCTCCACTAGGATAGACCTTTGCACAGATCTCAAGCTTAAGCAGCAACTTAAGCAGAAAAGTAAGTACGGTCTAGGTACCTTTTGCCATGACTATGGCTTCACTGATATTTCTCCTCATAAGCATAGAAAGAAAACCTTTAAGTCCTCCAACAGGACTACCTCTACCAAAAGGAATTATAAAAAGGATTCCTATAAACCCAGTAGAAAGACCAAACGAAAGTCTTCTAAAAACACCAAAGACACTTGCTGGACTTGTGGCAAATCTGGCCATAGGGCGAAGGATTGCAAATCCAGTAAGAAAAAGAAGATCAATCAACTTGATCTTTCTGATGAAGCTAAAGAAAAATTATTCTCTATAATGGATAACAATTCTTCCACGGCTTCAGACTCCTCTTCCTCTGACGAAGACTATAGCGACGAAGAATACATCAACGCCGCCTATGAGTCTGATAATTCCCAGTCTAGACAGGATTGTGAGTGCACTGGCACTTTCTGTACTTACTCCAACAAAGCTATTAATGTCATAACAGGAAAACCCAAAGAAATTCTATTTGACATTATTGAGCACATTACTGATGATGACCTACGGAGTAAATATCTTTAGGAGCTCAAACGACTGCTTTCTAAAGAAGAAAGCCCCCCTAAAGCCAAACCAATTGTTCAGCCCATCAACATGCAAAAGGTTATGGATAAATTCCAAACTTCTTCAGAACCTTCTATTTCTGACCTAAAGGGAGAAATACCCGGTTTAAAGGGAGAGATTAAAAATCTCAAAATCAGACTTGATCAAGTAGAACTCAACATTTTTACTGACCAAGTCGTTAAATTTGCCTTACCCTCGGAAAAGGCACTTGAGTCTCCTCGATATCTTCCAATCAGTCCTACTGATCACCTCCAAGGACCTGATCTTTTCCCCGGAGAAGACGTTCCATCTTCCTCTGGAAAGGCCATTTCCGCCATTAAAGCGTTCAGCGAACATATCGTTGTAAGAATTGTCATTGACAAAGACTTTGTTCTAAACAGAGTTGCTTTATTTGATACCGGCGTAGACAGTAACTGTATTGTCAAAGGCCTTATCCCTACCAGGTATCTCCAGAAGAGTAAACCTCTATTATATTCTGCTACTGGAGAAAAAATGAAAATTAGTTATGAGCTTCCTAAAGCTCATGTCTGTAACAATGGCATCTGCCTTAATAACAATTTTGTTATTACTGACGATATCACTGAAGATATCATTCTTGGAATACCTTTCGTTGACCAAATTCGCCCCTATTGGAGCGATTACGATGGTATTCGCTCAACCCTCTTGGATACTGAGCTGTTCTTTCCCCTACTACGTCCACTTTCAAAAGAAGATGGACAATGCATTAAGGAGGACACTGTTTTTAAGATAAACCGCCTATCCTCCCACCTTGGCTTTCTCAAGCAAGAAGTTCAGCTCAAACATATTGAGCAAACTCTAAAAACCCCAGAGATGGTCAACAAAATAACCCTTCTCCAAAAGAAGTTCGAAAACGAGATTTGCTCCGAACTGCCTAATGCATTTTGGGAAAGCAAGAAGCATCTCGTTGAACTTCCTTACATTGCTGGCTTCGACGAACAACATATTCCTACGAAGGCCAGACCAATCCAAATAAACCAAGAAATGATGGAAATCTGCTAAACAGAAATAAACCATCTTCTTCAAAAGGGTATCATTAGACCCTCTAACTCTCCCTGGAGTTGCTCTGCATTTTATGTAAATAACAGTGCAGAAAAGGAATGAGGAACTCCTCGGCTTGTTATCAATTACAAGCCATTGAATGCTGTCCTAAAATGGATTCGACATCCGATTGCTAACAAAAGGGATCTTCTCAAAAGAACCTATAAGGCCAACCTTTACAGCAAATTCGATATGAAGTCAGGATTCTGGCAAATCCAACTTGCTGAAAAGGATAAATATAAGACTGCCTTCAACGTCCCTTTTGGGCACTACGAATGGAATGTCTTGCCTTTTGGACTTAAGAATGCTCCATCCGAATTCCAGAATATCATGAATAATATTTTCAGTGAATATTCTTATATGTCAATTGTTTACATTGATGATGTGTTAATTTTCTCTGAAAACATTGATTCTCATTTCAAACATCTTAATACATTCTTTAAGATTGTAAAACTGAATGGCCTGGTCATTAGTGCTAAAAAGATGAAGTTGTTTCAAACTTCTATTCGGTTTTTAGGTCATGATTTGCATCAGCGTAGTCACAAGCCCATTTGTCGAGCCATAGAGTTCTCTTCCAAATTCCCTAATGAAATAACCGATATAACTCAACTCCAAAGGTTCTTATGAAGCCTGAATTATGTTGCTGATTTTATCCCTCACCTTAGGTAGGTCTATGAACCTATTTACAGACGACTTAAGAAAAGTCCTATTCCTTGGAGTTCTGAACAAACCAATGTTGTTATAAAGATTAAATTTTTAGTACAAAATCTTCCCTGTCTAGGTATCCCTAATCCTGAAGCTTTCATATTATGGAAACATATGCTTCAGACAAAGAATATGGCGGTATTCTAAAGCAAAGGGTAGAAGTTGCCTCACCCGAACAACTAGTTCATTTTACCTCTGGCATATGGAATGCCGCTCAGAAAAATTATAGCACTGTTAAAAAAGAAGTTTTATCTATAGTGCTATGTATCACAAAATTTCAAGATGACCTTATTAATAAGGAATTTCTTCTTCGTGTTGATTGTAAATCAGCTAAAGAGATTTTACAAAAGGATTTTAAAAATCTCGTTTCAAAAGAAATAT
>CM061561.1:276672200-276677200 GCA_030864225.1 Capsicum baccatum var. pendulum | reverse complement strand
TCTGATAGAGGATCCATGACTCCTCAATGCAAAGATCTTGATAGAATAATTGAGCAAAACAATTATACTAATCAAGCTCTCCATACCATATCTCAGCAAATTGAAGAAACTAAAGGAACCACTCTTCCAGTTCCCCTACCTGTCAAGAGCACTCCCAGCTCTAAACCTCTTTCTAATCCTATCTTCAAGATACCTGAATTTCAAAAGGAAAAATTTTCTGACCTTAATGATGATTTCAAAATCTCTGAACAAATTTTAGAAAAAATCAATTCTAAACTTACAAAGTTTAAAATCACCCTGCAAGGAGAGACTAGTTCTCCAAAGAACTCTCTTTCCAAGCTTACCAGCGAAAGATATAGTCTCAAGAAGAACTATTACAAAAAGCCCTCTCCTCCCGATGTTCAATATGAAGAGCATCCTTACCTCTCCACCTGTAATCATGATGGAAGGGGTATTAACGAATGGAATATTGACGGTCTGGCAGAACACCAGATCTACAATAAGCTCCATGAAATGGCTGTATCCATTACCGTCTACAAAATCAATGGTTCCTCTGACAAAGGAGCTGCCACCATGGTTGTCTCAGGTTTTACTGGAATGATTAAACATTGGTGGTATAACTACGTCTCTGAGGAAGAAAAAAACCTCATCTATAATGCTACAACCACTGGACACACAGTGAGAGTTGTAGACGGTCAAGAGACCATGGTAGAAGAAGCACAAGAAGATGCTTGTGCTACTCTACTCTATCATATAGCTAGACATTTCGTAGGAGAACCCAAACTTTTCCAAGATAGAAGTCTAGAAATCTTGAATAATCTTCGCTGCAAAAATCTAGCAGACTTTAGGTGGTATAAAGACACCTTCCTGGTCAAAGTCCTGATCAGATCTGACTGCAATAATGATTTCTGGAAAGAAAGATTTATTAGTGGCCTTCCTCCTCTGTTCGCTGACAAAGTTCGAACAACCATTAAGAATAGATTCGATGGTCAAATTCCCTACAATAGGCTTACCTACGGTGACATAGTAAGCTTTATCACCTCCACTGGGATAGACCTTTGCACAGATCTCAAGCTTAAGAGGCAACTTAAGCAGAAAAGTAAGTACGGTCTAGGTACCTTTTGTCATGACTATGGCTTCACTGATATTTCTCCTCATAAGCGTAGAAAGAAAACCTTTAAGTCCTCCAACAGGACTACCTCTACCAAAAGGAATTATAAAAAGTATTCCTATAAACCCAGTAGAAAGACCAAACGAAAGTCTTCTAAAAACACCAAAGACACTTGCTGGACTTGTGGCAAATCTGGCCATAGGGCGAAGGATTGCAAATCCAGTAAGAAAAAGAAGATCAATCAACTTGATCTTTCTGATGAAGCTAAAGAAAAATTATTCTCTATAATGGAAAACGATTCTTCCACGGCTTCAGACTCCTCTTCCTCTGACGAAGACTATAGCGACGAAGAATATATCAACGCCGCCTATGAGTCTGATAATTCCCAGTCTGGACAGGATTGTGAGTGCACTGGCACTTTCTGTACTTGCTCCAACAAAGCTATTAATGTCATAACAGGAAAACCCAAAGAAATTCTATTTGACATTATTGAGCACATTACTGATGATGAGCTACGGAGTAAATATCTTCAGGAGCTCAAACGACTGCTTTCTCAAGAAGAAAGCCCCCCTAAAGCCAAACCAATTGTTCAGCCCTTCAACATGCAAAAGGTTATGGCTAAATTCCAAACTTCTTCAGAACCTTCTATTTCTGACCTAAAGGGAGAAATAGCAGGTTTAAAGGGAGAGATTAAAAATCTCAAAATCAGACTTGATCAAGTAGAACTCAATATTCTTAATGACCAAGTCGTTAAATCTGCCTTACCCTCGGAAAAGGCACTTGAGTCTCCTCGATATCTTCCGATCAGTCCTACTAATCACCTCCAAGGACCTGATCTTTTCCCCGGAGAAGATGTTCCATCTTCCTCTGGAAAGGCCATTTCCACCATTAAAGCGTTCAGCGAACATATCGTTGTAAGAATTGTCATTGACAAAGACTTTGGTCTAAACAGAGTCGCTTTATTTGATACCGGCGTAGACAGTAACTGTATTGTCAAAGGCCTTATCCCTACCAGGTATCTCCAGAAGAGTAAATCTCAATTATATTCTGCTACTGGAGAAAAAATGAAAATTAGTTATGAGCTTCCTAAAGCTCATGTCTCTAATAATGGCATCTGCCTTATTAACGATTTTGTTATTACTGACAATATCACTGAAGATATCATTCTTGGAATACCTTTCGTTAACCAAATTCGCCCCTATTGGAGCGATTACGATGGTATTCGATCAACCCTCTTGGATACTGAGCTGTTCCTTCCCCTACTGCGTCCACTTTCAAAAGAAGATGGACAACGCATTAAGGAGGACACTATGTTTAAGATAAACTGCCTATCCTCCCACCTTTGCTTTCTCAAGCAAGAAGTTCAGCTCAAACATATTGAGCAAACTCTAAAAACCCCGGAGATGGTCAAGAAAATAACCCTTCTCCAAAAGAAGTTCGAAAACAAGATTTGCTCCGAACTGCCTAATGCATTTTGGGAACGCAAGAAGCATCTCGTTGAACTTCCTTACATTGCTGGCTTCGACGAACAACATATTCCTATGAAGGCCAGACAAATCCAAATAAACCAAGAAATGATGGAAATTTGCAAAACCAAAATAAACCATCTTCTTCAAAAGGGGATCATTAGACCCTCTAACTATCCCTGGAGTTGCTCTGCATTTTATGTAAATAACAGTGCAGAAAAGGAACAAGGAACTCCTCGGATTGTTATCAATTACAAGCCATTGAATGCTTTCCTAAAATGGATTCAACATCCGATTCCTAACAAAAGGGATCTTCTCAAAAGAACCTATAAGGCCAACCTGTACAGCAAATTCGATATGAAGTCAGGATTCTGGCAAATCCAACTTGCTGAAAAGGATAAATATAAGACTTCCTTCAACGTCCCTTTTGGGCACTACGAATGGAATGTCTTGCCTTTTGGACTTAAGAATGCTCCATCCGAATTCCAGAATATCATGAATAATATTTTCAGTGTATATTCTTATATGTCAATTGTTTACATTGATGATGAGTTAATTTTCTCTGAAAACATTGATTCTCATTTCAAACATCTTAATATATTCTTTAAGATTGTAAAACTGAATGGCCTGGTCATTAGTGCTAAAAAGATGAAGTTGTTTCAAACTTTTATTCGGTTTTTAGGTCATGATTTGTATCAGGGTAGTCACAAGCCCATTTGTCGAGCCATAGAGTTCTCTTCCAAATTCCCTAATGAAATAACCGATAAAACTCAACTCCAAAGGTTCTTAGGAAGCCTGAATTATGTTGCTGATTTTATCCCTCACATTAGGCAGGTCTGTGAACCTCTTTACAAACGACTTAAGAAAAGTCCTATTCCTTGGAATTCTGAACAAACCAATGCTGTTATAAAGATTAAATCTTTAGTACAAAATCTTCCCTGTCTAGGTATCCCTAATCCTGAAGCTTTCATATTGTGGAAACAGATGCTTCAGACATAGGATATGGCGGTATTCTAAAGCAAAGGGTAGAAGTTGCCTCACCCGAACAACTAGTTCGTTTTGCCTCTGGCATATGGAATGCCGCTCAGAAAAATTATAGCACTGTTAAAAAAGAAGTTTTATCTATAGTGCTATGTATCACAAAATTTCAAGATGACCTTATTAATAAGGAATTTCTTCTTCGTGTTGGTTGTAAA
The DNA here is from genome assembly GCA_030864225.1 of Capsicum baccatum var. pendulum. Lineage (NCBI taxonomy): Eukaryota > Viridiplantae > Streptophyta > Magnoliopsida > Solanales > Solanaceae > Capsicum > Capsicum baccatum. The sequence goes on along the minus strand of CM061561.1, from coordinate 276,673,427 downwards.
TTAGCTAAAGAGATTTTACAAAAGGATGTTAAAAATCTAGTTTCAAAACAAATATTTGCTAGATGGCAAGCTCTCCTATCTAGCTTCGATTTTCAAATTGAATTTATCAAAGGAGAACATAACTCCCTTCCCGATTTTCTAACAAGAGAATTTCTACAGGGCCATGAGACCAAATCTGGGGAAGAACCCCAAGCAGGAACAAGCTAGAATGGCCAGACCATTCGACGCTCCTTCAGCTACCACTAATCCATTTTGGCCTTCAGTCCCTCAAAGGCCAGTTCTAAAAACGGAGATTCAATCTCCTATCCACAACAGATTCACTGCCCTAACAGAATAGCAGATCCCAAAGCTACCTCCACCAATGCCTACAAAGTTGGTAGATCTCAAAAAAAATTTGCCCATAATCCAAGGGAAAGCATCTAGCTCCTCGGTAAAAACCAAGCAAAGCTACGCAATGAAGGCTCCAGAAACCATCGCCGAAGCAGTTTATCCGACGGCAGCCAAAGCCGCTCCAGCATCTCCAGTCAAGGAAGAATTCAAGTTTATAACTACTCAAGTATGTCCCATAATTGCATTAGACAAGGCATACGAAGGGTATCATCTGAACCAGCTCATCAAGTCGGTCTACACCACCAACAACTTCATGGACACTGAGGATCTACTCAAAACTCGCCGGTATTATGAAGCCATCCTGGTAGATACTGATTCTATTGAGGTGGAACACTCCGTAAATGAAAATTATCCAGAACATATCGGCTATTCCAAGTTCACCATTAAGAGGGTAATAACCCCTTTCAACTGGTTTGTCGATCACCTGCACACTCCGATTGCATTATCGATGCCGCACAGGCCTCAGAACTACAATTGGCACGACTATAAGATGGCGTGGTTCAATTTCTTATTTGTTCGACCGGGTCATACCTGGTTTGTTAAATACTGCCCCACTATGATGGAAGCCATTATACCAAGATGGTTTTATGAATGGTGGTTATGTTTCGGAGGAACAAAGGATGTTCTTCCTCAGCAATTTCTAAAGCGTCTTCCTGATTTCATGGTCAAAGAAGGATGCTCTACCTTACCTGAACACATTCAAATATGTAAATTCTTCATTAAGAAGAGAATATCCTATATTATTTCATTGAACTTCTGTAAAGAAGAACAGCATAGAATTAAATATTTATCCAAAGAGATAAAGGTCAAAGGTTGGACTCCTAAAGCAACAGCCCC
>CM061561.1:276622200-276634700 GCA_030864225.1 Capsicum baccatum var. pendulum | reverse complement strand
ACTTTGTATCATTGACATTTTTTTCTTTCAACCTTTCTTCTTTCTTTTATTCTACCACCCTTGTTCTCCTCTTTTGTTTTTCAATTTTAAGCATAACTCACTTTTCAGCTTTCTTTTCCTTTTTATTTTCATAACATACCTCTTATGATAGCACTTTCTTTTTCATAACACATTCAAGCACCATTACAATTTATAGCATTATACTCACCCAATTTCCTCTTATGTTGTCACATGACTTTTTCACTTTATATCACTTAGGAATTTGGATCAAATTACGGTCTTGAAAGAAAATGGATTAGGCTTGCATGCAAGGTTGTCAAAGAAATAAGCTAAAGGCTCAAAAGGGTTTACTAGGATGATATCCATGGGTAGGTAAAACTGAAGGTAAACATGTATAGGTTGCCAAAGAAATGCCTAAATCATATCCTAAACTTACACTCCTTATTTCCGCTTTGTATACATACCAGGCAAGTTCTAGCATCAACCACAAGCATAAAATATACTATTATCTCACACACACAAGGCACATGGTCGACTTGATTGGAAGTAATATAGACTCTCGACCCAACAAGTGAAGGAATTGAATCACACAATATCACATAATGAGTCACAACTAGAGCCTAAATGTCTCAATAGTCACAATTGTAAAACATACTCTTATTATAATCTCATGCTGCCTATGAAAATAATTTCATGCGAAGCTAGAAAAAATTTGACTCCTAAAATAAACTTTAAAAAAACAAAAAAACGAACTCAAATAAAAAACTAAAAAAAAAACAAAGTAAATAAACAAAACAAAGTAAACAAACAAACATAGGTGCAAACAGAGAAGTATTATAGCATGCGATACCGCCACCCCACAGTTAAACGAGACACTGCCCTCAGTGGAAAATAAATACGAAGAACCTGGTCAGTAGGACTCTTCCTCAACGTCGGGGGTCATACCCCCTTCGTCGGAATCATCATAAGAGTCATCGTCAGAGTTCTCCTCCTTGTCAGAATCAGGTAAGCGTCGATCATCATCAGTCGGCACATCATTATCTAGAGGTTTCTCAAAGTATACGCCCACTCCACACATCTCCCATGCATGCATGTTCATTGGGTAGTCATGGTGCAGCTGTTGGAGCTCTTCAGCAGTTGGAATATGTCCACCACTCATCATAGTAAATCGTGTCATGCCATAGAGATGACGGAAGAAACTCTCATCACAAGCATGTCTCTCCGCAGTACTAAGGTTGACACCATGAGTTGTTTCAGCATCTTTGACCTTGCTGAGGTCAACCTTCTTTGGGTTATGTGGGAGTTTGTGGTCAGCTGGTTCCTCTTCGATATCCTCCTTCCGCAAGATTGCTGTCAACAAATTTCCAAATGTGAAGTGGGACCTTTTGTGGAGTCTGGCCTTCCTTATGGTAGATCGAATTATTGCCCCAAAGTTGATAGGGACATTCATCATCAAAGCATAGACCAAACACACTCTATCTCTTGATATCTTGGTGTATTGAGTCCCAGGAGTAAGACATGAGTTGACAATGCGCATCCAGATTCTTGCTTCCCTATTTAGTGGAGCATTGGGGAAGGTGTTGTGTCGGCCTGTTTCTTTATGTCTGCCCCACCTTGCCATCGATCTGCTTCCACAAAGCGTGTGTCGTATTGCTCTATAAGAAGGCCTGCTGTACAGCTCCTTGAATGGTGTTGTGTCGACCGAAGGTAAGCCAAGAAAAGAGTTGATCCAATCCGCGGTGAGCTGTAACACTTGGCCCCAAATTTTGACTTCATTGCCTGTTGTGTTCGGCGACCATTTGACATAAACTTCTCTTGTCAGATCAATATTACACTCTCCCATGTCGCGGAGGATGAAATCCAACTTCAAAGCCATTATTTTTGTCAACATACGCGGCTCTTTCTTTGATAAGGTCTCCTTGTTGATCAAGTCGACGTGCACATATTTCTTTCTTTGTTACTGCTGTACCATTCTTTGGCTTCTTCCTGAAGAACCCATTTTATTCCAAACATTCTGCGGGGTAGTTGTGCTAAGGATGATTCTCCTTGGTCCTTTCGACCTCTCTTCTCGCCCTTTTGGGACGATGTAGCCTTCTCCTTGCCTTGCCTTGCTTTAGGTTCCATTGTACCTGAGACTAGAATTAGGGTTAGTTGCAGCACAATCTCACTTGATACAATCTATAAGCAAGCAATAGGGGTACCACCCCACATTTAGTTTTGTTAACACAAATCAGTGAGGTGAAAGTAGTCGATTTACTCAGATTTCGTCGACATATGTTTTAGGATTGTATTCCGACAAGAAAATCAGCAATGCATCACATACTTGCAGCTATTGGACTACTTTCATGGTAGATATAGCAACACTACTACATAGTGGTTACTACATGGAATCGTTATTCTTACAACAATAACAACCTCCTAAGTCGGTAGGCCCTATAAGTCTTATCCCGACGGCCGGGATAGTCTAACATATAAGTATCCAAACAACAACCTTAAGTCATGTTCATAGCCATAATAATTCCGCAAATATCATAACAATGCTATTGAAACCATATTTCAAGTCGGAAACAAGTCAAGAATTTCCTACGTACATGTTCACTCAAATGATTTTATATTAACAATCCAAACACATGAACATCACCAACGATCTTATACGATTTAGCAATTCATAATCAACATAGCAATGTAGTACTTACGATAAATAAATGAAGAATAAGAGAGTACTTACTTGCTTGAAGCTTGTGGGGATGGTTTTGTGAATTGGAAGAGCAAAAGAAGAAAATTTTGAGAGGATTTGGATGTATATGCGGCGCCCTTAGGTCAATTTTTAGTATGGTTGTGTTGTAAAACTAAGTCCCCTTTATATAGGAAGAGAATGGGTCGGGTTATGACCCATTTACAATCGGTTTTGGAGACAAAAATTCCACATATGCGGCGCATAATGCTTGGCATAGACATGACATATGCGGCGCATTGTCTATAGCATAATAGGACATATGCGCCGCATAGTCTATGGCATTTGTAAACATATGCGCCGCATAGTCTATGGCATATGAGATACTGAGACCAAATGCCATAGCATAGGCGGCGCATAGTCAAAAGCATACCTAGGAATAGGCGGCGCATAGTGTATAGCACACTAGATTCCGAGACCTTAGGCTATAGGATAGGTTGTGCATCATTCGTGGCCTAGTTTTACCAAGGCCTAGCCTTCCTCGAAGCCTATTTTGGTGTGAGAAATGCTCAATTCATAGCCTTGTGCATCACCATTCCTAACTTACCAACTTTACCATACAATGCGTCCAAATCGTCAATTGAAATCAATCTCCTCGTTGAATACTTCTTGCACCTATATTTGCTCAAAACAAATGAAAATGATTAGTACGATGGGTTGCCTCCCACCAAGCGCCTTAGTTTTGGTCGTGGCACGACTCTTATTTTTGGATTTTCTCATTTATCAAAACAAAACAATTACTAGAATGAAAGGAAAAACGATAAACGATAAAACGATAAAACGATGGGTTGCCTCCCATCTAGCGCCTTATTTATTGTCGTGGCTCGACGTAATAATCTCGAGTACTTAGACTTCGTCGAGATAAGTGATGGCCATGTCATTCATCGAGTCAAGAGGACAGATATAAGGCTTAACACGTTGGCCATTCACATTGAAAATAACACCCTTATTGCCTTCCAATTCGACTACTCCAGACGAGTAGACGTGGATGACTTTAAATGGACCAGACCACTTCAATTTTAACTTACCTGGGAAGAGCTTAAATCTGGAGTTAAAGAGTAGTACCATATCACCCTTTTGGAAGTTTCGTCGAACAATCCGCTGATCATGATACTTCTTCATCCGCTCCTTGTATAGGTCTGACCTTTCATATGCATGGAGACGGAATTCATCTAGTTCGTTCAGCTGTTCCAACCTCAGATTCTTCACATCATCCCAATTCAAGTTCAATTGCTTCAATGCCCACAATGCCTTGTGCTCGAGCTCAATGGGTAGATGACAAGCCTTCCCATAAACTAGCTGATAAGGTGACATACCAATGGGTGTTTTGAATGCAGCCCTATACGCCCATAGTACATCATCTAGCTTTCGAGACCAATACTTCCTATTCGCATTAACAGTCTTTGCAAGGATTTTCTTGATATCGCGGTTGGAGACCTCTACTTGTCCACTAGTTTGGGGATGATTAGGCGTAGCTACCTTGTGTTGCTTGACACCATACTTGGACAATACAGATTTGAATAACTTGTTGCAAAAGTGAGATCCTCCATCACTTATGATAGTACGTGGTACTCTAAAGCGAGAGAAGATATTCTTCTTTAAGAACGCTACAACACGCTTTCCTTCGTTGTCGGCCAACGCTATAGCTTCAACCCATTTTGAACCATAATCCACCGCAACCAAGATGTATTTCATTCCAAACGAATTCACGAATGGACCCATGAAATCAATACCCCACACATCAAAGAGTTCTACCTCCAGAATTTTGGACATGGGCATTTCATGGTGTTTTGAAATAACACCTTGACGTTGGCATTGATCACACCTTCTAACATAGTCGTATGCATCTCTGAATATCGAAGGCCAATAATAACCACTTTTCAAAACTTTTCTTGTCATTCTATTGCCTGCATGATGTCCTCCAACTTGCGAAGTGTGGCATGCTTCTAATATAGTGGGCACTTCTTCATAGGATATACATCTTCGAATGATACCATACGCGCATCTTCAAAACAAATAAGGCTCATCCCAATAGTAGTGCTGAACGTCATGCATAAACTTCCTCCTTTGATGGTAAGATAAATTGCCAGGTAGCACATTACTCACCACGAAATTTGCAAAATCAGCATACCATGGTAATTTCTCCATTGTTGTTGCTAATATCTCCTCTTCAGGGAATGCATCATCAATCTGAATTTCAGGTTGCACCACATGTTCATTCTCAATCCGAGATAGGTGATCGGCCACTTGGTTCTCGCAACCTCTTCTATCTTTGACCTCAAAATCGAACTCTTGCAGCAGCAACACCCATCGAATCAACCTTGGTTTTGCATCCGTCTTTGTCATTAGATACCTAAGAGCTGCATGGTCTGTATGAACGATCACCTTAGTACCCAATAGATAGGCACAAAACTTCTCAAACTCATACACAACTGCTAGGAGCTCTTGTTCAGTAACAGTGTAGTTCCATTGGGCTTCATTTAAGACCTTACTCGCATAGTAGATAGGATGAAATAATTTCTCCTTTCTTTGTCCAATAACAGCACCAACGGCTACACCACTAGCATCACACATGACTTCAAATGGGAGAATCCAATCTGGTGCTACCATGATGGGGGCTTCAATGAATTTTCCTTTAAGGCATTCAAATGCATTTAAGCAATCTTCATTAAAGTCAAACTTCGCATCTTTGTCCAGTAGTTTGCACAATGGACTAGAAATTTTGGAAAAGTCTTTGATGAATCTACGATAGAACCCAGCATGGCCAAGAAAACTACGAACTCCCTTCACCGAAATTGGAGGCGGTAGCTTCTCAATTACCTCTATTTTTGCGCGATCAACCTCTATTCCTCTTTCAGAGATCTTGTGCCCAAGAACGATTCCTTCTTTTACCATGAAGTGGCACTTCTCCCAATTAAGCACAAGGTTGAACTCTACACATCGTTGCAATGCCATGCTCAAGTTTGCCAAACATGCTTCAAAAGACTCACCAACAACTGAAAAGTTGTCCATAAATACCTCCCACATGTCTTCAACCATATCAGAGAAAATAGACATCATACAATGTTGAAAGGTGGCTGGTGTGTTACATAACCCTAATGGCATATGTTTGAAGGCTAACGTACCATATGGGCATGTAAACATTGTCTTCTCTTGGTCTTTGGGTGCAATACAAATCTGATTATAGCCTGAATAACTATCCAAGAAGCAAAACCATCCTTTCCCCACTAATTTATCTAGCATTTGGTCCATAAATAGCATTGGGAAGTGATCTTTAAGCGTCCAAGAATTCAGCTTGCGGTAGTCCATGCATACTCTACATCCAGTGACGGGCCTGAGTGGAATAAGTTCATTCTTCGCATTTGCGACCACCGTCATACCTCCTTTCTTGGGAACACATTGTACAGGACTTACCCATGTACTATCAGAAATAGGATATACAACTCCTGCGTCTAACCACTTAATAATCTCCTTCTTCACCACTTCTTGCATAGGTGGGTTTAAACGCCTTTGGTGTTCAATGGTGGGTGTGCACTTTTCTTGAAGCTGAATTTTATGTGTGCAAACCTAGGTGGAATACCAATAATATCCGCAATGGTCCATCCAATAGCTCTAATATACTTGTGTAAGATCGCAATAAGAGCTGCAACTTGTTGCTCACCCAAATCGGCTGCCACTATGACTGGAAGAGTGTTTCCGCTTCCTAAGAATGTGTACTTTAAATGACTTGGCAGCTCCTTCAATTCTAACGTGGGTGGTTCTTCAATAGATGGCTTAGCTGGTGGTGTGGGTCGATTCTTGAGATCAAGATCCAGCTTCTTGGGAGTATAGCGATATGTCCCTAATCCCGATAGAGCACAAATAACTTCTTCAGAAATTTCAGCATCCTCATTCTCTCCTTTCATGAGCAAAACCTCCAAAGGATCATCAAGAATTTGCTCTTCTTCAAGTCGTTCTTTCTCATCATCAAGGACAACATCATCCACAGAAAATACACTCAGATCTTTGGGTTGCTTCATTGATTTGCAAACATCAAAACGAACCACTTCGTCATTTATTCGGAATGAAAGCTCATTAGCTCTCAAATCAATGAGCACACTTCCTGTAGCAAGGAAAGGGCGCCCCAAGATTATGGGAACCTCAGAATCTGCTTCACAATCCAAGATGACAAAGTCTGCTGGGAAGATAAATGAAGAAACCTTTACCAAGACATCACATAAAATACCAACAGGTCATTTTACCGAGCTATCCGCCATGACAAGCCTCATATTTGTTGGTGTAGGATATCCTAACCCTAACTTCTTGTAGATCGATAATGGCATCAAGTTGATGCTGGCTCCTAAGTCACATAATGCTTTGGAAAAGTTCAAAGATCCGACGGTGCAAGGAATAGTGAAAACTCCGGGGTCGGCCTTCTTTTGAACTATCAATCGGGTAGCAATTGCACTACAATGATGCACATCGTCTTTCAGCTCATAACTTGCTGCCCTCTTCTTTGTCAAAAGATCTTTCATAAACTTCGCATACCCAGGCATTTGTTCACGTGCCTCCACTAATGGATCATTAATGGTCAGCTGCTTCAACATAGTCATAAATTTGCTGAACTTAGTGTCATCCGCCACCTTCTTCAATCTTTGGGGAAAAGGTGGTGGTGGGTATGGAAGTGTTATCTCCATGGATTTCCTCTCCTCTTGCTTCCATTTTTCCATTTTTTCAGGCTTCACGTCACTAGGTGTAACGTCCCTGATATTGGAAGTAGTTGTTGCGACATCATCTCCTTTTGTAACGTCACTAGGGGTAACGTCCATGTCCGCAATTTCGTCAACCACTTGCTTGCCTTTTGCTGAAGTTTCCAGCACCTTACCACTTCTGGTAGTGATGGCCATGCATGACCCATCATTCCTTGGGTTTTGTACAGTATCTCTCGGTAAGGTGCCAACCTTTCTTTGATTGAATGCTGCTGAAAATTGGCTCAATTGTTGCTCTATTTGCTTGATAGAAGTGGAATGAGAATCAACTAATTGATTCATGGAGGACAAATCATTAATTACCTCTGTAACTCCCGCGCTTGTTGCTTCCATCATGTCTTCCATACTTTCAGAATTAGATGTGGTGGTATCACGTCTACCAGGGGGAACGTACAAACCACTCTTTTCACTATTTTTCTTCCAACTACCTTGGTCTTTGCTTCCAGATTTATCGTAATAGTTCTGACCTTGGTTTCCTTGGGCGTTCCCACGAAAACCCCCCTGATTGTTCAAGTAGTTGGCCTCCTCTTCCGAATTGGATTCGTCTCTTCCTTTTAGCGCCACAGCTTTCACTTTTTCAGTCTTCCTAGATAATAAATGCTTTGTCAGAAGATCCATTTGTGTTTTCATGTGCGCCATGTCTTGATCACGTTCTTCTTCTCTTCTTCTTTGGTCTGCAGTCATGCCAATAGATAAAGTAGGGCTCGCTACCTCAGAATCCCTGGTATGCCAAGCTCTACTTTGTTTCGTCATACGATCTAGCATATTGCTTGCTTGACCAATGGTGAGATCCATAAAAGATCCTCCAGCTGCGTTGTCCACCACTGGTTTAGTTATTGAATTCACGGCTGTATATAAGATCTCCATTAGCTGATCATTAGTCATGTGATGATTTGGGCATCTTGCTAGCTTTGTCTTGAACCTCTCCCATGTTTCATGAAGAGCTTCAGTGGGAAGCTGACGAAAGTTGCTGATTTCATCTCGCAGTTGTGCTCTTTTGGATGGCGGAAAGAATCTTTCTAGGAAAGCGTCTCTCAATTGCCTCCAATTTGTAATTGAATCAGGAGTCAGCCCATTCAACCATAGTGTTGCCTCCCCAGACAGAGATAATGGAAATAGACGTAATCGAATAGCATTCTGACCAACACCAGGATTGTCAAAAGACTTTCATGTAGAAATAAAGTTGATGAAATGCATATTCGGATCATCGCCTGCTAGTCCACCAAATAATCCCTTGAGTTGCAATAACTGAATCATGGTGCTTGTGATGTTGAACTTAGCTCCGGGTGCTAATGGTGGTGGAATTATAGCTCCAGTGGCTCCGACACCGTCAAGATAATCATCATCATCGTCGAAAGCTCGCTGTAAAGGTTGGCGATCATACCTATACCGATCTTGTCGACCTCTTCTGTTGGCAGGTGTTGTAGTTTCAGGAACATGCCTTGGGTTTATCAACTCGTCATCACCTAAGTCTTCATCGTCAGGATTTGTGGCTTGCCCAGGATTATCAATGTTTTGTTATTGGACTTGAGCAGCGGCAAGAGCAGCTAATCTTTCTTGCTCGTGTTGAGCATCCATCTTGTCGATTTCAGCTTGTGCTTCCATTCTTCTAATTCATTGTGGTTCAGGATTGATTGGTAATAACGGTTGACCAGAACTTCTAGTATGGGGCATGCACTAAAGTGAAAACCTGCAAGAAACAAAAACTAAAACTAAAAGTAAAAGTACAAGAATCTTTGACCAAAGGATCTAGTATCTATCACGAACTTGATTGACACTCGTATTCCCCGGCAAGGGCACCAATTTTTGATAATGCTCAATCTACAGCTCTCGTAGGAGTGTAAAGCGGTCGTTAGCAAATATAGCACCCAACCTGGGTTGGGTGTCGATCCCACAGGGAATAGCTTGGCCAACAAGTAAGCAAAATTACTAAACTTTGGTTGCAAGTCTCGTACGAAGGGGGGAGTCTTGTCGTGCAAGTAATGTAAACAAAAGCTGAAAATAATAAAGTAAAGAGAGAGAGATTGTTACGTAGGTTGTAAACAATGAGAATTGAAGCGTTGGGGTTATGTCCACCTTTTGAGGTATACGTCTCTATTGGCTATGAGTGTGTAGAATTGTGACATGTATGTGCTTATAGAGAATTGTATTCTATGGTAAATCCAAGCGTCTCTCGACCTCAACGAGGACTATTTCACTTTAACTCTCTCAAGCTTAAAGCGTGTTTACTGGTACGAATTCTCTAAGAGGTTAGTCCATTTACGGCACTAGCTTTTTAATAGGAAAGGGTGCCCTACTACCTTGACATTATCTCTTTTCCAGACAAATAACCTTTCTCTCGAATAAGTTAAATGTTAGATTGGAGTATCCTTGCGTTTGCAACTGCAAAGAATGTAGATTAAGATGAAGAGAATAATGATATAAGCAATATACGTGTCATGAACTCACAAACTCACAGCAGTAGATAGTATCTCATTCGGCTTCCATAACCCCAACAGAGAGGTTTAGTTACCCATGAATGCAAAGGAGATCACGATTGACATTGTTATTATATCACGATATTGAGTAATGGCGTGTAGATTAAGTGATAGGCGTGTGGCGTGTTTCCTTGGCTTGGTAACGATTCTCTTGTTATGGAATTTAAGGATAGAAGAGTAGAAGAAGAATTAATGGAAAGACTAGAAGATGAATTGAAGAGTGTAAGATGATTGTAAGATTAATGGTGAATGAATAAAAATCTCTAACATGATAGGGTATTTATAATACCCATATCCTACTCTTACTAAGCTAATGAAATAAATAACCAAATCCTACTAGACTACTGAAATCCTTAACCCAAATGTACTAGGTTAATGAATCATTATCATAATCCAAATAAACTAATGAAATACATAAGCCAATTGTACTAGGTTAATGTATCATTGTCCAAATCCAGCTATGTGTCTGTAAGTCCCCAAAGTCTTCAGAAATGATGTTTTAGCACAGGATAGATTTTCCATTCAGCAGTTTTGGTCCTTAGGCGTGTACACTCCTTTTCCTTTCTTCGTGAGCTTTCTTTTGTGTCAAGTAAGCGATAAAATGCTGAATTTTGCATCATTTATACCTGAAACTTTACTAATCATGTTTGTTAGCTCATTTACAGGAAAAGGGACTAAAAGTGCATGAAATATATAATTTGTTCTCAGAACATGGCACAAATATGAGCAAAATATATTGATATAGGCGTGTAAATTCGCCTATCATCAGTGGGACCGTGGAACCATGGCACCAACGCACCATGGCACCAACGCACCATGGAACCATGGCACCGTGGCACCATGGCACCAAGGCAGCATGGCGACATGGCACCAAGGCACCGTGGCGCCATGGCGCCGTGGCACCAAGGCACCGTGGCACCGTGGCACCATGGCACCAAGGCACCATGGCACCAAGGCACTAACGCACCGTGGTAAAATCAAAAGAGCGTAAACCTACGTTCGATCATCCTAATATTTTCCTGAAGTTCATCCATCCTCCTCACCATTGCATACTCATTTTTCTACATATCCGCTCTAATTTTTTATTTTAAATATATTTCAATGTTACCTCATATGTCGTGGCGGTTTTCGTAATATCCCGTCGCCTTTTTTTTCCAATTTTTATTGAATATCCTTCAATTTATATATTCTATATCGTTACGTCATTCGTACAAATACGCACTCAATTGTTGGTTTAAGGCTACTTCAGTCTAATATGCATATTTTGGGGTTGTCACTTATCTGTTACATTCTGGGCGATTTTCCTAATGTCCCCACGTTATTTTTATATTTTTTTTAAATTTTTATTCAATATCCTTAAATTTAAATATTTTATATCGTTACGTTATACGTACAAATTTGCACTCGATTGTTGGTTTAAGGTTAGTTCATGCGCTGAGAATATTTTCCTAATTTTTTCATATTTTTATAAATATTTTTTGTATTTTTGATTTATTTTAACATATTTTTTGAATTTTAATAAATGATATTCGTAAAAAAAAAATTCTCGATGAAAATTATCATTTACAAATCACGCGACCTTTTTGTGAGTGCACAGGCTCCGTCTCACATCAAAACGTGCAGTTCGGGTCCGCATATGTCTGGTATGATTCTCTGGCAAAATCATGTCTACTCCTGTCACATGGGTTTTTTTTAAGCATATATAAGGGGGTAGAGGTGTTGAAGGCACTTCAAGACGACTGTTGGTAGTTGGCATAGGCGCTCAGTGGCCATGTCGGCGAGCAGCGTGGGCGCATGGCAGCATGCATAGATAGTCCGTGCGAGCCGTCCGTGCCCGTGTAGCAACGTCGGCGGCACTTCATTGTACACTCGTGTTGGCTATCGGGGGCGTCATCTGCGACGGAGCTGCTGGCGCTTGAATTCGGACGAGGCGGTGCTATCGTGCGAGCGGCGAGTACTGAATGCTGCCCTTGGGGCAAGCTCCAGGCGCTGCACGCATGCGGCCGAGCCCAATCCGCTGACGAGCACCGGCGGCCGGCGTGGGCGGCGCCCGTGCATGAGCCTCGGCGTGCCTTCCTCTCCTCTGCTCCCCCCATGGGCGGGCTATCGTGTCAAGAGGGACTTGCTTCAACCTTGCAACGTCTGCATGGGCAGCAGCACACGGCATCTATTGCCGAGTGTTGGGGCCGGTGCTGGGCGCGCATCGATGGAGCATATGGACGCACGACGCGTAAGTTGTGTTCGGCATGTGCGGTCAGGTTGGATCCCTACTCGAGTAGAGATGTCATGACCCACCTGCCATCCCAGTCGCGGGGCAAGCGCAATGTAGGCTTGCTCGAAGTCGGTTTCCTGTGCTGCATACCAAATGCCCAGGCATTATCAAGTTTTATCGGTCGCCTTTCGCCCCTCGCATTTAGTGCGTGGAGTGAATCGAAAGGCTACCCTCGCGTCCGACGTCTCGTTCGCTTCGTTGTGCGACATCGTGGTCCGCGAGCAGCATTCTGGATTCTTGGATGCGGCAGACGCAGCGGTCATGGAGCC
>CM061561.1:276604700-276609700 GCA_030864225.1 Capsicum baccatum var. pendulum | reverse complement strand
CGTCGTCCGCAACAGAGCTGCTGGCGCTTTAATTCGGACGAGGCGGTGATATCGTGCGAGCGGCGAGTATTGGATGCTACCCTCGGGGCAAGCTCCAGGTGCTGCACGCATGAGGCCGAGCCCAATCCGCTGACGAGCGACGGTGGCCGGCGTGGGCGGTGCCCGTGCATGAGCCTCGGCGCGCCTTTATCTCCTCTGCTCCCCCCATGGGCGGGCTATCATGTCAAGCGGCACTTGGTTCAGCCTTGTAACGTCCGCATGGGCAGCAGCGCACGACATCTATTACCGGGCGTTGGGGCCGGTGCAGGGCGCGCATCGACGGAGCATTTGGACGCACGACGCGTGAGTTGTGTTCGGCACGTGCTGTCAGGTTGGATCCCTGCTCGAGCAGCGACGTCCTGACCCGCCTGCCATCTCATTCGCGGGGCAAGCGAAAGATAGGCTTGCTCGAAGTCGGTTTCCTGTGCTGCATACCTAATGCCCAGGCATTTTCAAGTTTTATCAATCGCATTTCGCCCCTCGCATTTCATGCGCGGGGTGAATCGAAAGGCCGCCCTGGCATCCCACGCCTCGCTCGCTTCATCGTGGTCCGCGAGCGGCGGTCCAGATTCTCGGATGCAGAAGACGCAGCAGGCATGGGGCCTTCATCGGCTCCTATTTGCCCCGTACGACGCTCCTTGCAAACGACGGTCACGCTCGCCTTGAATCTGTCTGCACCCTTGCGGGCAGGCCGGGCTCATGCGACGCCGGCGTCGGTGAGGAATGCTACCTGGTTGATCCTTCCTGTAGTCATATGCTTGTCTCAAAGATTAAGCCATGCATGTGTAATTATGAACAAATTCAGACTGTGAAACTGCGTATGGCTCATTAAATCAGTTATAGTTTATTTGATGGTATCTACTACTCGGATAACCGTAGTAATTCTAGAGCTAATACATGCAACAAACCCCGACTTCCAGAAGGGATGTATTTATTAGATAAAAGGTCGACGCGGGCTCTGCCCGTTGCTGCGATGATTCATGATAACTCAACGGATCGCACGACCATCGTGCCGGCGACACATCATTCAAATTTCTTCCCTATCAACTTTCGATGGTAGAATAGTGGCCTACTGTTAGACCCCCAGTCTAAAGAATGATGGCTTACAAGGCCATGTCAAGGTGCACATTGGCCTTGACATGTGCCATAGACAAACAATGTGCGAGACCGAGGCACGCTGGAGTGATTGCAAGGCTGCCTTGGACACTTGACATGACGACAGGCGCATGGCACCTGCGAGGGCATGCGTGCAGCAGTGGCACTGGCATGACATCGGCATTGCAAGGCGCAGGTGATGGCATGGCAATGGCATGACACAAGCACTGGCAAGGCGCAGGCGATGGCATGGCGTGGGCATGACATTGACACTGGCGAGGCACAGGCGATGGCATGGCACAGGCTCAGACACAGGCATTGACAAGGCGGAGTCACGGCATAGGCATTGGCGTGGCCTAGGTTGTGACATAGCTAAGACAGCTTCATGGCGTGAACAATGGCATGGCATAGACATGACCCTAGCAAGACATGATGCTGACAAGGTCCGGCGTGGCTGAGAAGCTGAAAAAGACTAAGTGTCAACTTTTGCAAAATTAACTAAGTGGGCTAAGCTACCCATGTGCTAGTCACATGGGGCAGTTATTATGTTTGAATTTTGAATGTTGTAACATCTGTATTTTCAGATAAGTCTTTAGGTCAGTTTTGCCATGTCATGCAGCCTTGTCCAATGACAGGCTGCCAGGTGTCCTAAACTGTAACTGCTGTAACTGCTTGTGCAGTATATATAGGTGTTGCAGGCCGACTGTTAAGGCATCCAAAAAACAGTGTGTGTTTTAGTGTATGCCTTTGACAATCTCTTGTAACATTTCCTTTGTAATTCTGAGAGAAATGTAAAGGTTTGGGACGCGGTTCCTGTAAACGATTGAGTTTCTTACGTTTCTGCTATTCTGTCTAATTGTTAGACTGTGTATTGTGTGTTTGTGGCTAAAGTTGTGCTGTGAGTGTGCGACTGCCAAGCAGTGGTGTTGCAAAATATAGAACGCCCCTGTCTCAACTGGTGTCAGAGCCTAAACGTTGCAGTACGAAGATGGTTACTGTTACTCAATTAAACGAAAATGTTGCAAAAATCCAAAATTTCATTAGCATTACTAAGGAACTTGAACAAACTGAAAATGCTGTTGATTTGATTATACAAATTGACACTTTGAAGGACGAACTGGTACAATTACGTAACCAGTATGACGAAAGTGCTGCAGAATTTCTGAGTGCACGTGGTGAATTGATGTCACTGGCATTGGATCAAGGCAAAGTGATAGCCGATCTGCAGACAGAAATGATGGTTCTACGACGTGCGGTGGCTGCATCAGGACAGACCCAGGAAAGCAGTTCCAAAGTCAAAATTCCTGAACCTAAGCCTTTTGGTGGTGCTAGAAGTGCTAAGGAATTGGAGAATTTTCTGTGGGATATGGAGCAGTATTTCACGGCTGCCCGAGTTACTGAGACGGACAAACTGAACATTACCACGATGTACTTGACTGGTGATGTGAAATTGTGGTGGCGTACTCGGAATGCAGATGATGAAAGCGTTGGACATCCTAAAATTGATACTTGGGAAAAGTTGAAAAAGGAAATGAGGGACCAATTTCTTCGTAGTAATGCTTCGTGGATTGCTAGAGACAAATTGAAAAGGCTAAAGCAGACGGGAACAATTCGCGACTATATCAAGGAATTTACTTCTTTGATGTTGGACATCCAAAATATGTCTGACAAAGATAAGTTGCATAATTTCATCTCTGGAATGCAAGCATGGGCCCAAAATGAATTACGCAGGCAGAATGTGAAGGACTTTCCTAGTGCAATTGCTGCTGATGATTCGTTGGTGGATTTTTGCTCGACACGTTCAGATTCTGACACTGCCGGTTCTTCAAAGTCAAAGAAAAAGACTGAGAAGAAAGGGGAGTGGAATAAGGATGGACGTAATGATAAGAACGACAAGGGCAAGTCACAGACAAATGCTGGAAACACAAAGACCAAAGGAAAAGAAAGCAATACAAAAGGTTGCTGGACTTGTGGTGGACCGCATTTGGCCAAGAGTTGTCCTAATCACGAAAGAGTAAATGCAATGCTTGCTGGAAAGGTGAATCAAAATGAGGGTGAAGATGTGGTTGCTGCATTGGCAAACCCTTTGGGATTGTCACTTAACCATATCAGTTTGTTGAATGTTGTGGGTGAATCCTCAAAGTCACCAAACAACCCTCATGTTGCCTTGATTCATGTCGAGATGAAGATTGATGTCAATCATGTGATGGCCATGGTTGATACCGGAGCCACTCACGCTTTTGTGGATGCCAAAGTTGCTGCAAAAATTGAACTTAAGAAAAGTCCATCCTTTGTCCAGACGGTGAGTTCCAAAGCACAAGCCATTGTAGGCATGGCTTACGATGTGCAGATGGTGATTGGAAGTTGGACGGGAAAACATAACTTGATGGATATGCCATTAGGTGATTTTGAAGTTATTCTAGG
Organism: Capsicum baccatum var. pendulum; assembly: GCA_030864225.1. NCBI lineage: Eukaryota > Viridiplantae > Streptophyta > Magnoliopsida > Solanales > Solanaceae > Capsicum > Capsicum baccatum. The sequence continues at coordinate 276,606,142 of CM061561.1, read as the reverse complement.
GATATACTTCCTTAGAAAATTTCGTTTTGTCCCTTATCCTCACTTAAATGGAGTGATGATCGGAGACGAAGCTAATCCAAGTTTCATCAAGGCTTCTAATCCTTATGGAGAAGTAAAAAAAAGGGAAAAACAAGGGCTCCATCATTTCTTCTATCTCAGTCGAGAAAGGACTGAAGAAGGGTGCTGAAACTTTTCTTGCTACCATGATAGAAGTGAAACCAGACGTGAAGGTGGAAGTTCCTGATTGTGTTGCTAAGGTACTGAAGCAATACGCTGACGTGATGCCCCCTGAATTGCCTAAAGAATTGCCGCCAAGAAGGGATATAGATCACAAGATCGAGTTGCTGCCAGGTTCTGTTGCTCCTGCACAGGCTCCTTATCGAATGGCTCCAAGGGAATTGGCTGAATTGCGGAAACAGTTGAATGAGTTACTGGACGCAGGACTAATTCAACCATCCAAAGCTCCTTATGGTGCTATTGTTTTATTCCAAAAGAAACAAGATGGTTCAACGAGGATGTGCGTGGATTATAGAGCATTGAACAAAGTGACTGTGAAGAACAAGTATCCTGTTCCGTTGGTGCAAGATCTCATGGACAGATTGATGAAGGCATGCTGGTTCACTAAACTTGATCTTCGATCAGGGTATTGGCAAGTTTGAATAGTAGAGGGTGATGAGTCAAAAACCACGTGTGTGACGAGGTATGGCTCTTACAAATTTCTACTTATGCCGTTTGGGTTGACGAATGCCCCGACAACTTTCTTCAACTTGATGAATGATGTGTTATATGATTACCTAGATGACTTTGTTGTGGTATATCTAGACGACATAGTAATTTATAGTTGTTCCCTTGATGAACATTTGGAACACTTGAAGTTAGTATTGTCTCTATTGCGGGAGTACAAACTTTATATCAAGATAGAAAAATGAGAATTTGCCAAACAGGAAGTGAAGTTCCTTGGGCATTTGGTTAGTCAACATCAAGTAAGGATGGATCCGAAGAAGGTACAAGTAATCACGAATTGGCCGGCACCTAGCGGGATCAAAGAATTGAGATCATTCTTGAGATTGGCTAACTACTATTGCAAATTTATTGCTGGTTACTCTAAGAAGGCTGCAGTATTGACCGATTTGCTGAAAAAAGAAGTCAAGTGGGATTGGTCTGAAAGGTGCAATGTAGCATTTCAGATGTTGAAAGATGTTATTGCTTCAGAACCCATTTTGAAGCTGCCATACTTTGAGTTGCCATTTGAAGTTCACACTGATGCGTCGGATAAAGCTGTTGGAGGCGTGTTAATGCAGGAAGGCCATCCTGTGGCTTTTGAAAGTCGAAAGTTGAGTGATGCTGAGTAAAGGTATTCGACAAATGAAAAAGATATGGTTTCAGTGGTGCATTTCTTGCAGACTTGGAGAGTGTACTTGTTGGGTACTCGGTTCATGGTG
>CM061561.1:276584700-276587200 GCA_030864225.1 Capsicum baccatum var. pendulum | reverse complement strand
GATTGTTGGTTTAAGGTTAGTTCATGCGCTGAGAATATTTTCCTAATTTTTTTATATTTTTATAAATATTTTTTCTATTTTTGATTTATTTTTACATATTTTTTGAATTTTAATAAATGATATTCGTAAAAAAATATTTTCTCGACGAAAATTATCATTTACAAATTACACGACCTTTTTGTGAGTGCACAGGCTCCGTCTCACATCAAAACGTGCAGTTGGCATAGGCGCTCAGTGGCCATGTCGGCGAGCAGCGTGGGCGCATGGCAGCATGCATGGCTAGTCCGTGCGAGCCGTCCGTGCCGGTGTAGCAACGTCGGCGGCGCTTCATTATACGCTCGTGTCGGCTATCGGTGGCGTCGTCCGCGACGGAGCTACTGGCGCTTGAATTCGGACGAGGCGGTGCTATCGTGCGAGTGGCGAGTACTGGATGCTGCCCTCGGGGTATGCTCCAGGCGCTGCACGCATGCGGCCAAGCCTAATCCGCTGACGAGCGCCGGCGTGGGCGGTGCCCGTGCATGAGCCTTGACGTGCCTTCATCTCCTCTGCTCCCCCCACGGGTGGGCTATCGTGTCAAGAGGGACTTGCTTCAGCCTTGCAACATCCTCATGGGCAGCAGTGCATGGCATCTATTGTCGGACGTTGGGGCCGGTGCTGGGCGCGCATCAACGGAGCATTTGGACGCACGGCGCATGAGTTGTGTTCGGCACGTGCGGTCAGGTTGGATCCCTGCTCGAGCAGCGACATCCTGACCCGCCTGCCATCTCACTCGCGGGGCAAGCGCAATGTAGGCTTGCTCGAAGTCGGTTTCCTGTGCTGCATACGTAATGCCCAGGCATTATCAAGTTTTATTGGTTTCCTTTTGCCCCTCGTATTTCATGTGCGGGGCGAATCGAAAGGCCGCCCTCGCGTCCCATTCCTCGCTCACTTCGTCTTTCGATGTCGTGGTCCGCGATAGGCGGTCCGGATTCTCGAATGCGGTAGACACAGCGGGCATGGGGCCTTCATCGACTCCTATCTGCACCATACGACGCTCCTTGCAAACGACGGTCGCGCTCGCCTTGAATCCGTCTGCACCCTCGCGGGCAGGCCGGGCTCATGCGACGCTAGCGTCGATGAGGAATGCTACCTGGTTGATCCTGCCAGTATTCATATGCTTGTCTCAAAGATTAAGCCATGCATGTGTAAGTATGAACAAATTCAGAATGTGAAACTGCGAATGGCTCATTAAATCAATTATAGTTTGTTTGATGGTATCTACTACTCGGATAACCATAGTAATTCTAGAGATAATACGTACAACAAACCCCAACTTCTGGAAGGGATGCATTTATTAGATAAAAGGTCAACGCGGGCTCTGCCCATTGCTGCGATTATTCATGATAACTCGACGGATCGCACAGCCATCGTGTCGGCGACGCATCATTCAAATTTCTGCCCTATCAACTTTCGATGGTAGGATAGTGGCCTACCATGGTGGTGACGGGTGATAGTGAATTAGGGTTTGATTCCTGAGAGGGAGCCTGAGAAACGGCTACCACATCCAAGGAAGGCAGCAGGCGCGCAAATTACCGAATCCTGACACGGGGAGGTAGTGACAATAAATTACAATACCGGGCTCAATGAGTTTGGTAATTGGAATGAGTACAATCTAAATCCCTTAACGAGGATCCATTGGAGGGAAAGTGTGGTGGCAGCAGCCGCGGTAATTCCAGCTCCAATAGCGTCTATTTAAGTTGTTGCAGTTAAAAAGCTCATAGTTGGACTTTGGGAGAAATCAAAGTTTTTGGGTTCCGGGGGGAGTATGGTCGCAAGGCTGAAACTTAAAGGAATTGACGGAAGGGCACCACCAGGAGTGGAGCCTGCGTCTTAATTTGACTCAACACGGGGAAACTTACCAGGTCCAGACATAGTAAGGATTGACAGACAGAGAGCTCTTTCTTGATTCTATGGGTGGTGGTGCATGGCCGTTCTTAGTTGGTGGAGCGATTTGTCTGGTTAATTCCGTTAACGAACGAGACCTCAGCCTGCTAACTAACTATGCGGAGGTATCCCTTTGCGGCCAGCTTCTTTGAGGGACTACGGCCTTTTAGGCCGCGAAAGTTTGAGGCAATAACAGGTCTGTGATGCCCTTAGATATTCTGGGCCGCACGCGCGCTACACTGATGTATTCAATGAGTTTATAGCCTTGGCCGACAGGCCCGGGTAATCTTTGAAATTTCATCATGATGGGGATAGATCATTGCAATTGTTGGTCTTCAACGAGGAATTCCTAGTAAGCGCGAGTCATCAGCTCGCGTTGACTACGGCCCTGCCCTTTGTACACACCGCCCGTCGCTCCTACCGATTGAATAATCCGGTGAAATGTTCAAATTGCGGCGACGTGGGCGGTTCCCTACCCGCGACGTCGCGAGAAGTCCATTGACACTTATCATTTAGAGAAAGGAGAAGTCGTAACAAGGTTTCAGTAGGTTAACCTGCGGAAGGATCATTGTCAAAA
>CM061561.1:276564700-276569700 GCA_030864225.1 Capsicum baccatum var. pendulum | reverse complement strand
ATTTTTTGAATTTTAATAAATGATATTTGTAAAAAAATATTTTCTCAACGAAAATTATCATTTACAAATTACGCGACCTTTTTGTGAGTGCACAGGCTCTGTATCTCACAAAACGTGCAGTTCGGGTCCGCATATGTCTGGTATGATTCTCTGGCAAAATCATGTCTACTCCTGTCACTTGAGTTTTTTTTAAGCATATTAAGGGGGGTAGAGGTGTTGAAGGCACTTCAAGGCGACTGTCGATAGTTGGCATAGGCGCTCAGTGGCCATGTCGGCGAGCAGCGTGGGAGCATGGCAGCATGCATGGCTAGTCCGTGCGAGCCGTCCGTGCCCGTGTAGCAACGTCCGCGGCGCTTCATTGTACGCTTGTGTCGGTTATCGGTGGCGTCGTCCACAACGGGGCTGCTGGCACTAGACTTCGGACGAGGCGTTGCCTTCATGCGAGCGGCGAGTACTGGATGCTGCTCTCGGAGCAAGCTTCAGGCGCTGCACACATGCGGCCGAGCCCAATCCGCGGCGAGCGCCGGCGGCCGGCGTGGGCAGCGCCCGTGCATAAGCCTCGGCGTGCCTTCATCTTCTCTGCTCCCCCCACGGGCGGGCTATCATGTCAAGCGGGACTTGCTTCAGCCTTGCAACATCCGCATAGGCAGCAGCGCACGGCGTCTATTGCTGGGCATTGGGGACGGTGCCTGGCGTGCATCGACAGAGCATTTGGACGCACGGCGCGTGAGTTGTGTTTGACATGTGCGGTTAGGTTGGATCCCTGCTCGAGCAGCGACGTCTTGACCCGCCTGCCATCTCAGTCGCGGGGCAAGCGCAATGTAGGCTTGCTCGAAGTCGGTTTCCTGTGCTTCATACCTAATGCCCAAGCATTATCAAGTTTTATCGATCGCCCTTCGCCCCTCGTATTTCGTGCGCGGGGAGAATCGAAAGGCCGACCTCGCGTCACACGACTCCCTCTACCCTGTATGACGCTCCTTGCAAACAACGGTCGCGCTCACCTTGAATCTGTCCGCGCCCCCGCGTGAAGGCCGGGCTCATGCAACACCGACGTCGAAGAGGAATGCTACCTGGTTTATCCTGCCAGTAGTCATATGCTTGTCTCAAAGATTAAGCCATGCATGTGTAAGTATGAACAAATTCAGACTGTGAAACTGCGAATGGCTCATTAAATCAGTTATAGTTTGTTTGATGGTATCTACTAGTCGGATAACCATACTAATTCTAGATCTAATACGTGCAACAAACCCCGACTTCTAGAAGAGATGCATTTATTAGATAAATGGCTCATGATAACTCGACAGATCGCATGGCTATCGTACCGGCAACGCATCATTCAAATTTCTGCCCTATCAACTTTCAATGGTAGGATAGTGGCCTACCATGGTGGTGATGGGTGACGGAGAGTTAGGGTTCGATTCCGGAGAGGGAGCCTGAGAAATGGCTACCACATCCAAGGAAGGCAGCAGGCGCACAAATTACCCAATCCGGACACGGGGAGGTAGTGACAATAAATAACAATACCGGGCTCAATGAGTCTAGTAATTGGAATGAGTACAATCTAAATCCCTGAACGAGGATCCATGGGAGGGCAAGTCTGGTGCCAGAATCCGCGGTAATTCCAGCTCCAATAGCGTATATTTAAGTTGTTGCAGTTAAAAAGCTCATAGTTGGACTTTGGGATGGGTCGGCCGGTCCGCCTATTGCGTGCACCGATCGTCTCGTCCCTTCTGTGGGCGATGCGCTCCTGGCCTTAACTGGCTGGGTCATGCCTCCGGCGCTGTTACTTTGAAGAAATTAGAGTGCTCAAAGCAAGCCTACGCTCTGTATACATTGGTATGGGATAACATTATAGAATTTTGGTCCTATTACGTTGGCCTTCGAGATCAGAGTAATGATTAATTGGGACAGTTGAGGGCATTCGTATTTCATAGTCAGAGGTGAAATTCTTGGATTTATGAAAGACGAACAACTGCGAAAGCATTTGCCAAGGATGTTTTCATTAATCAAGAACGAAAGTTGGGGGCTCGAAGGCGATCAGATACCGTCCTAGTCTCGACTATAAATGATGCCGACCAGGGATCAGCGGAAGTTGCTTTTAGGATTTCACCGGCACATAATAAGAAATCAAAGTTTTTGGGTTCCGGGGGGGAGTATGGTCACAAGGCTGAAACTTAAAGGAATTGACGGAAAGGCACCACCAGGAGTGGAGCCTGCGGCTTAATTTGACTCAACGCGGGGAAACTTACCAGGTCCAGACATAGTAAGGATTGACAGACTGAGAGCTCTTTCTTGATTCTATGGGTGGTGGTGCATGGCCGTTCTTAGTTGGTGGAGCGATTTGTCTGGTTAATTCTGTTAACGAACGAGACCTCAGCCTGCTAACTAGCTATGCGTACGTATCCCTTCGCGGCCAGCTTCTTAGAGGTACTACAGCCTTTTAGGCCGCGAAAGTTTGAGGCAATAACGAGTCTGTGATGCCGTTAGATGTTTTGGGCCGCACACACACTACACTGATGTATTCAATGAGTTTATCGCCTTGGCCGACAGGCTCGGGTAATCTTTGAAATTTCATCGTGATGGGGATAGATCATTGAAATTGTTGGTCTTCAACGAGGAATTCCTAGTAAGCGCGAGTCATTAGCTCGCGTTGACTACGTCCCTGCCCTTTGTACACACCGCCCGTCGCTCCTACCGATTGCCGACCCGCAGTAGGGGCCTCGGCCCCCAAGGGCACGTGTCGTTGGCTAAGCTGCTGCGGCGGAAGGGTCGCGGAGGCCGCCTTGAAGTACAATTTCCATCGAGCGGCGGGCAAAATCCTTTGCAGACAACTTAAATACGCGATGGGGTATTGTAAGTGGCAGAGTGGCCATGCTGCCACGATCCACTGAGATTCTGCCCTTTGTCGCTCCGGTTCGTCCCTCCCCATCCAATCCAACCACCCTGTCGCCCGTCTCCAAAGGAGGTTCGTGCATTCGTCCTTGAAAAATCCCACAAAGTGCTACGAGCTCACCTCACCCGAGTTAGCCAAGCGTCGCGTGCGTTCCTTTCCAAACAGTTAAGCATACGATATCAAGTGGCCTTTCGCAAAAAACAACGGCATCGCAACTGGAGGATTTCTGCGATTCGGAGTACGGCATAAGTGCTCAGCGAAGCGACGAGAACAATGTCGGTGCGTGGAGGCATGCCACAGTTAGAGGTTTTTGTGACCGTCGAGTGCAATGCTTGAGACGCCTCCAATGACGAACGCCAACGGACGTATAGTGGCCTGCCATGGTGGTGTCTTTGTCGAGTTGGATATCCGTGCACCGTGGCACCAAGGCAGCTTGGTACCGTGGCATCATGGCACCAAGGCACCATGGCTCCGTGGCACCATGTCCCCAAGGCACCAAGGCACCAAGGCACCGTGGCGTCATGGCACCAAGGAACTGTGGCGCCATGGCACCTAGGCACCTTGGCACCATGGCACCGTGTCACACAGGCACCATGGCGCCAAGGCAGCTTGGCAAATAGGCACCGTGGCACCATAGCACCGTGTGACACAAGTACCGTGGAACCATGGCCCCGTGGCACACAGGCACCGTGGCAACATGGCACCGTGGCACAAAGGCACCGTGGCACCATGGCACCGTGGCACACAGGCACCATGGAACCATGGCACCGTGGCACACAGGCACCATGGCACCAAGGTAGCTTGGCACCGTGGCGCCATGGCACCAAGGCACCAAGGCACCATGGCACCATGGCACCAAGGAAGCAAGGCACCGCGGCACTATGGCACCGCGGCACCATGGCACCGTGGCACCGTGGCGCCATGGCGCCGTGGCACCGCGGCACCTTGGCACCGGGGCATCGTGGCACCATGGCACCAACGCACCAACGCACTAAGGCACCGTGGCACCAATGCACCGTGGCACCATGGAACCAAGGCAGCATGGCGCCATGGCACCAAGGTACCGTGGCGCCGTGGCACCGTGACACCAAGGCACCATGGCACCAAGGCACTAACGCACCGTGGCAAAATCAAAAGAGCGTAAACCTACGTTCGATCATCCTAATTTTTTCCTGACGTTCATCCATCCCCTCACCGTTGCACACTCATTTTTCTACATATCCGCTCTAATTTTTTTATTTTAAATATATTTCAATGTTACCTCATATGTCGTGGCGGTTCTCGTAATGTCCTGTCGCCTTCTTTTCAAATTTTTATTTAATATCCTTAAATTTAAATATTTTATATCGTTACGTCATTCGTACAAATACGCACTCAATTGTTGGTTTAAGGCTACTTCATTCAAATATGCATATTTTGGGGTTGTCACTTATCCGTTGCATTCTGGGCGATTTTCCTAATGACCCCACGTTATTTTTATATTTTTTTAAAGTTTTTATTTAATATCCTTAAATTTAAATATTTTATATCATTACGTTATACGTACAAATATGCACTCGATTGTTGGTTTAAGGTTAGTTCATGCGCTGAGAATATTTTTCTAATTTTTTCATATTTTTATAAATATTTTTTCGATTTTCGATTTATTTTTACATATTTTTTGAATTTTAATAAATGATATTTGTAAAAAAATATTTTCTCAACAAAAATTATCATTTACGAATTACGCAACCTTTTTGTGAGTGCACAGGCTCCGTATCTCATAAAAACGTGCAGTTCGGGTCCGCATATGTCTGGTATGATTCTCTGGCAAAATCATGTCTACTCCTATCACTTGGGTTTTTTTCTAAGCGTATATAAGGGTGGTAGAGGTGTTGAAGGCACTTCAAGGCGACTGTCGGTAGTTGGCATAGGCGCTCAGTGGCCATGTCGGCAAACAGCGTGGGCACATGGAAGCATGCATGACTAGTCCGTGTGAGCCGTCCGTGCCCATGTAGCAATGTCGGCAGCGCTTCATTGTACGCTCGTGTCGGTTATCGGTGGCGTCGTCCACGATGGGGCTGCTGGCGGTAGACTTCGGATGAGGCGGTGCCTTCGTGTGAGCGGC
>CM061561.1:276542200-276552200 GCA_030864225.1 Capsicum baccatum var. pendulum | reverse complement strand
ACGCGACGGGGTATTGTAAGTGGCAGAGTTGCCTTGCTGCCATGATCCACTGAGATTCAGCCCTTTGTCGCTCCGGTTCGTACCTCCCCATCCAATCCAACCACCCTGCCGCCCGTCTCCAAAAGAGGTTCGTGCATTACTCCTTGAAAAATCTCACAAAGTGCTGCGAGCTCACCTCACCCGAGTTAGCCAAGCGTCGCGTGCGTTCCATTCAAAACAGTTAAGCATACGATATCAAGTGGCCTTTCGCAAAAAACAACGGCATCGCAACTGGAGGATTTCCGCGATTCGGAGTGCGGCATAAGTGCTCAGCGAAGCGCTGAGAACAATGTCGGTGCGTTGAGGCATGCCGCAGTTAGAGGTTTTTGTAACCGTCGAGTGCAATGCTGGAGACGCCTCCAATGACGAACGCCGACGGACGTATAGTGGCCTGCCATGGTGGTGTCTTTGTCAAGTTGGATATCCGTGCACCGTGGCACCAAGGCAGCTTGGCACCGTGGCGTCATGGCACCAAGGCACTGTGGCGCCATGGCACCAAGGCACCGTAGCGCCATGGCACCAAGGCACCATGGCTCCGTGGCGCCATGGCACCAAGACACCAATGCACCAAGGCACCGTGGCACCATGGCACCAAGGCACCAAGGCACCGTGGCGCCATGGCACCAAGGCACCAAGGCACCATGGTGCCATGGCACCTAGGCACCACGGCGCCATGGCACCAAGGCGGCGCGGCGCCATGGTACCGTATCACACTTGCACCATGGCACCAAGGCATCTTGGCACACAGGCACCGTGGCACCATAACACCGTGGCACACAGGCACCGTGGCACCATGGCACCGTGGCACACAGGCACCGTGGCACCATGGCACCATAGCACACAGGCACCGTGGCACCATGGCATCGTGGCACACAGGCACCATGGCACTAAGGCAGGTTGGCACCGTGGCGCCATGGCACCAAGGCACAAAGGCACCATGGCACCATGAAGCAAGGCACCGCGGCACCATGGCACCAAGGCACCGTGGCGCCATGGTGCCGTGGCACCGCGGCACCATGGCAACGGGGCATCGTGGCACCATGGCACCAACGCAACAAGGCACTGTCGTGGTGCCATAGCACCGTGGCACCATGGCACCAAGGCAACAAGGCACCGTGGCACCAATGCACCATGGCACCATAGCACCGTGGCACCATGGCACCAAGGCAGCATGGCGCCATGGCACCAAGGCACCGTAGCGCCGTAGCACCGTGGCACCAAGGCACCATGGCACCAAGGCACTAACGCACCATGGAAAAATCAAAAGAGCGTAAACCTACGTTCGATCATCCTAATATTTTCCTAACGTTCATCCATCCTCCTCACCGTTGCACACTCATTTTTCTACATATACGCTCTAATTTTTTTATTTTAAATATATTTCAATGTTACCTCATATGTCGTGGCGGTTCTCGTAATTTCCCGTCACCTTCTTTTCAAATTTTTATTTAATATCCTTAAATTTAAATATTTTATATCGTTACATCATTTGTACAAATGCGCACTCAATTGTTGGTTTAAGGCTACTTCATTCTAATAGGCATATTTTGGGGTTGTCACTTATCCGTTGCATTCTGGGCGATTTTCCTAATGACACCACGTTATTTTATATTTTTTTAAAATTTTTATTTAATATCCTTAAATTTAAATATTTTATATCATTACGTTATACGTACAATTATGCACTCGATTGTTGGTTTAAGGTTAGTTCATACGCTGAGAATATTTTTCTAATTTTTTCATATTTTTATAAATATTTTTTCGATTTTTGATTTATTTTTGCATATTTTTTGAATTTTAATAAATGATATTTGTAAAAAAATATTTTCTCAATGAAAATTATCATTTACGAATTACGCAACCTTTTTGTGAGTGCACAGGCTCCGTATCTCATCAAAACATGCAGTTCGGGTCTGCACATGTCTGGTATGATTCTCTGGCAAAATTATGCCTACTCCTGTCACTTGGGTTTTTTTTAAGCATATATAAGGGGGGTAGAGGTGTTGAAGGCACTTCAAGGCGACTGTCGGTAATTGGCATAAGCGCTCAGTGGCCATGTCGTCGAACAGCGTGGGCACATGGCAGCATGCATGGCTAGTCCGTGCGAGCCGTCCGTGCCCGTGTAGCAACATCGACAGCGCTTCATTCTACGCTTGTGTCGGTTATCGGTGGCGTCGTCCACGACGGGGCTGCTGGCTCTAGACTTTGGACGAGGCGGTGCCTTCGTGTAAGCGGCGAGTACTGTATGCTTCTCTCGGCGCAAGCTCCAGGCGCTGCACGCATGCGACCGAGCCCAATCCGCGGCGAGCGCCGGTGGCCGGTGTGGGCGGCGCCCGTGCATGAGCCTCGGCGTGCCTTCATGTCCTCCGCTCCCTCCACGGGTGGGCTTTCGTGTTAAGCGGGACTTGCTTCAGCCTTGCAACGTCCGCATAGGCAGCAACGCACGGCATCTATTGCCGGGCGTTGGGGCTGGTGCTGGATGTGCATCAACGGATCATTTGGACGCACGACGCGTGAGTTGTGTTCGGCATGTGCGGTTAGGTTGGATCCCTGCTCGAGTAGCGACGTCCTGACCCGCCTGCCATCTCAGTCGCGGGGCAAGCACAATGTAGGCTTGCTCGAAGTCGGTTTCCTATGCTGCATACCTAATGCCCAGGCATTATCAAGTTTTATCGATTGCCCTTCGCCCCTTGCATTTCATGCGCGGGGCAAATCAAAAGTCCGCCCTCGCATCCCACGACTCCCTCACTTCATCATGCGATGTCGTGGTCCACGAACGGAGGTCCGGATTCTCCGATGCAGCAGACGCAGCGGGCTTCATCGGCTCCTATCTGCCCTGTACGATGCTCCTTGCAAACGATGGTCGCGCTCACCTTGAATCCATCCGCGCCTCCGCGGGAAGGCCGGGCTCATGCAACACCGACGTCGATGAGGAATGCTACCTGGTTGATCCTGCCAGTAGTCATATGCTTGTCTCAAAGATTAAGCCATGCATGTGTAAGTGTGAACAAATTCAGACTGTGAAACTGCGAATGGCTCATTAAATCAGTTATAGTTTGTTTGATGGTATCTACTACTCGGATAACCGTACTAATTCTAGAGCTAATACGTGCAACAAACCCCGACTTCTGTAAGAGATGCATTTATTAGATAAAAGGTCGACGCAGGCTCTGCCCGTTGCTGCGATGATTCATGATAACTCGATGGATTGCCCGACCATCGTGCCGGCGACGCATCATTCAAATTTCTGCCCTATAAACTTTCGATGGTAGGATAGTGGCCTACCATGGTAGTGACGGGTGACGGAGAATTAGGGTTCGATTCTGGAGAGGAAGCCTGAGAAACGGCTACCACATCCAAGGAAGGCAGCAGGCGCGCAAATTACCCAATCCTGACACGGGGAGGTAGTGACAATAAATAACAATACCGGGCTCAAAGAGTCTGGTAATTGGAATGAGTAAAATCTAAATCCCTTAATGAAGATCTATTAGAGGGCAAGTCTGGTGCCAGCAGCCGCAGTAATTCCAGCTCCAATAGCGTATATTTAAGTTGTTGCAGTTAAAAAGCTCGTAGTTGGACTATGGGATGGGTCGGCCAGTCCGCCTATGGTGTGCACCGATCGTCTCGTCCATTCTGTCGGCAATGCGCTCCTGGCCTTAACTTGCCGAGTCGTGCCTCCTGCGCTATTACTTTGAAGAAATTAGAGTGCTCAAAGCAAGCCTACGCTCTGTATACATTAGCATGGGATATCATTATAGGATTTCGTTCCTATTACGTTGACCTTCGGGATCGGAGTAATGATTAACAAGGACAGTCGGGGGCATTCGTATGTCATAGTCAGAGCTGAAATTCTTAGATTTATGAAAGACGAACAACTGCGAAAACATTTGCCAAGGCTGTTTTCATTAATCAAGAATGAAAGTTGGGGGCTCGAAGGCGATCAGATACCGTCCTAGTCTCAACCATAAACGATGACGACCAGGGATCAGCGGATGTTGCTTTTAGGACTCCACCGGCACCTTATGAGAAATCAAAGTTTTTGGGTTCCGTGGGGAGTATGGTCGCAAGGCTGAAACTTAAAAGAATTGACGGAAGGGCACCACCAGGAGTGGATCCTGCGGCTTAGTTTGACTCAACACGGGGAAACTTACCAGGTCCAGACATAGTAAGGATTGACAGACTGAGAGCTCTTTCTTGATTCTATGGGTGGTGGTGCATTGCCGCTCTTAGTTGGTGGAGCGATTTGTCTGGTTAATTCTGTTAACGAACGAGACCTCATCCTGCTAACTAGCTAAGCGGAGGTATCCCTTCGTGGCCAGCTTCTTAAAGGGACTACGGCCTTTTAGGCCGCGGAAGTTTGAGGCAATAATATGTCAGTGATGCCCTCAGATGTTCTGGGCCGCATGCGCACTACACTGATGTATTCAACGAGTTTATAGCCTTGGCCGACAGGCTCAGGTAATATTTGAAATTTTATCGTGATGGGTATTGATCATTAAAATTATTGGTCTTCAACAAGGAATTCCTAGTAAGCGCGAGTCATCAGCTCGCGTTGACTACATCCCTTCCCTTTGTACTCACCGCCCGTTGCTCCTGCCGATTGAATGATCCGGTGAAATGTTTGGATCGCGTAGACGTGGGCGGTTCTCTGCCTGCGACGTCGCGAGAAGTCCATTGAACCTTATCATTTAGAGTAAGGAGAAGTCGTAACAAGGTTTCCGTAGGTGAACCTGCGTAAGGATCATTGTCGAAACCTGCACAGCAGAACGACCCCGCGAACGTGTTTAACAACTGGGGAGTCCGCGCGAGCGGGGTACTCCGGCACTCCGCACGAGCGCCTCCCCCCATCCCCGGCGCACGTACCCCAGCGAGCGCGGCGGGCGACCAACGAACCCCGGTGCGGAAAGCGCCAAGGAATACTTGAATCGATAGCCTGCCCTTCGCGCCCCATCCGCGGAGTACGTCGGGGGGACCTGTGCTTCTTCTATAAATGAAAAAGACTCTTGGCATTGGAGATCTCGGCTCTCACATCGATGAAGAACATTACGAAAAATGATTCTTAGTGTGAATTGAAGAATCTCGTGAACCATCGAGTCTTTGAACGCAAGTTGCACCCGAAGCCGTTAGGCCGAGGGCACGTCTGCCTGGGCATCACGCATAGCGTCGTCCCCTCGCATCGTGCCTCAATCACGGGGCGCGCTGTCATCGCGGGGCGGATACTGGCCTCCCGTGTGCCTCGAGCTCGCGGCTGGCCTAAATGCGAGTCCACGTCGATAGACGTCGCGGCAAGTGGTGGTTGCAACTCAACTCTCTTTGCCGTCGCGTCTACAGCCAGTCGCTCGTCCGGACTCCAGGACCCCTTCGCGCTCAGGCGCTCCGACCGCGACCCCATGTCAGGCGGGATTACCCGTTGATTTTAACCATATCAATAAGGGAAGAAAGAGAAACTTACAAGGATTCCCTTAGTAACGGCGAGAGAATCGGGAACAGCCCAGCCTTAGAATCGAGCGGCTCCGTCATCCGAATTGTAGTCTGGAGAAGCGTCCTTAGCGGCGGACTGGGCCTAAGTCCCCTGTAAGGGGGCACCGGAGAGGGTGAGAGCCCCGTCGTGCTCGGACCTTATCGCACCACGAGGCGCTGTCTACGAGTTGGGTTGTTTGGGAATGCAGCCCAAATCGGGCGGTGAATTCCATCCAAGGCTAAATACGGGCGAGAGAGCGATAACAAACAAGTACCGCGAGGGAAAGATGAAAAGGTCTTTGAAAAGAGAGTCAAAGAGTGCTTGAAATTGTCGGGAGGGAAGCGGATGGGGGCCGGCGATGTGCCCCGATCGTATGTAGAACGGCGACGAGCCGGTACGCCGATCGACCCGGGGCGTGGATCAGCATGGATTGGGGGATGGCCAAAGCCCGGGCTCTCTATACGCTCGTGGAATGCCATCTCCTCGATTGTGGCAGGCAGCACGCGCCTCTGGCATCTGCGCGCTCCGGACGCTCGCCTGTGGGCTCCTCATTTGGCTCGTCTTGAAACACGAACCAAGGAGTCTGATATGTGTGGGAGTCAACAGGTGAGTAAACCCATAAGGCGCAAGGAAGCTGATTGGTGGGATCCCCCCGAGGGGTGCACCGCCGACCGACCTTGATCTTCTGAGAAGGGTTCGAGTGTGAGCATACCTGTCGGGACCCGAAAGATGGTGACCTATGCCTGAGCGGGGGAAAGCCAGAGGAAACTATAGTGGAGGCCCGCAGTGATACTGACGTGCAAATCGTTCGTCTGACTTGGGTATAGGGGAGAAAGACTAATCGAACCGTCTAGTAGCTGGTTCCCTCTGAAGTTTCCCTCAGGATATTGGAGCTCGCATGCGAGTTCTATTAGGTAAACCCAATGATTAGAGGCCTCGGGGACGCAACGCTCTCGAACTATTCTCAAACTGTAAATAGGTAGGACGGCGAGACTGCTTCATTGAGCCACGCCACGGAATCAAGAGCTCCGAGTAGGACATTTTGGATAAGCAGAACTAGCGATGCGGGATGAACCGGAAGTCGGGTTACGGTGCCAAAATGCGCGCCAACCTAGATCCCACAAAGGGTGTTGGACGATTAAGACAACAGGACGGTGGTCATGGAAGTCGAAATCCGCTAAGTAGTGTGTAACAACTCACCAGCCGAATCAACTAGCCTCGAAAATAGATGGCACTTAAGCGTGCGACCTACACCCGGCCATCGGAGTAAGTGCCAGGCCCCGATGAATAGGAGGGCGTGGCGGTCGCTGCAAAACCTTTGGCACGAGCCCGGGCGGAGCGGCCGTCGGTGCAGATCTTGGTGGTAGTAGCAAATATTCAAATAAGATCTTTGAAGGACGAAGAGGGGAAAGGTTCCATGTGAACGGAACTTGCACATGGGTTAGTCGATCCTAAGGGTCGGGGAAACCCCGACAGATAGCGCGTTTCGTGCGAGCTCCGAAAGGGAATCGGGTTAAAATTCCTGAACCTGGACGTGGCTGTCGACGACAATGTTAGGAAGTCCGGAGACGTCAGTGGGACCCTCAGGAAGAGTTATCTTTTCTGTTTAACATCCTGCCCACCCTGGAATCGGCTCAGTCGGAGGTAGGGTCAAGTTGATTGAAGAGCACCGCACGTCGCGTGGTGTCCGGTGCGCTCCCAGCGGCCCTTGAAAATCCGGTGGACCGAATTCCATCCACACCCGGTCGTACTCATAACCGCATCAGGTCTCCAAGGTGAACAACCTCTGGTCGATGGAACAATATAGGCAAGGGAAGTCGGCAAAATGGATCCGTAAGTTTGGGAAAAGGATTGGCTCTGAGGGCTGGGCACGGGGGTCCCAGTCCCAAACCCGTCGGCTGTCGGTGGACTGCTCGAGCTGATCCTGCGGCGAGAGCGGGTCGCCGTATGCCGGCCGGGGGACGGACTGGGAACGGTTCCTTCGGGGGCCTTCCCCGCGCGTCGAACAACCAACTCAGAACTGGTACGGACAAGGGGAATCCAACTGTTTAATTAAAACAAAGCATTGCGATGGTCCCAACGGATGGTCACGCAATGTGATTTCTGCCCAGTGCTTTGAATGTCAAAGTGAAGAAATTCAACCAAGTGCGGGTAAACGGCGGGAGTAACTATGACTCTTTTAAGTTAGCCAAATGCCTCGTCATCTAATTAGTGACGCACATTAATGGATTAATGAGATTCCCACTGTCCCTGTCTACTATCCAGCGAAACCACAACCAAGGGAACGGGCTTGGCAGAAATAGTGGGGAAAGAAGACCCTGTTGAGCTTGACTCTAGTCCGACTTTGTGAAATGACTTGAGAGGTGTAGTATAAGTGGGAGCCGAAAGGTGAAAGTGAAATACCACTACTTTTAACGTTATTTTACTTATTCCGTGAATCAGAAGCGGGGCACTGCCCCTCTTTTTGGGCCCAAGGCTCGCTCTGCGGGCCGATCCGGGCGGAAGACATTGTCAGGTGGGGAGTTTGACTGGGGCGGCACATCTATTAAAAGATAACACAGGTGTCCGAAGATGAGCTCAACGAGAACAGAAATCTCATGTGGAACAGAAGGGTAAAAGCTCTTTTGATTCTGATTTCCAGTACGAATACGAACCGTGAAAGCGTGGCCTAACGATCCTTTAGACCTTTGGAATTCGAAGATAGAGGTGTCAGAAAAGTTACCATAGGTATAACTGGCTTGTGGAAGCCAAGCGTTCATAGCGACGTTGCTTTTTGATCCTTCGATGTAGGCTCTTCCTATCATTGTGAAGCAGAATTCACCAAGTGTTGGATTGTTCACCCACCAATAGGGAACATGAGCTGGTTTTAGACCGTCGTGAGTCAGGTTAGTTTTACCCTACTGATGACAGTATCGTAATAGTAAGTCAACCCAGTACGAGAGGAACCATTGATTCACATAATTGGTCATCGCGCTTGGTTGAAAATCTAGTGGCGCGAAGCTACCGTGTGCTGGATTATGACTGAACACCTCTAAGTCAGAATCTGGGCTAGAAGCGATGCATGCGCCCACCGTCCGCTTGCCGACCCGCAGTAGGGGCCTCGGCCCCCAAGGGCACGTGTCGTTGGCTAAGCCGCCGCGGCGGAAGGGTCGCGATGGCCGCCTTGAAGTACAATTTCCATCAAGCGGCGGGCAGAATCCTTTGCAGACAACTTAAATACGCGACGGGGTATTGTAAGTGGCAGAGTGGCCTTGCTGCCACGATCCACTGAGATTCAGCCCTTTGTCGCTCCAGTTCGTCCCTCCCCATCCAATCCAACCACCCTGCCGCCCGTCTCCAAAGGAGGTTCGTGAATTCGTCCTTGAAAAATCCCACCAAGTGCTGCGAGCTCACCTCACCCGAGTTAGCCAAGCGTCGCGTGCGTTCCATTGCAAACAGTTAAGCATAAGATATCAAGTGGCCTTTTGCGAAAAACAACGGCATCGCAACTGGAGGATTTCCGCGATTCGGAGTGTGGCATAAGTACTCAGCGAAGCGCCGAGAACAACGTCGGTGCGTGGAGGCATGCCACAATTAGTGGTTTTTGTAACCGTCGAGTGCAATGCTGGAGACGCCTCCAATGACGAACACCGACCGACGTATAGTTGGATATTTGTGCACCGTGGCACCAAGGCAGCTTGGCACCGTGGCGCCATGGCACCAAGGCACCGTGGCGCCATGGCACAAAGTCACCAAGGCACCATGGCTCCGTGGCGCCATGCTACCAAGGCACCAAGGCACCGTGGCGCCATAGCACCAAGGCACCAAGGCACCGTGGCGCCAAGGCACTGTGGCGCCATGGCACCGTGGCGCCATGGCACCTAGGCACCTTGGCGCCATGGCACCAAGGTGGCACGGCGCCATGGTACCATGTCACACAGGCACCATGGCGCCAAGGCAACTTGGAACACAGGCACCGTGACGCCATAGCATCATGGGACACAGGCACCGTGGCACCATGGCACCGTGGCACACAGGCACCGTGGCACCATGGCACCGTGGCACACAGGCACCGTGGCACCATGGCAACGTGGAACATAGGCACCGCGGCACCATGGCACCGTGGCACACAGGCACCATGGCACCAAGGCAGCTTGGCACCGTGGCGCCATGGCACCAAGGCACCAAGGCACCATGGCACCATGGCACCATGGCACCAAGGAGGCAAGGCACTGCGGCACCATGGCACCGCGGCACCATGGCACCAAGGCACCGGGGCGCCATGGCGCCGCGGCACCGCGGCACCTTGGCACCGGGGCATCGTGGCACCAAGGCACCAACGCATCAACGCACTAAGGCACCGTGGCACCAATGCACCGTGGCACCATAGCACCGTGGCACCATGGCACCAAGGCAGCATGGCGCCATGGCATCAAGGCACCGTGGCGTCGTGGCACCGTGACACCAAGGCACCATGGCACCAAGGAACTAACGCACCGTGGCAAAATCAAAAGAGCTTAA
>CM061561.1:276529700-276537200 GCA_030864225.1 Capsicum baccatum var. pendulum | reverse complement strand
AGAGTGGAGTGGTTATATCGAAGTTTGTAAAGATCTCTATGTGCCAATAAAGACTTTGGATTCCATGCCAAATAATAAGAGATCGAATAGCCTTACATACCTCGACATATCAACTTGTTTTTACCTCGAAATGACTTCTTTTCTTCCAACTATTTATCTAAAATATCATGTTTTAAAGATAGTATTAGCAGCTAATCAATGCATCTGGACAGCCCAATCTCACAAAACACAACATTTTGGCAACAAACGTATAACCATCGACTCAATGGTGTTATTCCGACTTTCTCAATTCTAACTGTCTTCAACCAGTACACATTATCATATACATGATGTACACAGCCTATATCAGCTCTACAACATGCTGTCAACAGTTCATAACTACAACACAGAACCATTTTACAAAACGCTCAACTAAGAAGCACAACATCTCGTCGTCTCCCTACATTTCGTCGTTAACAATTCATACTTGTCCCAACTTTGAACCAGATGCTCCCAACATATATATACATCAAATAAACCTTAACACAGTCACAAAATAGCTCAAAACACAGGGGGGAAACGTGAAACATCAGCCCCCTCATCAAAACAGTCCAATACCATTTTGGAAGCACATAAGATCATATAAGGATACTTGTTTCCAAAGAACTAGCAAAACAGTCCAGCAACCTTGGCAACCATATACACACTATAACATATTAATAACCTCAACTTTATATCATATAAAAGTCAAAAATCAGGGTAAGAATCGTTCCAAAGCCAAGAAAATCAAACAACAACTTTCAGGACACAAGCTGTCCAGAAATTCCTGCATAGTACACCAGCCAACTTATCTTGTTTTCCATGGAAAATTCATATCAAGTATATGGTTATTTTTACATACCTTAACTCCCAAGGTGTAGGTCTAATTCAAGAACTCAAAAAGTAGCCTTTGGTTGCCTTCCAAGGTGAAGAAATGCCAAGAGAAACTTAGAGAGAAAAGCTGAAATTTTTGGGCTGTTATTAGTTAATCCTAAGGAGCTCGGTTTTGGTCCCTTTTTAAGGAGACCTTAGACCGAATTTCTCCTGATATTTTAAGCTGATTAACTCAAGTTGGTCAATGACCAATTTTCCCCTTTCACTTGGGCCTTTTGGATCTCTAAATCAATGGGCTTTAGTGGCCCATTTTCCTTAATCTTTCTTGCACATTGTTTGGGCCCAATTTTGTTAGTAGTGAATGAATGTAGTTGGGCCTATTATATAAAAATATTGGGCTGAACATCTTGGCCCAATATAATGCTAAACCATTGGCTTTAATAGCCTCCCTAACTTGGGCTTCGTTTGTCGCAAGACTTGGAAAGTTTCGGCGTTAAGCCTTGTCTTCGTTCCCCTTTCTTTTTACTAACGTCTAGACTTCAAGTGAGTTCACTTATGAATGGATTATTCTCCCTCATGTATATATACATTTTTTTTAAGCCAACCACACAGGTGACTCACCTTCTAGCTTCCTAAGTTCCATAAGCACGTCAATGATTTTCTCCGTTTAAGGCCACAGTCTCTAAATAGACTTCCATATAGTGCCCCAATCTAACACTTGAACACTTGAAAAAAAGTTTTGGTAGTAATTAAATCAAGTCGTATATCATTTTATGTGAACATTATTAGTACATGTAAAATGTGGGGTGTTACATCCTCCCCCCCTTAGGAACATTCGTCCCGAATGTTAACATAACTGTATAGTCTAGGCAGGTTTGAATTTCTGATCACACAACTGTTAATAACATAACTAGTATTCAAACACATACCTATTAATGTTCCTCCTCTGTATCTTTTGGTCCCTCCTTGTCTTCAAATAGATGAGGGTATTTGGATGTCATTACTTCCTCCGGTTCCCACGTTATTTCTTCTACTTGGTTGTTTCTCCAGAGTACCTTTACTGATGCAATTTCTTTGTTCCTTAACTTTTTAATTTGGCGATCTAGAATAGCAACCGGTACCTCTTCATAAGTAAGATCCTCTGTGACCTGTACATCTTCTATAGGAGTGATACGAGAGGGGTCACCTATGCATTTTTGAAGCATTGACACATGAAACACTGGATGAACCATTGAAAGTTCCAGGGGTAGCTCTAATTCATATGCAACTTGTCCGACCCTCTTAGTAATCTTATATGGCCCTATGTAACGTGGGCTTAGTTTCCCTTTCTTACCAAATCTCATAACCCCTTTCATCGGTGATACCTTTAAAAATACCCAATCTCCAATAGAGAATTCCAGCCCTCTTCTCCGCATATCTGCATATGATTTATGATGACTTTGGGCTGTTTTTAGCCGTTGTTGTATCACCTTAACTTTTTCCATGGCTTGTTGGACTAAATCTGGCCCGAGCAAGGTGGTTTCACCCACTTCGAACCAACCAATTGGTGACCTACATTTCCTCCCATACAAAGCTTCGTAAGGCACCATCTTGATGCTCGAATGGTAGCTGTTATTATAGGCAAATTCAATAAGGGGCAAGTGTTCTACCCAGCTACCTTTAAAATCTAATGCACAGGTTCGCAACATATTCTCAAGTGTTTGAATAGTACGCTCTGCCTGGCCGTCTGTTTGGGGATGGAAGGCTGTACTCAAATTCACTTGCGTCCCTAAACTCCTTTGAAAGGACTTCCAAAATTTTGCCGTGAATTGAGCTCCTCGATCAGATATAATAGAGAGTGGGACCCCATGTAGCCTAACTATCTCTTTGAGGTATAATTTGGCATATTCTTCAGCTGTATAATCACTTCTAACTGGCAGGAAGTGCGCTGACTTCGTGAGTCTATCAACTATCACCCATATGGAGTCAAACTTATTAACTGAACGAGGCAAACCAGTTACAAAATCCATATTAGTCATATCCCACTTCCATGTTGGAATCTCTATACATTGCATGTAACCACCTGGCTTTTGGTGCTCTACTTTGACTTGTTGACAAGTAGGACATTGAGCCACAAACTCTGCAAGGTCCTTTTTCATGCCTCCCCACCAAAACACTCCCTTTAGGTCATGATACATCTTAGTAGATCTTGGGTGGATGGAATATCTTGAATGATGGGCTTCTTCCATTATTCTCTTTCTGAGTCTGTTAACATCAGGAACACACAATCTATTTTGGCAATAAAGTATTCCATCTTGTGTAAGCCTAAACTCCTTCATTATACCTTGACTTACTTTCTCCTTAAGGCATTGTAGAATAGGATCATAATACTATTTTTCTTTCACTTCCCTTATCAATGAAGAATCGGCAGCATTATGTACAATAATGTCCTTTCTTGGAGTTTCGAGTAGACGAACACCCAGATTGGCTAGTTGACGCAGATCCTTAGCCATGCCTTGCTTTACCCCTTTCTAATCACTGGTACCCATGAGTGTCTTACGACTTAGAGCATCAGCCACCACATTTGCTTTCCCTGGATGGTATAATATATCAATATCATAATCCTTTATTAACTCTAGCCACCTCCGCTGCCTCAAATTTAGATCTTTCTGCTTGAAAATATACTGTAAACTCTTATGATCTGTATATATGTCCACGTGCACCCCATACAAATAGTGGCGCCATATCTTTAAAGCAAATACAACCGCTGCTAGCTCAAGATCATGTGTTGGGTAGTTTTTCTCGTGTGGTCTCAATTGTCTCGAGGCATAAGCAATCACCTTACCATGTTGTGTTAGTACACACCCCAAACCAACTCCGGAAGCATCACAATACACTGCATATCCCTCTGAGCCTTCTGGAAGAACTAGCACAGGTGCTGAGGTTAGCCTGCTTTTCAACTCTTGGAAGCTCCTTTCACATGCATCATTCCATTGGAATTTGGTTTCCTTGTGAGTTAACTTAGTAAGAGGTGCAGACATAGAAGAAAAACCTTCAACAAACCTTCTGTAATAACCTGCCAATCCAAGGAAGCTTCGAACTTCTGTAGGTGTCGTTGGCCTTGGCCAATCTTTCACAGCCTCTATCTTTTGTGAATCCACCCTTATTCCTTCATCTGATACAATATGGCCCAAAAATGCCACTGATTTTAACCAAAATTCACATTTGGAAAACTTAGCATACAACCGGCGATCACGGAGAACTTGTAGTACTAGTCGTAAATGATTTGCGTGGTCCTTTTCTGACCTTGAATACACCAGAATATCATCTATAAATACTATCACGAACACATCCAGGAAAGGCTTGAATACCCTATTCATCAAATCCATAAAAACTGCTAGTGCATTCGTTAGCCCAAACGACATAACAAGAAATTCAAAGTGACCATATCTGGTTCGGAAAGCTGTCTTAGGTATATCTTTTTCCTGCACTCTCACGTGATGATAACCTGATCTCAAATCGATCTTTGAAAAGTATTTGGCACCCTGTAACTGATCAAACAAGTCATCAATTCTGGGGAGGGGATATTTATTCTTAATTGTCACCCTATTCAGTTGTCGGTAGTCAATACACATCCTCAATGTGCCATCCTTTTTACGCACAAATAAAACTGGTGCACCCCAAGGGGACACACTAGGTCTTATAAAACCCTTTTCTAACAAGTCTTTCAGTTGCTCCTTTAATTCACGTAATTCTGCCGGGGCCATTCTATATGGAGGAATAGAGATAGGCTCGGTGCCTGGTAATAAGTCAATACCAAAATCTATTTCTCGTTCTGGAGGCAAACCAGGGAGTTCCTCAGGAAAGACATCAATAAATTCATTCACTATTGGAACAGACTGGATAGTTGGTGATTCTGCCTCCATGTCTCTCACTCTAACGAGATGACATATATATCCCTTTGATATCATTTTTCTGGCTTTAAAATAAGAGATAAACCTCCCTTTTGGTGCCCCAATATTGCCTTCCCATTCAAGGACTGCTTCATTTGGAAAGTGAAAGTACATTCTCTTGGTTCGGCAGTCAACGGTGGCATAGCAAGAAGCCAACCAATCCATACCCATTATAACATCAAATTCTACCATTTCTAACTCGATAAGATCAGCTAATGTATCTCGGTCGCAGACAGTCACTATGCAGTCACAATAGACTCTTCTAACTATAATTGACTCCCCAGTTGGTGTAGACACCGCAAGTGGTTTATTCAATAATTTAGGTGTTCTACCAAGCTTCCCAGCAACTAATGGAGTAATATATGACAATGTAGAACCAGGGTCAATTAATGCATACACTTTATATGAGAAGATGGACAATGTACCTATAACCACATCGGGTGAAGCTTCCAGGTTCTGTCGAGTCCCTAGAGCATATGTGCGATTTTGGGCCACGCTGGAACTAGCTGCCCCTCTAATACCTCTGCCGCGACCTATGGGAAATTGCTCACCTCTACCTGATGGAGGCACTGATGATGATGATACAACAGCTGATCCAGTAGGTTGTGCCATATCACCCCTGCGTCTTCTTGGGCAATCTTTTATTACATGCCCTGGCATACCACACCAATAACAAACATCCGTTCCCCTGCGACACGCACCTATATGATATCTCCCACATTGTCTACAAGGCTGCCTAGGAGGCATTTGCTGGCTTCCCGAATATCCTGTTGTCCGTGTACCTTGGCCCTCACTTCTCTGCCCAAATTGATCATTTCTAGACCCTTGAAGTGGTGGTGGAGCACTAGCTGTAGAGTAAGAGGATGATGGCCTGGGTGGCCTATGAGAAAATCGTGGCCTAAACTCACCCTGGAGTGGTGTAAACTGTCCTGTAGATCTGGCCCTCTTGAATTGCCCCCTTTCTATTTCTTGTGCCCTCCTTCTTTGTCTCTGATCCTCCAGTTTCTGTGCAAAAGCTTGCATCCTCGCTATATCCATGTCTTTATTTAAAGAGGCAATGGTACAATCTCTAACCAAATATGAATCCAACCTATCGACATACCGATGGACTCTATCTGCCATAGTAGGAACAACATTAGGAGCGTACCTGGCCAGAGAATTAAATTTAAGACTATATTCCCTCACGCTCATATTCCCCTGATGGAGGTTCAGGAACTGATCTGCACGGGCCTCTCGGATCTCTAATGGCAAGTAATGATTAAGAAAGGCCATTTTGAACTCCTCCCAAGTAGTTGGAGATGTATCTATGCCTTTGGAATGCTTCCAGGCTTCGTACCACAGTATAGCCACACCCTTCAATCTATATATTGCCAACTCAGCAGCTTCCGAACCACTTACATGCATAACATCTAAGGTGCGTTGGATCTGATCAATAAAATCTTGTGGATCTTCATTTGGATCTGTCCCAGTGAATGGTGGGGGGTCTAAGTTGAGGAAATCACATATTCTCGTACTGGCTGCCCTACCTGCACCAACTGCACCTGCAACTGGGCCTTCTTGTCTTTGACCTTGGCCAGCAACTATACAAGTCAACAGTTGAACTGCATTTCTCAAATCCTGCACAGAAGCATCAACAGGTGGTTCTCGGGGGTTTTCACTACTTCCTGGTGCATCAACAGATGGAGGGGTTGGAGATGTCTGTGATAGAGACTCATCTAGAGCCTCACTCTGTCGTCTCGCCCGATTGGGTATACCAACTACCACTTCTACTTCCTTTCCTTTACCTTTACTCTTCCTTGTCTCTGGCATACTTACTGTACAAAATAATTCAGGGATTAGACATGGTACACTTATAATATTTGGCTCTATGGCACGATCTAAAGAATGAAAAGAAGTGATAACTCCTAAATGCCACGTAGCCTCTTGTTTATAAATGTGGTGCACAACACATCGATAAACATGATTCTACATAGACACGGCTTTGTAGACTCCCTAGGACAAACTGCTCTGATACCACTTCTGTCACGCCCCAAATCCTATTAAGGCGGACTGGCACCCGTTGCCGGTAAGGCTCGGGAGAACCAACCTGTAGCAATACATTACCTATGAACATTATAAGTTACTTTTATACTAAACATGCCCTCAAAAGATAAATGGAACTATCAAGCCAAAAGATGTTGTATGACTAGGCCGTTGGAGCCACAATGTCTACGATACGATACATGACCATACTATACTTTACATAGTCTACAAAGCCTCTAGACAAGAAACATTATCTTATAAGGGTCGGGACAGGCCCCGCCTCATGATAAGGTACTATACAATGCAAAAAGATAAGATAAGACTCAAAGCCCCGAAGCAACCTGGAGCTCAGTGACTGCAGTTGATATCCTGTACTCTTACTGGGGAGGTTTATTAGCTTCTGCACCTGCAGCATGGAATGCAGGTCCCCCAACAGGGACGTCAGTACGAAATAATGTACTGAATATGCAAGGCAACATGTACTATATATGAGATAAAAGCTCAAATGAAACCATACACTGTTGTAGGGTAAAAGACCACCTTTATGAATATTGTTGAGTCATGCATCTCATAACAATTATGTTACTTTACTCTTATCACTTGTATAATCTGTGCACATCATGTAATACAAATGACCAGCTGATCAGTGGTAAATCTATATCAGGATCGACCCATGCTAGGCTTTCCTTTCACC
>CM061561.1:276517200-276524700 GCA_030864225.1 Capsicum baccatum var. pendulum | reverse complement strand
ATCACACAACACCCCCGACGCGAGCTTCCACTTCAACCATCACGCCCCGATACGGTGCGAGACATCCTCGTTAATCTCACTGTTACCCTGTATCACAGACCCGAGATGCTTGAAACTATCCCTCTTACATACCTCCTGCGATTCCAGCTTCACGACCACCTCGTTCTCCAACCTCACGTCATTAAACTTTCATTCCAAATACTCTATCTTGCTTCTGCTCAATCTGAACCCTTTAGACTCAAGAGTTTGTCTCCACACCTCTAATTTGTCATTTACACCCTTTCGGGTCTCATCAATCAGAACTACATCGTCTGCAAAAAGCATACACCAAGTCACCTCCCCTTGAATACGCCGCGTCAATACATCCATCACCAAAGCAAACAAAAAAGGACTAAGAGTAGATCCCTGATGCAATCCTGTCAAGACAGTGAAATGCTCTGAGTCTCCTCCCGCCGTCCTTACCTGAGTTTTCGCTCCATCATACATATCTTTAACTGCTCTGATATAAGCCATCGGGACTGGACTAACCTCCAAGCATCTCCAAAGCACCTCCCTGGGAACTTTGTCGTAAGCCTTCTCTAGGTCGATAAACACCATGTGCAGGTCCTTCTTCCTTTCCCTAGTGCTCTGAATGTCAAAGTGAAGAAATTCAACCAAGAGCGGGTAAACGGCGTGAGTAACTATGACTCTCTTAAGGTAGCCAAATGCCTCGTCATCTAATTAGTGACGCGCATTAATGGATTAACGAGATTCCCACTGTCCCTGTCTACTATCCAGCGAAACCACAACAAGGGAACGAGCTTGGTAGAAACATCGGGGAAAGAAGACCCTGTTGAGCTTGACTCTAGTCCGACTTTGTGAAATGACTTGAGAGGTGTAGTATAAGTGGGAGCCGAAAGGCGAAAGTAAAATACCACTACTTTTAACGTTATTTTACTTATTTCGTGAATCGGAAGCGGGGAACTGCCCCTCTTTTGGACCCAAGGCTCGCTTTGCGGGACGATCCGGGCGGAAGACATTGTCAGGTGGGGAGTTTGGCTGGGGAGGAACATCTGTTAAAAGATAACGCAGGTGTCCTAAGATGAGCTCAACGAGAATAGAAATATCATGTGGAACAGAAGGGTAAAAGCTCTTTTGATTTTGATTTCCAGTATGAATACGAACCATGAAAGCGTGGCCTAACGATCCTTTAGACCTTCGGAATTTGAAGATAGAGGTGTCAGAAAAGTTACCACAGGGATAACTGGCTTGTGGAAGCCAAGCGTTCATAGAGACGTTGCTTTTTGGTCCTTCGATGTCGGCTCTTCCTATAATTGTGAAGCAGAATTCACCAAGTGTTGGATTGTTCACCCACCAATAGGGAACGTGAGCTGGGTTTAGACCGTCGTGAGACAGGTTAGTTTTACCCTACTGATGGCAGTGTCGCAATAGTAATTCAACCCAGTACGAGAGGAACCATTGATTCACACAATTGGTAATCGCGCTTGGTTGAAAAGCCAGTGGCGCGAAGCTACCGTGTGCTGGATTATGACTGAACGCCTCTAAGTCAGATTCCGGGCTAGAAGTGATGCATGCACCCACCGTCCGCTTGCCGACCCATAGTAGGGGCCTCGGCCCCCAAGGGCACGTGTCGTTGGATAAGCCGCCACGGCGGAAGGGTCGCGGCGGATGCCTCGAAGTACAATTTCCATCACTCCGGTTCGTCCCTCCCCATCCAATCCAACCACCCTGCTGCCCGTCTCCAAAGGAGGTTCGTGCATTCGTCCTTGAAAAATCCCACCAAGTACTGCGAGCTCACCTCACCCGAGTTAGCCAAGCGTCACGTGCGTTCTATTCCAAACAGTTAAGCATACGATATCAAGTGGCCTTTCGCAAAAAACAACGGCATCACAACTGGAGGATTTCTGCGATTCGGAGTGCGGCATAAGTGCTCAAAGAAGCGCCGAGAATAATGTCAGTGCGTGGAGGTATGCCGCAGTTAGAGGTTTTTGTGACCATCGAGTGCAATGCTGGAGACGCCTCCAATGATGAACGCCGACGGACGTATAGTGGCCTGCTATGGTGGTGTCTTTGTTAAGTTGGATATCCGTGCACTGTGGCACCAAGGCAGCTTGGCACCGTGGCGTCATGGCACCAAGGCACCGTGGCTCCATGGCACCAAGGCACCGTGGCTCCATGGCACCAAGGCACCAAGGCACCATGGCTCCGTGGAGCCATGGCACCAAGGCACCAAGGCACCAAGGCACCAAGGCACCGTGGCGCCATGGCACCAAGGCACCAAGGCAACATGGCGCCATGGCACCTAGGCACCTTGGCGCCATGGCACCAAGGCGGCGCGGCGCGATAGCACCGTGTCACACAGGCACCATGGCACTAAGGCAGCTTGGAACACTGGCACCGTGGCACCATAGCACCATGGAACACAGGCACCGTGGCACCATGGCACCATGGCACACAGGTACCGTGGCACCATGGCACCGTAGCACACAGGCACCGCGGCACCATGGCACCGTGGCACACAGGCACCATGGCACCAAGACAGCTTGGCACCATGGCGCCATGGCACCAAGGCACCATGGCACCAAGGAAGCAAGGCACCGCGGCACCATGGCACCAAGGCACCATGGCACCATGGCGCCGTGGCACCGCGGCACCATGGCACCGGGGCATCGTGGCACCATGGCACCAACGCACCAAGGCACTGTCGTGGTGCCATGGCACCGTGGTACCATGGCACCAAGGCAACAAGGCACCGTGGCACCAATGCACCATGGCACCATAGCACTGTGGCACCATGGCACCAAGGCAGCATGGCGCCATGGCACCATGGCACCGTGGCGCCGTGGCACCGTGGCACCATGGAACCAAGGCACTAACGCACCGTGGCAAAATCAATAGAGCGTAAACCTACGTTCGATCATCCTAATATTTTACTGACGTTCATCCATCCTCCTCACCGTTGCACACTCATTTTACTACATATCTGCTCTAATTTTTTTATTTTAAATATATTTCAATGTTACCTCATATGTCGTGGCGGTTCTCGTAATGTCCCATCGCCTTCTTTTCAAATTTTTATTTAATATCCTTAAATTTAAATATTTTATATCGTTACATCATTCGTACAAATGCGCACTAAATTGTTGGTTTAAGGCTACTTAATTCTAATATGCATATTTTGGGGTTGTCACTTATCCGTTGCATTCTGGGCGATTTTCCTAATGACCCCACGTTATTTTTATATTTTTTTAAAATTTTTATTTAATATCCTTAAATTTAAATATTTTATATCATTACGTTATACGTACAAATATGCACTCGATTGTTGGTTTAAGGTTAGTTCATACGCTGAGAATATTTTTCTAATTTTTTAATATTTTTATAAATATTTTTTCAATTTTTGATTTATTTTTACATATTTTTTGAATTTTAATAAATGATATTTGTAAAAAAATATTTTCTCAATGAAAATTATCATTTACGAATTACGTGACCTTTTCGTGAGTGCACAGGCTTCGTATCTCATCAAAACGTGCAGTTCGGGTCCGCATATGTCTGGTATGATTCTCTGGCAAAATCATGTCTATACCTGTCACTTGGTTTTTTTTTAAGCATATATAAGGGGGGTAGAGGTGTCGAAGGCACTTCAAGGCGACTGTCGGTAGTTGGCATAGGCGCTCAGTGGCCATGTCGGCGAGCAGCGTGGGCACATGGCAGCATGCATGGCTAGTCCGTGCGAGCCGTCCGTGCCTGTGTAGCAACGTCGGCAGCGCTTCATTGTACGCTCGTGTCGGTTATCGGTGGCGTCGTCCACGACGGGGCTATTGGCGCTAGACTTCGGACGAGGCGGTGCCTTCGTGTGAGAGGCGAGTACTAGATGCTGCTCTCGGCGCAAACTCCAGGCGCTGCACGCATGCGGCCAAGCCCAATCCGCGGCGAGCGCCGGCGGCCGGCGTGGGCGGCGCCCGTGCATGAGCCTCAGCGTGCCTTCATCTCCTCCGCTCCCCCCACGGGCGGGCTATCGTGTCAAGCGGGCCTTGCTTTAGCCTTGCAACGTCCGCATAGGCAGCAGCACACGACATCTATTACCGGGCGTTGCGGCCGGTGCCGGACGTGCATCGACGGAGCATTTGGACGCACGGCGCGTGAGTTTTGTTTGGCATATGCGGTTAGGTTGGATCCCTGCTAGAGCAGCGACGTCCTGACCCGCCTGCCATCTAAGTCGCGGGGCAAGCGCAATGTAGGCTTGCTCGAAGTTGGTTTCCTGTGCTGCATACCTAATGCCCAGGCATTATCAAATTTTATCGATTGCCCTTCGCCCCTCGCATTTCGTGCACGGGGCGAATCGAAAGGCCGCCCTTGCGTCCCACGGCTCCCTCGCTTCGTCGTGCGATGTCGTGGTCCATGAGCGTCGGTCCGGATTCTCGGATGCGGCAGACGCAGCGAGCATGGGGCCTTCATCGGCTCCTATCTACCCCGTACGATGCCCCTTGCAAACGACGGTCGTGCTCACCATGAATCCGTCCCGGCCCCCGTGGGAAGGCCAGGCTCATGCAACGCCGATGTCGAAGAGGAATGCTACCTGGTTGATCCTGCCAGTAGTCATATGCTTGTCTCAAAGATTAAGCCATGCATGTGTAAGTATGAACAAATTCAGACTGTGAAACTGCAAATGGTTCATTAAATCAGTTATAGTTTGTTTGATGGTATCAACTACTCGGATAACCATACTAATTCTAGAGCTAATACGTGCAACAAACCCCGACTTCTGGAAGAGATGCATTTATTAGATAAAAGGTCGACGCGGGCTCTGCCCGTTGCTGCGATGATTCATGATAACTCAACGGATCGCACGGCCATCGTGCCGGCGACGCATCATTCAAATTTTTGCCCTATCAACTTTGGATGGTAGGATAGTAGCCTACCATGGTGGTGACGGGTGACGGAGAATTAGGGTTCGATTTCGAAGATAGAGCCTGAGAAACGGCTACCACATCCAAGGAAGGCAGCAGGCGCGCACATTACCCAATCCTGACACGGGGAGGTAGTGACAATAAATAACAATACCGGGCTCAAAGAGTCTGGTAATTGGAATGAGTACAATCTAAATCCCTTAACGAGGATCTATTGGAGGGCAAGTCTGGTACCAGCAGCCGTGGTAATTCCATCTCCAATAAAGTATATTTAAGTTGTTCCAGTTAAAAAGCTCGTAGTTAGACTTTGGGATGGGCCGGCCGGTCCGCCTATGGTGTGCACCGATCGTCTCATCCCTTCTGTCGGCAATGCGCTCCTGGCCTTAACTGGCTGGGTCATGCCTCCGGCGCTGTTACTTTGAAGAAATTAGAGCGCTCAAAGCAAGCCTACGCTCTGTATACATTAGCATGGAATAAAATTATAGGATTTTGGTCCTATTACGTTGGCCTTCGGGATCGGAGTAATGATTAATAGGGACAGTCGGGGGCATTCGTATTTCATAGTCAGAGGTGAAATTCATGGATTTATGAAAGACGAACAACTGCGAAAACATTTTCCAAGGATGTTTTAATTAATCAAGAACGAAAGTTGGGGGCTCGAAGGCGATCAGATACCGTCCTAGTCTCAACCATAAACGATGACGACCAGGGATCAGCGGATGTTGCTTTTAGGACTCCACCGGCACCTTATGAGAAATTAAATGTTTTGGGTTCCGGGGGGAGTATGGTCGAAAGGCTGAAACTTAAAGGAATTGACGGAAGGGCACCACCAGGAGTGGAGCCTGCGGCTTAATTTGACTCAACACGGGGAAACTTACCAGGTCCAGACATAGTAAGGATTGACAGACTGAGAGCTCTTTCTTGATTCTATGGGTGGTGGTGCATGGTCGTTCTTAGTTGGTGGAGCGATTTGTCTGGTTAATTCCGTTAATGAACGAGACCTCAGCCTGCTAACTAGCTATGCGGAGGTATCCCTTCGAGGCCAGCTTCTTCGAGGGACTACGACCTTTTAGGCCGCGGAAGTTTGAGGCACTAACAGGTCAGTGATGCCCTTAGATGTTCTGGGACGCACGCGCACTACACTTATGTGTTCAACAAGTTTATAGCCTTGGCCGACAGGCTCGGGTAATATTTGAAATTTCATCGTGATGGGGATAAATCATTGAAATTGTTGGTCTTCAACAAGGAATTCCTAGTAAGCACGAGTCATCAGCTCGCGTTGACTACATCCTTGCCCTTTGTACACACAGCCCGTCGCTCCTACCGATTGAATGATCAGGTGAAATGTTCGGATCGCGTCGACGTGGGTGGTTCGCTGCCTGCGACGTCGCGAGAAGTCCATTGAAACTTATCATTTAGAGTAAGTAGAAGTCGTAACAAGGTTTCCGTAGGTGAACCTGTGGAAGGATCATTGTCGAAACCTGCACAGCAGAACGACCCCGCAAACGTATTTAACAACTGGGCAGTCTGCGCGGGCGGGGTGCTCCGGTACTCCGCACGAGCGCCTCCCCCCATCCCCGGCGCACGTACCCCAGCGAGCACGGCGGGTGACCAATAAACCCCGGCGCGGAAAGCGCCAAGGAATACTTGAATCAATATCCTGCCCCTCGTGCCTCGTCTGCGGAGTGCATCGGGGGGACCTGTGCTTCTTCTGTAAACGAAAACGACTCTCGGCAATGGATATCTTGGCTCTCGCATCGATGAAGAACATTGCGAATTACAATACTTGGTGTGAATTGCAGAATCTCGTGAACCATCGAGTCTTTGAACGCAAGTTGCGCCCAAAGCCATTAGGCTGAGGGCACGTCTGCCTGGGCGTCACGCATCACGTCGTCCCCTCGCATCGTGCCTCAATCACGGGGCGCGCTGTCATCGCGGGGCGGATACTGGCCTCCCGTGTGCCTCGAGCTCGCGGCTGGCCTAAATGCGAGTCCACGTCGATAGACGTCGCGGCAAGTGGTGGTTGCAACTCAACTCTCTTTGCCGTCGCGGCTACAGCCAGTCGCCCGTCCGGACTCCAGGACCCCTTCGCGCTCAGGCGCTCCGACCGTGACCCCAGGTCAGGCGGGATTACCCATTGAGTTTAAGCATATCAATAAGCGGAGGAAAAGAAACTTACAAGGATTTCCTTACTAACGGCGAGCGAATCGGGAATAGCCCATCCTTAGAATCGGGCGACTCCGTCATCCGAATTGTAGTCTGGAGAAGCGTCCTCAGCGGCGGACTGGGCCTAAGTCCCCTGGAAGGGGGCACCGGAGAGGATGAGAGCCCCGTCGTGCCCGGACCCTATCGCACCACGAGGCGCTGTCTACGAGTCGGGTTGTTTGGGAATGCAGCCCAAATCGGGCGGTGAATTCCATCCAAGGCTAAATACAGGCGAGAGACCGATAGCGAACAAGTACCGCAAGGGAAAGATGAAAAGGACTTTGAAAAGAGAGTCAAAGAGTTCTTGAAATTGTCGGGAGGGAAGCGGATGGGGGCCGGCGATGCGCCCCGATCGTATGTGGAACGGCGACGAGCCGGTACA
>CM061561.1:276492200-276504700 GCA_030864225.1 Capsicum baccatum var. pendulum | reverse complement strand
GACTAGCAGGCGATGATTCGAATATGCATCTCATCAACTTTATTTCTACATGTAAGTCTTTTGACAATCCTGGTGTTGGTCAGAATGCTATTCGATTACGTCTATTTCCATTGTCTCTGTCTGGGGAGGCAACACTATGGTTGAATGGGCTGACTCTTGATTCAATTATAAATTGGAGGCAATTGAGAGACACTTTCCTAGAAAGATTCTTTCCGCCATCCAAGAGGGCTCAATTGAGAGATGAAATCAGCAACTTTCGTCAGCTTCCCTCTGAAGCTCTTCACGAAACATGGGAGAGGTTCAAAACAAAGCTAACGAGATGCCCAAACCATCACATGACTAATGTTCACCTAATGGAAATCTTGTATAGAGCCTTGAATTCAATAACTAAACCAGTGGTGGATAACGCAGCTGGAGGTTCTTTCATGGACCTCACCTTTGGTCAAGCAAGCAATATGCTAGATCGCATGACAAAGCAAAGTAGAGCTTGGCATACCAGGGATTCAGAGGTAGAAAGCCCCACTTTATCTATTGGAATGTCTGCAGACCAATGAATAAGAGAAGAAGAACGTGAGCAAGACATAGCGCACATGAAAACACAATTGGATCTTCTGACAAAGCACTTACTATCAAGGAAGACCGAAAAAGTGAAAGCTGTGGCGCTAAAAGGAAGAGACGAATCTGATTCGGAAGAGGAGGCCAACTACTTGAACAATCAGGGGGGTTTCTGTGGGAATGCCCAAGGAAACCAAGGTCGGAACTATTATGATAAATCTGGAAGCAAAGACCAAGGTAGTTGGAAGAAAAATAATGAAAATAGTGGTTTGTACGTTCCCCCTGGTAAACGTGATACCACCACATCTAATTCTATAGAAGACATGATGGATAAGTTATTGAAAGGAGTGGAAGAAACGAGCGCGGGAGTTAAGGAGGTGATTGATGATTTGTCCTCCATGAAGCAACTAGTTGATTCTCATTCCACTTCTATCAAGCAAATAGAGCAGCAGTTGAGCCAACTTTCAGCAGCATTTAATCAAAGAAAGGCTGGCACCTTACCAAGCGATACTGTGCAAAACCCAAAGAATGATGGGTCTTGCATGGACATCACTACCAGAAGAGGTAAGGTGCTGGAAACTTCAGCAAAAGGAAAGAAAATGGTTGACGAAGTTGCGGACATGGATGCTACACTTACTGACGTTACAAGAGGAGAAGAAGCCGCAACAACTACTTCCAACATCAAGGACGTTTCAGCTAGTGACGTGCAGCCTGGAAAAGTGGAAAAACGGAAGCTAGAGGAGAAGAAAGCCGTGGAGAGAACACTTCCATACCCACCACCACCTTTTCCCCAAAGATTGAAGAAGGTGGCCGATGACACTAAGTTCAGCAAATTTATGACCTTGTTGAAGCAGCTGACTATTAATGTTCCGTTGGTAGAGGCACTTGAACAAATGCCTGGGTATGCGAAGTTTATAAAAGATCTTTTGACTAAAAAGAGGGCAGCAAGTTATGAGCTGAAGGATGATGTGCATCATTGTAGTGCAATTACTACCCGATCGATAGTTCAGAAGAAGGCCGACCCCGGAGCTTTCACTATTCCTTGCACCGTCGGATCTTTGAACTTTGCCAAAGCATTGTGTGACTTAGGAGCCAGCATCAACTTGATGCCATTATCGATCTACAAGAAGTTGGGGTTAGGAGATCCTACACCAAATAATATGAGGCTTGTTATGGCAGATAGGTCGGTAAAGCGACCGGTTGGTATTCTATTTGATGTCCTGGTAAAGGTTTCTTCATTTATCTTTCCAGCAGACATTGTCATCTTGGATTGTGAAGCAGATTCAGAGGTTCCCATAATCTTGGGACGCCCTTCCCTTGCTACGGGAAGTGTGCTCATAGATTTGAGAGCTAATGAGCTTTCATTCCAAATAAATGATGAAGTGGTTCGCTTTGATGTTTGCAAATCAATGAAGCAACCCAAAGATCTGAGTGTATTTTCTATGGCCGATGTTGTCTTTGATGATGAGAAAGAGTTACTTGCAGAAGAGCAAATTCTTGATGATCCTTTGGAGGTTTTGCTCATGAAAGGAGAGAAAGATGATGCTGAAATTTCTGATGAAGATATTTGTGCTCTATCGGGATTAGGGACATATCGCTATACCCCCAAGAAGCTGGATCTTGACCTCAAAAATCGACCCACACCACCAGCTAAGCCATCTATTGAAGAACCACCCACGTTAGAATTGAAGGAGCTGCCAAGCCATTTGAAGTACGCATTCTTAGGAAGCGGAAACACTCTTCCAGTCATTGTAGCAGCCGATTTGGGTGAGCAACAATTTGCAGCTCTTATTCCAATCTTACGCAAGTATATTAGAGTTATTGGATGGACCATTGCGGATATTATTGGTATTCCACCTGGGATTTGCACACATAAAATTCAGCTTCAAGAAAAGTGCACACCCACCATTGAAAATCAAAGGCGATTAAACCCACCAATGCAAGAAGTGGTGAAGAAGGAGATTATCAAGTGGTTAGACGCAGGAGTTGTATATCCTATCTCTGATAGTACATGGGTGAGTCCTGTGCAATGTGTTCCCAAGAAAGGAGGTATGACGGTGGTCGCGAATGCAAAGAATGAGCTTATTCCACTCAGGCGCATTACTGGATGGAGAGTATGCATGGACTACCGCAAGCTGAATTCTTGGACGCTCAAGGATCACTTCCCCATGCCATTTATGGACCAAATGCTAGATCGATTAGCGGGGAAAGGATGGTTTTGCTTCTTGGATGGTTATTCAGGTTATAATCAGATTTGTATTGCACCTGAAGACCAAGAGAAAACAACGTTTACTTTCCCATATGGTACGTTTGCCTTCAAACGCATGCCATTCGGGTTGTGTAATGCACCAGCCACCTTTCAACGTTGTATGATGTCTATTTTCTCTGATATGGTTGAAGACACTTTGGAGGTATTTATGGACGACTTTTCAGTTGTTGGTGAGTCTTTCGAAGCATGTTTGGCAAACTTGAGCATGGCATTGCAAAGATGTGTAGAGTTCAACCTTGTGCTGAATTGGGAGAAGTGCCAATTCATGGTAAAAGAAGGAATCGTTCTTGGGCACAAGATCTCCGAAATAGGAATAGAGGTTGATCGCGCAAAAATAGAGGTAATCGAGAAGCTACCACCTCCAATTTCGGTGAAGGGAGTTCGTAGTTTTCTTGGCCACGCTGGGTTTTATCGTAGATTCATCAAAGACTTCTCCAAAATTTCTAGTCCATTGTGCAAACTATTGGATAAAGATGCGAAGTTTGACTTTAATGACGATTGCTTAAAGGTATTTGAATGCCTTAAAGGAAAACTCATTGAAGCCCCTATCATGGTAGCACCAGATTGGACGCTCCCGTTCGAAGTCATGTGTGATGCTAGTGGTGTAGCCATTGGTGCTGTTCTTGGACAAAGAAAGGAGAAACTATTTCATCCTATCTACTATGCGAGTAATGTCCTAAATGAAGCCCAAAGGAACTACACTGTTACTGAACAAGAGCTCCTAGCGGTTGTGTATGCGTTTGAGAAGTTTTGCGCCTATCTATTGGGGACTAAGGTGATCGTTCATACAGACCATGCAGCTCTTAGGTACCTAATGACAAAGAAGGATGCAAAACCAAGGCTGATTCGATGGGTGTTGCTGCTGCAAGAGTTTGATTTCGAAGTCAAAGATAGAAGAGGTTGCGAGAACCAAGTGGCTGATCACCTATCTAGACTTGAGAGTGATCAAGTGACGCAACCTGAAATTCAGATTGATGATGCATTCCCTGATGAGGAGATATTAGCATCAACAATGGAGAAATTACCATGGTATGCCGACTTTGCGAATTTCGTGGTAAGTAATGTGCTACCCGCAAATTTATCTTCCCACCAAAGGAGGAAGTTTATGCATGACGTTCAGCACTACTATTGGGATGAGCCTTATGTGTTTCGAAGATGCGCTGATGGTATCATTCGACGATGTATATCCCATGAAGAAGTGCCTACTATATTGAAAGCATGCCACACCTCGCAAGTTGGGGGACATCATGCAGGCAATTGAACGGTGAGAAAAGTATTGCAAAGTGGATATTATTGGCCTTCGATATTCAGAGATGCATATGACTATGTGAAGAGGTGTGACCAATGCCAACGGCAAGGTGCTATTTCAAAACACCATGAAATGCCCATGTCCAAAATTCTTGAGGTAGAACTCTTTGATGTGTGGGGTATTGATTTCATGTGGCCATTCGTGAATTCGTTTGGAATGAAGTACATCTTGGTTGCCGTGGATTATGTGTCAAAATGGGTTGAAGCTGTAGCATTGGCCGATAACGAAGGAAAGCGTGTTGTAGCGTTCTTAAAGAAGAATATCTTCTCTCGCTTTGGAGTACCTCGTACTATCATAAGTGATGGAGGATCTCACTTTTGCAACAAGCTATTCAAATCTATATTGGCCAAGTATGGTGTCAAGAAACATAAGGTAGCTACGCCATATCATCCCTAAACTAGTGGACAAGTAGAGGTTTCCAATCGTGAGATCAAGCAAATCCTTGCAAAGACGGTTAATGCAAATCGGAAGGATTGGTCTCGAAAGGTAGATGATGCACTATGGGCGTATAGGACTGCATTCAAGACACCCATTGGCATGTCTCCTTATCAACTAGTTTATGGAAAGGCTTGTCATCTACCCATTGAACTTGAATACAAGGCATTGTGGGCATTGAAGCGATTGAACTTGAATTGGGAAGATGTGAAGAATCTGAGGTTGGAGCAGCTGAATGAACTAGATGAATTCCGGCTCCATGCATATGAACGATCGGATTTATACAAGGAGCGGATGAAGAAGTATCATGATCAGCGAATTATTCGACGAAATTTTCAAAAAGGTGACATGGTGCTACTCTTCAACTCCAGATTGAAGCTCTTCCCAGGTAAGTTAAAATCGAAATGGTCTGGTCCATTTAAAGTCATTCAAGTCTACTCGTCTAGAGTAGTCGAATTGGAAGACAATGAGGGTGTTATCTTCAAAGTGAATGGCCAACGTGTCAAGCCATATATCGGTCCTCTTGACTCGATGAATGACATGGCCATCACTTATATCAATGAAGTCTAAGTACTCGAGATTACTACGTCGATCCACGACAATAAATAAGGCACTAGATGGGAGGCAACCCATCGTTTTATTGTTTTATCGTTTTATCGTTTTATCGTTTTATCGTTTTATCATTTTATCATTTTGTCGTTTTAGTATTTTTTCTTTTTGATAAATGAAAATCCAAAAATAAGAGTCGTGCCATGACCAAAACCACGGCGCTTGGTGGGAGGCAACCCATCGTACTAATCGTTTTCATTTTGTTTTGAGCAAAAATAGGTGCAAGAAGTATTCAACGAGGAGATCGATTTCAATTGACAATTTGGACGCATTGTATGGTAAAGATGGTAAGTTAGGAATGGTGATGCATAAGGCTATGGATTGAGCCTTTTCCTCGTCAAAATAGGCTTCGAGGAAGGCTATGCCTTGGTAAAAATAGGCCACGGACGATGCACAACCTATTTTATAGCCTAAGGACTCGGAATCTAGTGTGCTATACACTATGCGCCGCCTATTCCTAGGTATGCTTTTGACTATGCGCCGCCTATGCTATGGCATTTGGTCTCAGTATCTCATGTGCCATAGACTATGCGGCGCATATGTTTACAAATGCCATAGACTATGCGGCGCATATGTTCCATTATGCCATAGACAATGCGCCGCATATGTCATTGATATGCCGAGTGATATGCGCCGCATATGTGGTGTTTTTGTCCCCAAATCCGATTGTAAATGGGTCATAACCTGACCCATACTCTTCCTATATAAAGGGGACTTAGTTTTATAACACAACCACATTAGAAACAACCCTAAAGGCGCCGCATAACCCTCCAAATCTTCTCAAAATTTTATTCTTTTGCTCTTCCAATTCACAACAACTTCTCCACAAGCTTCAAGCAAGTAAGTACTCTCTTCTTCTTCATCTATTTATCGTAAGTACTACGTTGTTATGCTTATTATAAATTGCTAAATCATGTGAGATTGGTGGTGATGTTCATGTGTTTGGATTATTGTTCCAAAATCATGTGAGTGAACATATACGTAGGGAATTCTTGACTTGTTTCCGACTTGAATTTTGTTTCAAAAGCATTGTTATGATATTTGCTGAATATATATGGCTATGAATATTGCTTAAGATTGTTGTTTGGATGCTTACATGATAGACTATCCAGGCCATCGGGATAAGGTTATAGTGCCTATCGACTTAGGAGGTTGTGCTTGTTGTAAGAATAACGATTCCATGTGGTAACCCCTATGTCGTAGTGTTGCTATATCTACTATGAAAGTAGTTAAATGGCTGCAAATAAGTGATGCAATGCTGATTTTCTTGTCAGAATACAATCCTAACACGTATGTCGACGAAATCTGAGTACTCGACCACTTTCACTTCATTGATTTGTGTTAACAAAACTAAGTGTGGGGTGGTACCCCTAGTGCTTGCATATAGATTGTATCAAGTGAGATTGTGCTGCAACTAACATTATTTCTAGTCTCAGGTACAATGGCACCTAAAGAAAGGCAAGGCAAGGAGAAGGCTACCACATCCCAAAAGGGCAAGAAGAGAAGTCGAAAAGACCAAGGAGAATCATCCTCAGCACACCTACCACGCAGAATATTCGGAATAAAATGGGTTCTTGAGGAAGAAGCCAAAGCATGGTACAGCAGCAACAAAGAAAGAAAATATGTGCACGTCGACTTGATTAACAAGGAGACCTTAGCAAAGAAGGAGCCGCGAATGTTGGCAAAAATAATGGCTTTGAGGCTGGATTTCATCTTTCGCGACATGGGAGAGTGCAATCTTTACTTAAAAAGAGAGTTTTATGCCAACTGGTCGCCGAACACAATAGGCAATGAAGTAAAAATTCGGGGCCAAGTGTTAGAGCTTACAGCGGATTGGATCAACTCTTTTCTTGGCTTACCTTCGGTCGAC
Source organism: Capsicum baccatum var. pendulum (assembly GCA_030864225.1). NCBI lineage: Eukaryota > Viridiplantae > Streptophyta > Magnoliopsida > Solanales > Solanaceae > Capsicum > Capsicum baccatum. The sequence continues at coordinate 276,497,653 of CM061561.1, read as the reverse complement.
ACTGCACCATTCAAAGAGCTATACAGCAGGCCTCCTTACAGAGCAATACGACACACACTTTGTGGAAGCAGATCGATGGCAAGATGGGGCAGACATAAGGAAACAGGCCGTCACAATACCTTCCCCTATGCTCCACTAAATAGGGAAGCAAGAATCTGGATGCGCATTGTCAACTCATGCCTTATTCCTGGGACTCAATACACCAAGATATCGAGAGATAGAGTGTGTTTGGTCTATGCATTAATGACAAATGTCCCTATCAACTTTGGGGCAATCAGTCGATCTACCATGAGGAAGGCTAGACTCCACAAAAGGTCCCATTTCACATTCGGCAATTTGTTGACAGCAATATTGCGGAGGGAGGATGTCGAAGAGGAACCAGCTGACCATAAACTCCCACATAACCCAAAGAAGGTTGACCTCACGAAGGTCAAAGATGCGGAAACAACTCATGGAGTCAACCTTTCTACTGTGGAGAGACATGCTCGTGACGAGAGTTTCTTCCATCATCTCTATGGCATGACACGATTCACTATGATGAGTGGTGGACGTATTCCAACTGCTGAAGAGCTCCAATAGCTGGACCACGACTACCCAATGAACATGCATGCACGGGAGATGTGTGGAGTGGGTGTATATTTTGAGGAACCTCTAGACGATGATGTGCCGACTGATGATGATAGACACTTGCCTGATTCTGGCAAAGAGGAGAACTCTGACGATGACTCTTATGATGATTCAGACAAAGGGGGGTATGACCCCCGACATTGATGAAGGGTCAGACTAACCAGGTTCTTCGCATTTATTTTCCACTGAGGGTAGTGTCCCGTCTAAGTGTGGGGTGGGCAGAATAAAATGCTATACTTCTTTGTTTGCACCTATGTTTGTATGTTTGTTTGTTTACTTTGTTGTTTTTTTTTGAGTCCGTTTTTTTTTAGTTTTTTTTAGGAGTCAAATTTTTCTAGCTACGAATGAAATTATTTTGATAGGCAGCATGAGATTAGAACAAGAGTATGTGCTACAATTGTGACTATTGAGACGTTTAGGCTCTAGTTGTGACTCATTATGTGATATTGTGTGATTCAATTCCTTCACTTGTTGGGTCGAGAGTCTATATTACTTCCAATCAAGTCGACCATGTGCCTTGTGTGTGTGAGATAATAGTATATTCTATGCTTGTGACTGATGCTAAAACTTGCCTGGTATGTATGCAAAGCGAAAATAAGGAATGTAAGTTTAGGATATGATTTAGGCATTTGTTTGGCAACCTATACATGTTTACCTTCAGTTTTACCTACCCATGGACATCATCCTAGTTAAACCCTTTTTAGCCTTTAGCCTATTTCTTTGACAACCTTGCATGTAAGCCTAATCCATTTTTTTCAAGACCGTAATCTGATCCAAATTCCTAAGTGCTTTAAAGTAAAAAAATTCATGTGACAACATAAGAGGAAATTGGGTAAGTATGATGCTTTAAATTGTAAATGGTGCTTGAATTTGTTATGGAAAAGAAAGAGCTATCATAAGAGGTATGTTGTGAAAAGAAAAAGGAAAAGAAAGCTGAAAAGTGAGTTGTGCTTTAAAATTGAAAAACAAAAGAGGAGAACAAGGGTGGTAGAATAAAAGAAAGAAAAAAGTGTCAATGATACAAAGTGATCTATTAAAGCGCTTAGGAACCTAGTCACTATTCTTGGCCAAAATAGTCCTACCCCTCCCTTAGCCTACATTACAACCATCAAAAGGCCTACTTGATCCTAATCTTAACATTCCGACATTTAGTAGAGTACTACATTAAGGGCAAGCTTATGGTCATTAGTTGCTACATATGAATTCTTTGTGAGGGTGAGAGCAAGGATATTTTGATACCCATGTTTGAAAAATATGCTATATTTGTGAGTAATTATGGGTACTATATTGTGAGACACACATGGTTGATGAGTTTTGGATAGTTGTATATGATTCTATGTACCTTAACGTTTGCATACGAGTTGATCACCATCACGAGTCTATGCTTGAGGTTAAATTGTTTCTACTTATAATCAGAAAGCTACTCTTTGTTGATAATTGTTGTGCTTGTCTTGATAAATGTTTTGTGTTGTTACTGTAAAAACCTTAAGTCGATGCTTAGAAGGACATGATATGTTTTTCGAGGACGAACAAAGCTCTAAGTGTGGGGTATTGATGATAGGCAGATTTACACGCCTATATCAATATATTTTGCCCATATTTTAGCCTAGTTTTGAGAACTAATTATCTATTTCATGCACTTTTAGTCCTTTTTCATGTAAATGAGCTAACAAACATGATTAGGAAAGTTTCAGGTATAAATGATGCAAAATACAGCATTTTATGGCTCACTTTACACAAGAAAGGTCACAAACGAAGTAGAAAAGAGCTGGACGCCTAAAGGACCAAATCTGCTGCATGAAAAATTTGTCCCGGGCTAAAACAACAATTCTGAATACTTTGGGGACTTACAGATACAAAGCTGGATTTTTACAAAGATACATTAACCTAGTACAATTAGGTTATGTATTTCACTATTCTATTTGGATTATGATATTGTAACCTTACCGTAGTACATTTGGGTCAAGGATTTCATTAGTATATTAGGATTTGGTTATTTATTTCATTAGCTTAGTAGGAGTAGGATAGGAGTATTATAAATACCCTATCATGTTAGAGATTTTTATACATTCTTCACTTAATTCAACAATTAATTTTCTTCCATCTCTCTCATCTTCCACTATAAACACTTCTAATCTACTCTTCTATTCTTAAATTCCACAACAAGAGAGTCGTTACTTGCTAGGGAATCACCAAAACCACATGCCTATCACCTACTTCTCACGCCATCAACCATGCAAATCGTGATATCCTTCGCATTCATGGGTAACTAAACCCCTTAGTTGGGGTTATGGAAGCCGAATGAGTTACTATCTATAGCTATGAGTTTGTGAGTTCAAGACAAGTATATTGCTTATATCATTATTCTCTTCATCTTAATCTACATTCTTTGCGGTTGCAAACGCAAGAATACGCCAGTCTAAAATTTAACTTGTTTGCGAGAAAGGTTATTTGTCTAGAAAAGAGATAATGTCAAGGTAGTAGGACACCCTTTCCTATTAAAAAGCTAGTTCCGTAACTGGACTAACCTCTTGGATAACTCGTACCGTTAGACACGCTTTAAGCTCGCGAGAGTTAAAGTGAAATAGTCCTTGTTTAGGTCGCGAGACGCTTGGATTTACCATCGACTACAATTCTCTATAAGCAATTGCATGTCAAGACTCTACACACTCATAGCCAATAGAGACGTATACCTTAGAAGGTGGACATTACCCCAACGCTTCAATTCTCATTGTTTCACAACCTACGAAATACTCGCTTTTTACTTTGCTATTTTCAGCTTTTATTTCATTACTTTGGTTACTTATTACAATCCCCCGTTCTTACGAGTCTTGCACCAAAAGTCTATTAATTTTGCTTACTTGTTGGCCAAGCTATTCCCTGTGGGATCGACACCCAACCCAGGTTGGGTTCTATATTTGCTAACGACCGCTTTACACTCCCACGAGAGCTGTAGATTGATCGTTATCAAGGGGCCTCGGCCCCCAAGGGCACATGTGGTTGGCTAAGCCGCCACGGTAGAAGGGTCGCGGCGGCCGCCTTGAAGTACAATTTCCATCGAGCGTCGGGCAGAATCCTTTGCAGACAACTTAAATACGTGACGGGGTATTGTAAGTGGCAGGGTATTGTATGTGGCAGAGATTCAGCCCTTTGTCGCTTCGGTTCGTCCCTCCCCATCCAATCCAACCACCCTGCCGCCCGTATCCAAAGGAGGTTCGTGCATTTAAAAATCCCACCAAGTGCTACGAGCTCACCTCACCCGAGTTAGCCAAGCGTCGCATGCGTTCCATTCCAAACAGTTAAGCAAACAATATCAAGTGGCCTTTCGAGAAAAACAATGGCATCGTAATAGAGGATTTCCGCAATTCGGAGTGCGGCATAAGTGCTCAGCGAAGCGCCGAGAACAACATCGGTGAGTGGAGGCATGCCGCAATTAGAGGTTTTTGTGACCGTCGAGTGCAATGCTGGAGATGCCTCCAATGACGAACGCCGACGGACGTATAGTGGCCTGCTATGGTGGTGTCTTTGTCAAGTTGGATATTCGTGCACCGTGGCACCAAGGCATCTTGGCACTGTGGCGCCATGGCACCAAGGCACCAAGGCACCATGGCTCCGTGGCGCCATGGAACCAAGGCACCAAGGCACCAAGGCACCGTAGCGCCATGGCACCAAGGCTCCAAGGCACTATGGCGCCATGGCACCGTGCGCCATGGCACCGTGGCGCCATGGCACCAAGGCACCGTGGCGCCATGGCACCAAGGCACCAAGGCACCATGGCGCCATGGCACCTAGGCACCTTGGCGCCATGGCACCAAGGCGGCGCGGCGCCATGGCACTGTGTCACACAGGCACCATGGCACCAAGGCAGCTTAGCACACAGGCACCGTGGCACGATAGCACCATGGCACACAGGCACTGTGGCACCATGGCACCGTGGCACACAGGCACCGTGGCACCATGGCACCGTGATACACTGGCACCGTGGCACCATGGCACCGTGGCACACAGGCACCATGGCACCAAGGCAGCTTGGCACTGTGGCGCCATAGAACCAAGGCACCATGTCACCATGGCACCAAGAAAGAAAGTCACCGCGGCACCATGTCACCGCGACACCATGTCACCGCAGTACCGTGGCTCCATGGCACCGTGGCGCCGCGGCACCATGGCACCGGGGCATCGTGGCACCATGGCACCAACGCACCAAGGCACTACCGTGGTGCCATTGCACCGTGGCACCATGGTACCGTGGCACCAATGCACCGTGGCACCATAGCACTGTGGCACCATGGCACCAAGGCAGCAGGGCGCCATGGCACCAAGGCAACGTGGCGCCGTGGCACCGTGGCACCAAGGCACTAACGCACTGTGGCAAAACCAAAAGAGCATAAACCTACGTTCGATCATCCTAATATTTTCCTGACGTTCATCCATCCTCCTCACCGTAGCATACTCATTTTTCTACATATCCGCTCTAATTTTTTAATTTTAAATATATTTCAATGTTACCTCATATGTCGTGGCGGTTCTCGTAATGTCCCGTCGCCTTCTTTTCAAATTTTTATTTAATATCCTTAAATTTAAATATTTTATATCGTTACGTCGTTCGTACAAATGCGCACTCAATTGTTGGTTTAAGGCTACTTCATTCTAATATGCATATTTTGGGGTTGTCACTTATCCGTTGCATTCTGGGCGATTTTCCTAATGACCCCACGTTATTTTTATATTTTTTTTAAATTTTTATTTAATATCCTTAAATTTAAATATTTTATATCGTTATGTTATACGTACAAATATGCACTCGATTGTTGGTTTAAGGTTAG
>CM061561.1:276459700-276472200 GCA_030864225.1 Capsicum baccatum var. pendulum | reverse complement strand
AAGGGGGGAGTCTTGTCGTGCAAGTAATGTAAACAAAAGCTGAAAATAATAAAGTAAAGAGAGAGAGATTTTTATGTAGGTTGTAAACAATGAGAATTGAAGCGTGGGGTTATCTCCACCTTCTGAGGTATACGTCTCTATTGGCTATGAGTGTGTAGAATTGTGACATGCATGTGCTTATAGAGAATTGTATTCTATGGTAAATCCAAGCGTCTCTCGACCTCAACAAGGACTATTTCACTTTAACTCTCTCGAGCTTAAAGCGTGTTTAACGGTACGAATTCTCCAAGAGGTTAGTCTAGTTTTGGCACTAGCTTTTTAATAGGAAAGGGTGTCCTACTACCTTGACATTATCTCTTTTCCAGACAAATAACCTTTCTCTCGAATAAGTTAAATGTTAGACTGGCGTATCCTTGCGTTTGCAACCGCAAAGAATGTAGATTAAGATGAAGAGAATAATGATATAAGCAATATACGTGTCACAAACTCACAAACTCACAGCAGTAGATAGTATATCATTCGGCTTCCATAACCCCAACAGAGAGGTTTAGTTACCCATGAATGCGAAGGAGATCACGATTGACATTTTTATTATATCACGATATTGAGTAATGGCGTGTAGATTAAGTGGTAGGCGTGTGGCGTGTTTCCTTGGCTTGGTAACGATTCTCTTGTTGTGGAATTTAAGGATAGAAGAGTAGAAGAAGAATTAATGGAAAGATTAAATGATGAATTGAAGAGTGTAAGATGATTGTAAGATTAATGGTGAATGAATAAAAATCTCTAACATGATAGGGTATTTATAATACCCATATCCTACTCCTACTAAGCTAATGAAATAAATAACCAAATCCTACTAGACTACTGAAATCCGTAACCCAAATGTACTAGGTTAATGTATCATTATCATAATCCAAATAAACTAATGAAATACATAACCCAATTGTACTAGGTTAATGTATCATTGTCCAAACCCAGCTATGTGTTTGTAAGTCCCCAAAGTCTTCAGAAATGTTGTTTTAGCCCGGGACAGATTTTCCATTCAGCAGTTTTTGTCCTTAGGCGTGTACACTCCTTTTCTTTTCTTCGTGAGCTTTCTTTTGCATTAAGTAAGCCATAAAATGCTGAATTTTGTATCATTTATACCTGAAACTTTACTAATAATGTTTGTTAGCTCATTTACAGGAAAAAGGACTAAAAGTGCATGAAATATATAATTTGTTCTCAGAACATAGCACAAATATGGGCAAAATATATTGATATAGGTGTGTAAATTCGCCTATCATCAACACCCCATACTTATAGCTTTGTTCGTCCTCGAACAACATATCATGTCCTTCTAAACATCAACTTAGGGTTTTTACAACAACAACACAAAACATTTATCAAGACAAGCACAACAATTATCAACAACGAGTAGCTTTTCGATTATAAGTAGAAACAATTTAAACTCTAGCATAGACTCGTGATGGTGATTAACTCGTATGCAAATGTTAAGGTGCATAGAATCATATATCACTATCCAAAACTCATCAACCATGTGTGTCTAACAATATAGTACCCATAATCACTCACAAGTATAGTATATTTTTCAAACACGGGTATCAACATATCCTTGCTCTCACTCTCACAAAGAATTCATATGTAGCAACTGATGACCATAGGCTTGCCCTTAGTGTAATACTCCACTAAATGTCAGAATGCTAATCTTAGGATCAAGTAGGTCTTTTGATGGTTGTAATGTAGGCTAAGGGACGGGTAGGACTATTTTGGCCAGAAATAGTGACTAAGTTCCTAAGCACTTTAATACATCACTTTGTATCATTGACACTTTTTTCTTTCAACCTTTCTTCTTTCTTTTATTCTACCACCCTTGTTCTCCTCTTTTGTTTTGCAATTTTAAGCATAACTCACTTTTCAGCTTTCTTTTCCTTTTTCTTTTCATAACATACCTCTTATGATGGCACTTTCTTTTTCATAACACATTCAAGCACCATTACAATTTATAGCATTATACTCACCCAATTTCCTCTTATGTTGTTACATGACTTTTTTACTTTAAAGCACCTAGGAATTTGGATCAAATTACGGTCTTGAAAGAAAATGGATTAGGCTTGCATGCAAGGTTGTCAAAGAAATAAGCTAAAGGCTCAAAAGGGTTTACTAGGATGATATCCATGGGTAGGTAAAACTGAAGGTAAATATGTATAGGTTGCCAAAGAAATGCCTAAATCATATCCTAAACTTACACTCCTTATTTTCTCTTTGCATACATACCAGGCAAGTTCTAGCATCAGCCACAAGCATAGAATATACTATTATCTCACACACACAAGGCACATGGTCGACTTGATTGGAAGTAATATAGACTCTCGACCCAACAAGTGAAGGAATTGAATCACACAATATCATATAATGAGTCACAACTAGAGCCTAAACGTCTCAATAGTCACAATTGTAGCACATACTCTTGTTATAATCTCATGCTGCCTAGCAAAATAATTTCATGCGAAGCTAGAAAAAATTTGACTCCTAAAAAAAACTTTAAAAAAACAAAAAAACGAACTCAAACAAAAAACTTAAAAAAAAACAAAGTAAACAAACAAAACAAAGTAAAGAAACAAACATAGGTGCAAACAGAGAAGTATTATAGCATGCGATACCTCCACCCCACACTTAAACGAGACACTGCCGTCAGTAGAAAATAAATACGAAAAACCTGGTCAGTAGGACTCTTCCTCAATGTCGGGGGTCATACCCCCTTTGTCGGAATCATCATAAGAGTCATCGTCAGAGTTCTCCTCCTCGTTAGAATCAGGTAAGCGTCTATCATCATCAGTCGGCACATCATCATCTAGAGGTTCCTCCAAGTATACGCCCACTCCACACATCTCCCGTGCATGCATGTTCATTGGGTAGTCGTGGTCCAGCTGTTGGATCTCTTTAGCAGTTGGAATATGTCTACCACTCATCATAGTAAATCGTGTCATGCCATAGAGATGACGAAAGAAACTATCATCACGAGCATGTCTCTCCGCAGTAGTAAGGTTGACACCATGAGTTGTTTCAGCATCTTTGACCTTGGTGAGGTCAACCTTCTTTGGGTTATGTGGGAGTTTGTGGTCAGCTGGTTCCTCTTCGATATCCTCCTTCTGCAAGATTGCTGTCAACAAACTTCCAAATGTGAAGTGGGACCTTTTATGGAGTCTGGCTTTCCTCATGGTAGATCGAATTATTGCCCAAAAGTTGATAGGTACATTCGTCATCAAAGCATAGACCAAACACACTCTATCTCTTGATATCTTGGTGTATTGAGTCCCAGGAATAAGACATGAGTTGACAATGCGCATCCAGATTCTTGCTTCCCTATTTAGTGGAGCATAGGGGAAGGTGTTGTGTCGGCATGTTTCTTTATGTCTGCCCCACCTTGCCATCGATCTGCTTCCACAAAGCGTGTGTCGTATTGCTCTATAAGGAGGCCTATTGTACAGCTCTTTGAATGGTGTTGTGTCGATCGAAGGTAAGCCAAGAAAAGAGTTGATCCAATCCGCGGTGAGTTGTAACACTTGGCCCCAAATTTTGACTTCATTGCCTGTTGTGTTCGGCGACCAGTTGGCATAAAATTCTCTTGTCAGATCAAGATTACACTCTCCCATGTCGCGGAAGATGAAATCCAGCTTCAAAGCCATTATTTTTGCCAACATACGCGGATCCTTCTTTGGTAAGGTCTCCTTGTTGATCAAGTCGATGTGCACATATTTTCTTTCTTTGTTACTGCTGTACCATGCTTTGGCTTCTTCCTCAAGAACCCATTTTATTCTAAACATTCTGCGGGGTAGTTGTGTTGAGGATGATTCTCCTTGGTCCTTTCGACCTCTCTTCTCGGCCTTTTGGGACGTGGTAGCCTTCTCCTTGCCTTGCCTTACTTTAGGTTCCATTGTACCTGAGACTAGAATTAGGGTTAGTTGCAGCACAATCTCACTTGATACAATCTATAAGCAAGCAATAGGGGTACCACCCCACACTTAGTTTTGTTAACACAAATCAGTGAGGTGAAAGTAGTCAATTTACACAAATTTCGTCGACATACGTTTTAGGATTGTATTCCGACAAGAAAATCAGCAATGCATCACTTACTTGCAGATATTGGACTACTTTCATGGTAGATATAGCAACACTACTGCATAGGGGTTACCACATGGAATCGTTATTCTTACAACAATAACAACCTCCTAAGTCGGTAGGCCCTATAAGTCTTATCCCGATGGCCAGGATAGTCTAACATGTAAGTATCCAAACAACAACCTTAATTCATGTTCATAGCCATAATAATTCCGCAAATATCATAACAATTCTATTGAAACAATGTTTCAAGTCGGAAACAAGCCAAGAATTTCCTACGTACATGTTCACTCAAATGATTTTATATCAACAATCCAAACACATGAACATCACCAATGATCTTATACGATTTAGCAATTCATAATCAACATAGAAACGTAGTACTTACGATAAATAAATGAAGAATAAGAGAGTACTTACTTGCTTGAAGCTTGTGGGGATGGTTTTGTGAATTGGAAGAGCAAAAGAAGAAAATTTTGAGAGGATTTGGAAGTATATGCGGCGCCCTTACGTCAATTTTTAGTGTGGTTGTGTTGTAAAACTAAGTCCCTTTTATATAGAAAAAGAATGGGTCGGGTTATGACCCATTTACAATCGGTTTTGGAGACAAAAATCCCACATATGCGGCGCATAATGCTTGGCATAGACATGACATATGCGGTGCATTGTCTATAGCATAATGGGACATATGCGCCGCATAGTCTATGGCATTTGTAGAGATATGCCCCGCATAGTCTATGGCATATGAGATACTGAGACCAAATGCCATAGCATAGGCGGCGCATAGTCAAAAGCATACCTAGGAATTGGCAGTGCATAGTGTATAGCACACTAGATTCCGAGACCATAGGCTATAGGATAGGTTGTGCATCGTTCGTGGCCTAGTTTTACCAAGGCCTAGCCTTCCTCGAAGCCTATTTTGGTGTGAGAAATGCTCAATCCATAGCCTTGTGCATCACCATTCCTAACTTACCAACTTTACCATAGAAAGCGTCCAAATCGTCAATTGAAATCAATCTCCTCGTTGAATACATCTTGCACCTATATTTGCTCAAAACAAATGAAAATGATTAGTACGATGGGTTGCCTCCCACCAAGCGCCTTAGTTTTGGTCGTGGCACGACTCTTATTTTTGGATTTTCTCATTTATCAAAACAAAACAAGCACTAGAATGAAAGGAAAAACGATAAATGATAAAACGATAAAACGATGGGTTGCCTCCCATCTAGCGCCTTATTTATTGTCATGGCTCGACGTAATAATCTCAAGTACTTAGACTTCGTCGAGATAAGTGATGGCCATGTTGTTCATCAAGTCAAGAGGACTGATATAAGGCTTAACACGTTGGCCATTCACTTTGAAGACAACACCCTTTTTGCCTTCCAATTCGACTACTCTAGACGAGTGGACGTGGATGACTTTAAATGGACCAGACCACTTCGATTTTAACTTACCTGGGAAGATCTCAAATCTGGAGTTAAAGAGTAGTACCATATCACCCTTTTGGAAGTTTCGTCGAACAATCCGCTGATCATGATACTTCTTCATCCACTCCTTGTATAGGTCTGACCTTTCATATGCATGGAGACGGAATTCATCTAGTTCGTTCAGCTGTTCCAACCTCAGATTCTTCATATCATCCCAATTCAAGTTCAATTGCTTCAATGAACACAATGCCTTATGCTCGAGCTCAATGGGTAGATGACAACCCTTCCCATAAACTGGCTGATAAGGTGACATACCAATGGGTGTTTTGAATGCAGCCCTATACGCCCATAGTGCATCATCTAGCGGTTGGAGACCTCTACTTGTCCACTAGTTTAGGGATGATAAGGCTTAGCTACCTTGTGTTGCTTGACACCAGACTTGGCCAATACAGATTTGAATAGCTTGTTGCAAAAGTGAGATCCTCCACCACTTATGATAGTACGTGGTACTCCAAAGCGAGAGAAGATATTCTTCTTTAAGAACGCTACAACACGCTTTCCTTCATTGTCGGCCAATGCTACAGCTTCAACCCATTTCGAAACATAATCCACCACAACCAAGATGTATTTCATTCCAAACGAATTCACAAATGGACCCATGAAATCAATACCCCACACATCAAAGACTTCTACCTGCAGAATTTTGGACATGGGAATTTCATGGTGTTTTGAAATAACACCTTGACGTTGGCATTGGTCACACCTTCTAACATAGTCGTATGCATCTCTGAATATCGAAGGCCAATAATAACCACTTTGCAAAACTTTTCTTGTCGTTAGATTTCCTGCATGATGTCCTCCAACTTGCGAAGTATGGCATGCTTCTAATATAGTGGGCACTTCTTCATGGGATATACATCGTCGAATGATACCATCCGCGCATATTCGAAACAAATAAGGCTCATCCCAATAGTAGTGCTGAACGTCATGCATAAACTTCCTCCTTTGATGGTAAGATAAATTGGCAGGTAGCACATTACTCACCACAAAATTTACAAAATCAGCATACCATGGTAATTTCTCCATTGTTGTTGCTAATATATCCTCGTCAGGGAATGCATCATCAATCTGAATTTCAGGTTGCACCACATGTTCATTCTCAAGTCAAGATAGGTGATCGGCCACTTGGTTCTCGCATCCTCTTCTATCTTTGACCTCAAAATCGAACTCTTGCAGCAGCAACACCCATCGAATCAACCTTGGTTTTGCATCCTTCTTCGTCATTAGATACCTAAGAGCTGCATGGTCTGTATGAACGATCACCTTAGTACCCAATAGATAGGCACGAAACTTCTCAAACGAATACACAACCGCTAGGAGCTCTTGTTCAGTAACAGTGTAGTTTCTTTGGGCTTCATTTAAGACCTTACTCGCATAGTAGATAGGATGAAATAATTTCTCCTTTCTTTGTCCAAGAACAGCACCAACGGCTACACCACTAGCATCACACATGACTTCGAATGGGAGAATCCAATCTGGTGCTACCATGATGGGGCTTCAATGAGTTTTCCTTTAAGGTATTCAAATGACTTTAAGGAATCTTCATTAAAGTCAAACTTCGCATTTTTCTCCAGTAGTTTGCACAATGGACTAGAAATTTTGGAAAAGTCTTTGATGAATCTACGATAGAACCCAGCATGGCCAAGAAAACTACGAACTCCCTTCACCGAAATTGGAGGCGGGAGCTTCTCAATTACCTCTATTTTTGCGCGATCAACCTCTACTCCTCTTTCAGAGATCTTGTGCCCAAGAACGATTCCTTCTTTTACCATGAAGTGGCACTTCTCCCAATTAAGCACAAGGTTGAACTCTACATCTTTGAAATGCCATGCTCAAGTTTGCCAAATATGCCTCAAAAGACTCACCAACAACTGAAAAGTCATCCATAAATACCTCCAACGTGTCTTCAACCATATCAGAGAAAATAGACATCATACAATGTTAAAAGGTGGCTTGTGCATTACATAACCCGAATGGCATACATTTGAAGGCAAACGTACCATATGGGCATGTAAACGTTGTCTTCTCTTGGTCTTCGGGTGCAATACAAATCTGATTATAGACTGAATAACCATCCAAGAAGCAAAACCATCCTTTACCCACTAATCGATCTAGCATTTGGTCCATAAATAGCATTGGCAAGTGATCTTTAAGCGTCCAACAATTCAGCTTGCGGTAGTCCATGCATACTCTCCATCCAGTGACGGGCCTGAGTGGAATAAGTTCATTCTTCGCATTTGCGACCACCGTCATACCGCCTTTCTTGGGAACACATTGTACATGACTTACCCATGTACTATCAGAAATAGGATATACAACTCCTGCGTCTAACCACTTAATAATCTCCTTCTTCACCACTTCTTGCATAGGTGGGTTTAAACGCCTTTGGTGTTCAATGGTGGGTGTCCACTTTTCTTGAAGTTGAATTTTATGTGTGCAAATCCTAGGTGGAATACCAATAATTTCTGCAATAGTCCATCCAATAGCTCTAATATACTTGTGTAAGATCACAATAAGAGCTGAAACTTGTTCCTCACCAAAATTGGCTGCCACTATGACTGGAAGAGTGTTTCCGCTTCCTAAGAATGCGTACTTTAAATGACTTGGCGGCTCCTTCAATTCTAACGTGGGTGGTTCTTCAATAGATGCCTTAGCTGGTGGTGTGGGTCAATTCTTGAGATCAAGATCCAGCTTCTTGGGAGTATAGCGATATGTCCCTAATCCCGATAGAGCACAAATAACTTCTTCAGAAATTTAGCATCCTCATTCTCTCCTTTCATGAGCAAAACCTCCAAAGGATCATCAAGAATTTGCTCTTCTTCAAGTCGTTCTTTCTCATCATCAAGGACAACATCATCCACAGAAAATACACTCAGATCTTTTGGTTGCTTCATTGATTTGCAAACATCAAAATGAACCACTTCGGCATTTATTCGGAATGAAAGCTTATTAGCTCTCAAATCAATGAGCACACTTCCTGTAGCAAGGAAAGGGCGCCCCAAGATTATGGGAACCTCAGAATCTGCTTCACAATCCAAGATGACAAAGTCTTCTGGGAAGATAAATGAAGAAACCTTTACCAAGACATCGCATAAAATACCAACAGGTCATTTTACCGACCTATCCGCCATGACAAGCCTCATATTGGTTGGTGTAGGATCTCCTAACCCTAAATTCTTGTAGATCGATAATGGAATCAAGTTGATGCTGGCTCCTAAGTCACATAATGCTTTGGCAAAGTTCAAAGATCCGACGGTGCAAGGAATAGTGAAAGCTCCGGGGTCGGCCTTCTTCTGAACTATCGATCGGGTAGCAATTGAACTACAATGATGCACATCGTCTTTCAGCTCATAACTTGCTTCCCTCTTCTTTGTCAAAAGATCTTTCATAAACTTCGCATACCCGGGCATTTGTTCGAGTGCCTCCACTAATGGAACATTAATGGTCAGCTGCTTCAACATAGTCATAAATTTGCTGAACTTAGTGTCATCCGCCACCTTCTTCAATCTTTGGGGAAAAGGTGGTAGAGGGTATGGAAGTGTTCTCTCCGTGGAATTCCTCTCCTCTTGCTTTCGTTTATCTATTTTTTCAGGCTGCACGTCACTAGGTGTAACGTCCTTGACGTTGGAAGTAGTTGTTGCGGCATTATCTCCTTTTGTAACGTCACTAGGGGTAACGTCCATGTCCGCAATTTCGTCAACCACTTGCTTGCCTTTTGCTGATGTTTCCAGCACCTTACCACTTCTGGTAGTGATGGCCATGCATGACCCATCATTCCTTGGGTTTTGCACAGTATCGCTCGGTAAGGTGCCAGCCTTTCTTTGATTGAATGCTGCTGAAAGTTGGCTCAATTGCTGCTCTATTTGCTTGATAGAAGTGGAATGAGAATCAACTAATTGCTTCATGGAGGACAAATCATTAATTACCTCCATAACTCCCGCGCTCGTTGCTTCCACTCTTTTCAATAACTTAGCCATCATGTCTTCCATACTTTCAGAATTAGATGTGGTGGTATCACGTCTACCAGGGGGAACATACAAACCACTCTTTTCACTGTTTTTCTTCCAACTACCTTGGTCTTTGCTTCCAGATTTATCGTAATAGTTCCGACCTTGGTTTCCTTGGGCGTTCCCACGGAAACCCCCCCCGATTGTTCAAGTAGTTGGCCTCCTCTTCCGAATCGGATTCGTATCTTCCTTTTAGCGCCATAGCTTTCATTTTTTCAGTCTTCCAAGATAATAAATGCTTTGTCAGAAGATCTATTTGTGTTTTCATGTACGCCATGTCTTGATCACGTTCTTCTTCTCTTCTTTTTTGGTCTGCAGCCATGCCAATAGATAAAGTGGGGCTTGCTACCTCAGAATCCCTGGTATGCCAAGCTCTACTTTGTTTCGTCATATGATCCAGCATATTGCTTGCTTGACCAAAGGTGAGATCCATGAAAGATCCTCTAGCTGCGTTGTCCACCACTGGTTTAGTTATTGAATTCAAGGCTCTATATAAGATCTCCATTAGGTGAACATTAGTCATGTGATGGTTTGGGCATCTTGCTAGCTTTGTCTTGAACCTCTCCCATGTTTCATGAAGAGCTTCAGTGGGAAGATGACGAAAGTTGCTGATTTCATCTTGCAGTTGTGCTCTTTTGGATGGCGGAAAGAATCTTTCTAGGAAAGCGTCTCTCAATTGCCTCCAATTTGTAATTGAATCAGGAGTCAGCCCATTCAACCATAGTGTTTCCTACCCAGATAGAGACAATGGAAATAGACGTAATCGAATAGCATTTTGACCAACACTAGGATTGTCAAAAGACTTTCATGTAGAAATAAAGTTGATGAGATGCATATTCGGATCATCGCCTGCTAGTCCACCAAATAATCCCTTGAGTTGCAATAACTTAATCATGGTGCTTGTGATGTTGAACTTGGCTCCAGGTGCTAATGGTGGTGGAATTATAGCTCCAGTGGCTCCGGAACCGTCAAGATCATCATCATCATCGTCGAAAGCTAGCTGCAAAGGTTGGCGATCATACATATACCGAGCTTGTCGACCTCTTCTGTTGGCAGGTGTTGTAGTTTCAGCAACATGCCTTGGGTTTATCAACTCGTCATCACCTAAGTCTTCATCGTCAGGATTTGTGGCTCGCCTAGGATTATCAATGTTTTGTTATTGGACTTGAGCAGCGGCAAGAGCAACTAATCTTGCTTGCTCGTGTTGAGCAGCCATCCTGTCGATTTCAGCTTGTGCTTCCATTCTTCTAATTCGTTGTGGTTCAGGATTGATTGGTAATAATGGTTGACCAGAACTTCTAGTATGGGGCATGCACTAAAGTAAAAACCTGCAAGAAACAAAAACAAAAACTAAAAGTAAAAGTACGAGAATCTTTGACCAAAGGGTCTAGTAATTATCACGAACTTGATTGACACTCGTATTCCCCGACAACGGCGCCAATTTTTGATAACGCTCAATCTACATCTCTCTTAGGAGTGTAAAGCGGTCGTTAGCAAATATAGAACCCAACCTGGGTTGGGTGTCGATCCCACAGGGAATAGCTTGGCCAACAAGTAAGCAAAATTACTTAACTTTTGGTGCAAGTCTCGTACGAAGGGGGGAGTCTTGTCGTGCAAGTAATGTAAACAAAAGCTGAAAATAATAAAGTAAAGAGAGAGAGATTGTTACGTAGGTTGTAAACAATGAGAATTGAAGCGTTGGGGTTATGTCCACCTTCTGAGAAATACGTCTCTATTGGCTATGAGTGTGTAGAATTGTGACATGCATGTGCTTATAGAGAATTGTATTCTATGGTAAATCCAAGCGTCTCTCGACCTCAACAAGGACTATTTCACTTTAACTCTCTCGAGCTTAAAGCGTGTTTAACGGTACGAATTCTCCAAGAGGTTAGTCCAGTTACGGCACTAGCTTTTTAATAAGAAAGGGTGTCCTACTACCTTGACATTATCTCTTTTACAGACAAATAACCTTTCTCTCGAACAAGTTAAATGTTAGACTGGCGTATCCTTGCATTTGCAACCGCAAAGAATGTAGATTAAGATGAAGAGAATAATGATATAAGCAATACACGTGTCACGAACTCACAAACTCACAACAGTAGATAGTATCTCATTCGGCTTCAATAACCCAAACAGAGAGGTTTAGTTACCTATGAATGCGAAGGAGATCACGATTGACATTGTTATTATATCACGATATTGAGTAATGGCGTGTAGATTAAGTGATAGGCATGTGGCGTGTTTCTTTGGCTTGGTAACGATTCTTTTGTTGTGGAATTTAAGGATAGAAGAGTAGAAGAAGAATTAATGGAAAGATTAGAAGATGAATTGAAGAGTGTAAGATGATTGTAAGATTAATGGTGAATGAATAAAAATCTCTAACATGATAGAGTATTTATAATACCCATATCCTACTCCTACTAAGCTAATGAAATAAATAACCAAATCCTACTAGACTACTGAAATCCTTAACCCAAATGTACTAGGTTAATGTATCATTATCATAATCCAAATAAACTAATGAAATACATAACCCAATTGTACTAGGTTAATGTATCATTGTCCAAATCCAGCTATGTGTCTGTAAGTCCCCAAAGTCTTCAGAAATGTTGTTTTAGCCCGGGACAGATTTTCCATTCAGCAGTTTTGGTCCTTAGGCGTGTACACTCCTTTTCCTTTCTTCGTGAGCTTTCTTTTGCATCAAGTAAGCCATAAAATGCTGAATTTTGCATCATTTATACCTGAAACTTTACTAATCATGTTTGTTAGCTCATTTACCGGAAAAAGGACTAAAAGTGCATGAAATATATAATTTGTTCTCAGAACATGGTACAAATATGGGCAAAATATATTGATATAGGCATGTAAATTCGCCTATCATCAG
>CM061561.1:276449700-276452200 GCA_030864225.1 Capsicum baccatum var. pendulum | reverse complement strand
CGTGCTGCAATTAGAGGTTTTTGTGACCGTCGAGTGCAATGCCGGAGACGCCTCCAATGACGAACGCCGACGAACGTATAGTGGCCTGCCATGGTGGTGTCTTTGTCAAGTTGGATATCCGTGCACCGTGGCACCATGGCACCGTGGCGCCATTGCACCAAGGCACCAAGGCACCAAGGCACCAAAACGCCAGGGCACCAAGGCGGCGCGGCGCCATGGAACTGTGGCACACAGGCATCGTGGCACCATTGCACCATGGTGCCAAGGCAGCTTGGCACCGTGGCACCATGGCACCATGGCACCAAGGCACCAAGGCACCATGGTGCCATGGCACCATGGCACCATGGCAGCAAGGCACCGTGGCCACATGGCACCGTGGCACCGTGGTACACAGGCACTGTGGCACCATGGCACCAAGGCAGCTTGGCACCGTAGCGCCATGGCACCAAGGCACCAAGGCACCAAGGCAGCAAGGCACCGTGGCCCCATGGCACCAAGGCAGCATGGCACCATGGCACCGTGGCACCAAGGCACCATGGCACCGGGGCATCGTGGCACCATGGCACCAACGGACCAAGGCACTGCCATGGTTCCATGGCACCGTGGGATCGTGGCACCATGGCACCAACGCACCGTGGCACCAAGGCACCAAGGCACCGTGGCACCATGGCACCGTGGAACCATGGCACCAAGGCAGCATGGCGCCATGGCACCAAGGCACCGTGGCACCGTGGCACCATGGAACCAAGGCACCGTGTCACCATGGCATCAAGGCACCATGGCACCAAGGCACTAACGCACCGTGGCAAAATCAATAGAGCGTAAACCTACGTTCGATCATCCTAATATTTTCCTGAAGTTTATCCATCCTCCTCACCATTGCATACTCATTTTTCTACATATCCGCTCTAATTTTTTATTTTAAATATATTTCAATGTTACCTCATATGTCGTGGCAGTTTTCGTAATGTCCCGTCGCCTTTTTTTACAATTTTTATTGAATATCCTTAAATTTAAATATTCTATATCATTACGTCATTCGTACAAATACGCACTCAATTGTTGGTTTAAAGCTACTTCATTCTAATATGCATATTTTGGGGTTGTCACTTATCCGTTGCATTCTTGGCGATTTTCCTAATGTCCCCACGTTATTTTTATATTTTTTTAAAATTTTTATTCAATATCCTTAAATTTAAATATTTAATATCATTACGTTATACGTACAAATATGCACTCGATTCTTGGTTTAAGGTTAGTTCATGCGCTGAGAATATTTTCCTAATTTTTTCTTATTTTTATAAATATTTTTTCTATTTTTGATTTATTTTTTCATATTTTTTGAATTTTAATAAATGATATTCGTAAAAAAATATTTTCTGGACGAAAATTATCATTTACAAATTACGCGACCTTTTTGTGAGTGCACAGGCTCCGTCTCACATTAAAATGTGCAGTTCAGGTCCGCATATGTCTAGTATGATTCTCTGGAAAAATCATGTCTACTCCAATCACTTGGGTTTTTTTTTAAGCATATATAAGGGGGTAGAGGTTTTGAAGGCACTTCAAGGCGACTGTCGGTAGTTGGCATAGGCGCTTAGTGGCCATGTCAGGGAGCAGTGTGGGCGTATGGCAGCATGCATGGCTAGTCCGTGCGAGCAGTCCATGCCCGTGTAGCAACGTCAGCGGCGCTTCATTGTACGGTCGTGTCGGCTATTGGTGGCGTCCTCCGCGATGGAGGTGCTGGCGCTTGAATTCGGATGAGGCGGTGCTATCGTGTGAGCGGCGAGTACTAGATGCTGCCTTGGGGCAAGCTCCAGGCGTTGCACGCATGCAGCCGAGCCCAATCCGCTGACGAGCGCCGGCGGCCGGTGTGGGCAGCGCCCGTGCATTAGCCTCAGCGTGCCTTCATCTTCTCTGCTCCCCCCACGGGTGGGCTATCGTGTCAAGTGGGACTTGCTTCAGCCTTGCAACGTCCGCATGGGTAGCAGCGCATGGCATCTATTGTCGGGCGTTGGGGCCGGTGCTGGGCACGCATCGACGGAGCATTCGAACGTACGGCGCGTGAGTTATGTTCGGCACGTGCGGTCAGGTTGGATCCCTGCTCGAGTAGCGACGTCCTGACCCGCCTGCCATCTCAGACGCGGGGCAAGTGCAATGTAGGCTTGCTCGAATTTGGTTTCCTGTCCTGCATACCTTATGCCCAGGCATTATCAAGTTTTATCGGTCGCCCCTCGCATTTCGTGCGTCGGGTGAATCGGAAGGCTACCCTCGCGTCCGACGCCTCGCTCGCTTCGTCGTGCGACGTCGTGGTCCGCGAGCGGTGGTCCGGATTATCGGATGCGGAAGACGCAGCGGGCATGGGGCCTTCATCGGCTCCTATCTGCCCTGTACGACGCTCCTTGTAAGCGACAGTCAAGCTCGCCTTGAATCCTTCTGCGCCCTCGCGAGCAGGTCGGGCTCTTACGTCGCTGGGGTCAATGAGGAATGCTACCTGGTT
>CM061561.1:276434700-276444700 GCA_030864225.1 Capsicum baccatum var. pendulum | reverse complement strand
GTTGATTCACACAATTGGTCATCGCGCTTGGTTGTAAAGCCAGTGACGCGAAGCTACCGTGTGCTGGATTATGACTGAATGCCACCAAGTAAAAATCCGGGCTAGAAGCGACGCATGCGCCCGCCGTCCGCTTGCCGACCCGCAGTAGGGGCCTCGGCCCCCAATGGCATGTGTCGTTGGCAAAGCCGCTGCGGCGGAAGGGTCGCGGTGGCCGCCTTGAAGTACAATTTCCATTGAGTGGCGGGCAGAATCCTTTACAGACGACTTAAATATGCGACGGGGTATTGTAAGTGGCAGAGTGGCCTTGCTGCCACGATCCACTGAGATTCAGCCCTTTCTCGCTCCGGTTCGTCCCTCCCCATCCAATCCAACCATCTTGCCGCCCGTCTCCAAAGGAGGTTCGTGCATCCGTCCCTAAAAAATCCCACCAAGTGTTGCGAGCTCACCTCACCCGAGTTAGCCTCTTGTTTTTCAAGCGTCGCATGCATTCCATTCCAAACAGTCAAGCTTACGATATCAAGTGGCCTTTCGAGAAAAACAACGGCATCGCAACTGGAGGTTTTCTGCGATTCGGAGTGCGTCATAAGTGCTCGGTGAAGCACCGAGAACAATGTCGGTGCGTGGAGGCGTGCCACAATTAGAGGTTTTTGTGACCGTCGAGTGCAATGCTGGAGACGCCTCTAATGACGAACGCCGACAGACGTATAATGGCCTGCCATGGTTGTTTCTTTGTCAAGTTGGATATCCGTGCACCGTAGCACCATGGCACCGTGGCGCCATTGCACCAAGGCACCAAGGCACCAACGCGCCATGGCACCAAGGCGGCACGGCGCCATGGCACTGTGGCACACAGGCACCGTGGCACCATGGCACCATGGTGCCAAGGCAGCTTGGCACCGTGGTGCCATGGCACCATGGCACTAAGGCACCAAGGCACCATGGTGCCATGGCACCATGGCACCAAGGCAGCAAGGCACCGTGGCCCCATGGCACCGTGGCACCGTGGCACCATGGCACCAAGGCAGCTTGGCATCGTGGCGCCATGGCACCAAGGCACCAAGGCACCATGGCACCAAGGCACCGCGGCTGCAAGGCACCGTGGCCCCATGTCACCAAGGCAGCATCGCACCATGGCACCGTGGCACCAAGGAACCAAGGCACCGGGGTATCGTGGCACCATGGCACCAACGCACCAAGGCACTTCCATGGTGCCATGGCACCGTGGGACCGTGGCACCATGGCACCAATGCACCGTGGCACCAAGGCACCGTGGCACCATGGCACCGTGGCACCGTGGCACCAAGGCAGCATGGCGCCCTGGCACCAAGGCACTGTGGCGCCGTGGCACCGTAGCACCAAGGCACCGTGGCACCATGGCACCAAGGCACTAACGCACCGTGGCAAAATCAAAATAGCGTAAACCTACGTTCGATCATCCTAATATTTTCCTGAAGTTCATCTATCCTCCTAACCATTGCATACTCATTTTTCTATATATCCGCTCTAATTTTTTATTTTTAATATATTTCAATGTACCTCATATGTCGTGGCGGTTTTCGTAATGTCCCGTCGCCTTTTTTTTCCAATTTTTATTGAATATCCTTAAATTTAAATATTCTATATCATTACGTCATTCGTACAAATACGCACTCAATTGTTGGTTTAAGGCTACTTCATTCTAATATGCATATTTTAGGGTTGTCACTTATCCGTTGCATTCTGGGCAATTTTCCTAATGTCCCCACGTTATTTTTATATTTTTTTAAAATTTTTATTCAATATCCTTAAATTTAAATATTTTATATCAGTACGTTATATGTACAAATATGCACTCGATTGTTGGTTTAAGGTTAGTTCATGCGCTAAGAATATTTTCCTAATTTTTTCATATTTTTATAAATAGTTTTTCTATTTTTGATTTGTTTTTACATATTTTTTGAATTTTAATAAATGATATTCGTAAAAAAATATTTTCTCGACGAAAATTATCATTTACAAATTACGTGACCTTTTTGTGAGTGCACAGGCTCTGTCTCACATCAAAACGTGCAGTTCGGGTCCGCATATGTCTGGTATGATTCTCTGGCAAAATCATGTCTACTCCTGTCACTTGGGTTTTTTTTTAAGCATATATAAGGGGGGTAGAGGTGTTGAAGGCACTTCAAGGTGACTGTCAGTAGTTGGCATAGGCGCCCAATGGCCATGTCGGGGAGCAGCGTGGGCGCATGGTAGCATGCATGGCTAGTTCATGCGAGCCGTCCGTGCCCGTGTAGCAACGTCGGCGGCACTTCATTGTATGCTTGTGTTGGCTATCTGTGGCGTCGTCCGCGACGGAGCTGCTGGTGCTTGAATTCGGACGAGGCGGTGCTATCCTACGAGCGGCGGGTACTGGATGCTGTCCTCGAGGAAAGCTCCAGGCGCTGCACGCATGCGGCCGAGCCCAATCCGCTGACGAGCGCCGGCGGCCGGCGTAGGCGACGCCCGTGTATGAGCCTC
Source organism: Capsicum baccatum var. pendulum (assembly GCA_030864225.1). Classification (NCBI taxonomy): domain Eukaryota; kingdom Viridiplantae; phylum Streptophyta; class Magnoliopsida; order Solanales; family Solanaceae; genus Capsicum; species Capsicum baccatum. Next base: position 276,442,204 of record CM061561.1, on the reverse strand, counting down.
GGCGCGCCTTCATCTCCTCTGCTCCCCCCACGGGCGGGCTATCGTGTCAAGCGGGAGTTGCTTCAGCCTTGCAACGTCCGCATGGGCAGCAGCGCATGGCATCTATTGCCGGGCGTTGGGGCCGGTGCTAGGCGCGCATCGACGGAGCATTTGGACGCACAGCGCGTGAGTTGTGTTCGGCACGTGCAGTCAGGTTAGATCCATGCTCGAGCAGCGACGTCCTGACCCGCCTGCCATCTCAGTCGTGGGACAAGCGCAATGTAGGCTTGCTCGAAGTCGGTTTCCTGTGCTGCATACCTAATGCCCAGGCATTATCAAGTTTTATCGGTTGCATTTTGCCCCTCGCATTTCGTGTGCGGGGTGAATCAAAAGGCAGCCCTCGCATCCCATAGCTCGCTCGCTTCGTCGTGGTCCACGAGCGGCGGTCCGAATTCTCGGATGCGGCAGACGCAGTGGGCATGGGGCCTTTATCGGCTCCCATCTGCCCCGTATGACGCTCCTTGCAAACGACGGTCGCGCTCGCCTTGAATCCGTCTGCGCCCTTGCGGGCAGGCTGGGCTCATACGACATCGGCGTCGATGAGGAATGCTACCTGGTTGATCCTGCCAGTAGTCATATGCTTGTCTCAAAGATTAAGCCATGCATGTGTAAGTATGAACAAATTCAGACTGTGAAACTGCGAATGGCTAATTAAATCAGTTATAGTTTGTTTGATGGTATCTACTACTCAAATAACCGTAGTAATTCTAGAGCTAATACGTGCAACAAACCCCGACTTCCAGAATGGATGTATTTATTAGATAAAAGGTCGACGCAGGCTCTGCCCGTTGCTGTGATGATCCATGATAACTCAATGGATCACACGGCCATCGTGCTGGTGATGCATCATTCAACTTTCTGCCCTATCATCTTTCGATGGTAAGATAGTGGCCTACTGTTAGACCCCCAGTTTAAAGCATGATGTCTTACAAGGCCATGTCAAGGTGCACATTGGCCTTGACATGTGCAATAGACAAACAATGTGTGAGACCGAGGCACGCTGGAGTGATGGCAAGGCTTCCTTGGACACTGGACATGACGACAGGCGCATGGCACCTACGAGGGAATGCGTGCAGCAGTAGCACTGGCATGACATCGGCATTGGAAACGCTCAGGCTATGGCATGGCACTGGCATGACATCGGCACTGGTAAGGCGCAGGCGATGGCATGGCACGGGCATGACATTGACACTGGCGAGGCGCAGGCGATGGCATGGCACAGGCTCGGACACAGGTATTGACAAGGCGGAGTCACGACATAGGCATTGGCGTGGCCTAGGTTGTGACATGGCTAAGACAGCTTCATGGCGTGAACAATGGCATGGCATAGACATGACCCTGGCAAGACATGATGCTGACAAGGTCCGGCGTGGCTGAGAAGCTGAAAAAGACTAAGTGTCAACATTGGCAAAATTAACTAAGTGGGCTAAGCTGCCCATGTGCTAGTCACATGGGGCAGTTATTATGTTTGAATTTTGAATGTTGTAAGATATGTATTTTTTCAGATAAGTCTTCAGTTCAGTTTTGCCATGTCATGCAGCCTTGTCCAATGACAGGCTGCCTGGTGTCCTAAACTGTCTCTGTTGTAACTGCTTGTGCAGTATATATAGGTGCTGCAGGCTGACTGTTAAGGCATCCAAAAAATAGTGTGTGTTTGAGTGTATGCCTTTGACAATCTATTATAATATTTCCTTTGTAATTCTAAGAGAAATATAAAGGTTGGGGACGCGGTTCCTGTAAACCATTGAGTTTCTTACGTTTCTGCTATTCTGTCTAATTGTTAGACTGTGTATTGTGTGTTTGTGGCTGAAGTTGTGCTGTGAGTGTGCTACTGCCAAGCAGTGGTGTTGCGAAAAATAGAATGCCCCTGTGTCAACTGGAATTAGAGCCTAAACGTTGCAGTACGAAGATGGTTACAGTTACTCAATTAAACGAAGATGTTGCAAAAATTTGAAATTTCATTAGCATTACTAAGGAACTCGAACAAACTGAAAATATTGTTGATTTGATTACACAAATCGAAACTTTGAAGGACGAACTGGTACAATTACGTAACCAGTATGACGAAAGTGCTGCAGAATTTCTGAGTGCACGTGGTGAATTGATGTCACTAGCATTGGATCAAGGCAAAGTGATAGCCAATATGCAGACAGAAATGATGGTTCTACGACGTGCGGTGGCTGTATCAGGACAGACGTAGGAAAGCAGTTCCAAAGTCAAAATTCCTGAACCTAAGCCTTTTGGTGGTGCTAGAAGTGCCAAGGAATTGGAAAATTTTTTGTGGGATATGGAGAAGTATTTCACGGCTGCCCGAGTTGCTGAGACAGACAAACTGAACATTACCACGATGTACTTGACTGGTGATGCGAAATTGTCGTGGCGTACTCAGAATGAAGATGATGAAAGCGCTGGACGTACTAAAATTGATACTTGGGAAAAGTTGAAAAAGGAAATGAGGGACCAATTTCTTCCTAGTAATGCTTCGTGGATTGCTAGAGACAAACTGAAAAGTCTAAGGCAGACGGGAACAATTTGCGACTATATCAAGGAATTTACTTCTTTGATGTTGGACATCCAAAATATGTCTGACGAAGATAAGTTGCATAATTTCATCTCTGGAATGCAAGCATAGGCCCAAAATGTATTACGCAGGCAGAAAGTGAAGGACTTTCCTAGTGCAATTGCTATTGCTGATTCGTTGGTGGATTTTCGCTCGACACGTTCAGATTCTGACACTGCCGGTTCTTCAAAGTCAAAGAAAAAGACTGAGAAGAAAGGGGAGTGGAAGAAGGATGGACGTAATGATAAGAACGACAAGGGCAAGTCACAGACAAATGCTGGAAACACAAAGACCAAAGGAAAAGAAAGCAATACAAAAGGTTGCTGGACTTGTGGTGGACCGCATTTGGCCAAGAGTTGTCCTAATCGCGAAAGTGTAAATGCAATGCTTGCTGGAAAGATGAATCAAAATAAGTGTGAAGATGTGGTTGCTGCGTTGGCAAACCCTTTGGGATTGTCACTTAACCATATCAGTTTGTTGAATGTTGTGGGTGAATCCTCAAAGTCACCAAACAACCCTCATGCTGCCTTGATTCATGTCGAGATGAATATTGATGGCAATCGTGTGATGGCCATGGTTGATACCGGAGCCACTCACACTTTTGTGGATGCCCAAGTTGCTGCAAAAATTGGACTTAAGAAAAGTCCATCCTTTGTCCAGACGGTGAGTTCCAAAGCACAAGCCATTGTAGGCATGGCTTACGATGTGCAGATGGTGATTGGAAGTTGTACGGGAAAACATAACTTGATGGCTATGCCATTAGGTGATTTTGAAGTTATTCTAGGAATAGACTTCCTTAGAAAATTTCGTTTTGTCCCTTATCCTCATTTAAATGGAGTGATGATAGGAGACGAAGCTAATCCAAGTTTCATCAAGGCTTCTAATCCTTATGGGGAAGTAAAAAAAAGGGAAAAACAAGGGCCCCATCATTTCTGCTATCTCAGTCGAGAAAGTACTAAAGAAGGGTGCTGAAACTTTCCATGCTGCCATGATAGAAGTGAAACCAGACGTGAAGGTGGAAGTTCCAGATTGTGTTGCTAAGGTACTAAAGCAATACGCTGACGTGATGCCCCTTGAATTGCCTAAAGAATTGTCGCCAAGAAGGGATATAGATCACAAGATCGAGTTCCTGCCAGGTTTTGTTGCTCCTGCACAGGCTCCTTATCGAATGGCTCCAAGGGAATTGGCTGAATTGCGGAAACAGTTGAATGAGTTACTGGACGCAGGACTAATTCAACCATCAAAATATCCTTATGGTGCTCCTGTTTTATTCCAAAAGAAACATGATGGTTCAATGAGGATGTGCGTGGATTATAGAGCATTGAACAAAGTGACTGTGAAGAACAAGTATCCTGTTCCGTTGGTGCAAGATCTCATGGACAGATTGACGAAGGCATGCTGGTTCACTAAACTTGATCTTCGATCAGGGTATTGTCAAGTTCGAATAGCAGAGTGTGATGAGTCAAAAACCACGTGTTGGACGAGGTATGGCTCTTACGAATTTCTGGTTATGCCATTTGGTTTGACGAATGCCCCAGCAACTTTCTGCAACTTGATGAATGATGTGTTGTATGATTACCTAGACGACTTTGTTGTGGTATATCTAGACGACATAGTCATTTATAGTTGTTCCCTTGATGAACATTTGGAACACTTGAAGTTAGTATTGTCTTGATTGCGGGAGTTCAAACTTTATATCAAGATGGAAAAATGAGAATTTTCCAAACAAGAAGTCAAGTTCCTTGGGCATTTGGTTAGTCAACATCAATTAAGGATGGATCCGAAGAAGGTACAAGCAATCGTGGATTGGCCGGCACCTAGCGGGATCAAAGAAATGAGATCATTCTTGGGATTGGCTAACTATTATTGCAAATTTATTGATGGTTACTCTAAGAAGGATGCAGTATTGACCGATTTGCTGAAAAAAGAAGTCAAGTGGGATTGGTCTGAAAGGTGCAATGTAGTATTTCAGATGTTGAAAGATGTTATTGCTTCAGAACCCAATTTGAAGCTGCCAGACTTTGAGTTGCCATTTGAAGTTCACACTGATGCGTCGGATAAGGCTGTTGGAGGCGTGTTAGTGCAGGAAGGCCATCCTGTTGCTTTTGAAAGTTGAAAGTTGAGTGATGCTTAGCAAAGGTATTCGACACATGAAAAATATATGGTTTCAGTGGTGCATTGCTTGCAGACTTGGAGAGTGTACTTGTTGGGTACTCGGTTCATGGTGCGGACGGATAATGTCGCAAACACTTTCTTCAAGACCCAGAAGAAGCTGAGTCCAAAGCAAGCTCGTTGGCAGGAGTTCCTTGCTGAATATGACTTCATGTGGGAGCATAAACCAGGGAAGCACAACCAGGTTGCGGATGCACTAAGTCGAAAAGAGGTATTTGCTGCAGTATACTCAATTGCTAGACTAGAATCTGATTTCTTTAAGAGAATTAGATTTTGTGCTGCTAACGACCCACTCTATGTCAAGTGGATGGGTCAAGTTAAAGAAGGGGTCATTAGACGATATTGGATCGAGGACGATCTCTTTTATTTTAAAGGGGGGATAATTGTCGTACCTCAAGGTAGTGGCTTGCGTAGAGACACGATGAAAGAGGCGCATGACACTCCTTGGGCTGGTCATCCAGGTGTTGAAAGGATGCTAGCTTTGCTGTCCCGTGTTTATTTCTGGCCAAAAATGGAAGACGATATAGAGGAGTACGTGAAGACTTGTGACGTATGTCAAAGAGACAAGACGGAACGTATGAAAGAGGCGGGTTTGCTCCAACCTCTGCCGATTCCTGAAAGGCCATGGATTTCTGTCTCAATGGACTTTATTTCTGGTTTTCCTAAAGTAGGCGGCAATGCGTCTATTATGGTGGTGGTTGACAGGTTCTCAAAGTATGCTGTTTTTATTACTGCACCAATCATTTGCTCATCGGATGTTGCTGCAGAATTATTCTATAAGAACGTGGTTAAATATTTTGGTTTGCCAAGTCACATTGTGAGTGATAGAGATGCCCGTTTTACAGGTCGGTTCTGGCATGCATTGTTTACACTGATGGGGACTGATTTGAAATTTTCGACGGCAAATCATCTGCAAACTGATGGCCAAACTAAGCGGATAAACCACTTGCTAGAAGAATATCTAAGGCACTATGTAACAACAAGTCAGAGGAATTAGGCAGATTTGTTGGACACTGTGCAGTTTTGTTACAACCTGCACAGGTCATCAGCGACGGAGAAGAGCCCGTTCAAACTGGTTTTAGGAATGCATCCTATGACACCATTAGAGGTGACGATGCTGAAGAAAAGTCACCATTGCCCTGCTGCTTATCGCTATGCAAAAGACAAGCATGAGATGCTTGTTGAGGCACAAGATAGTTTGAGGAAAGCACAGAAACGCATGAAGAAGTATGCTGACCAGCATAGACGTGCGGTAGAGTTCAATGTTGGAGACAAAGTGCTATTGAAACTTACTCCCCAAATCTGGAAATAGATTGTAAGTAAGCAAAGACATCGTGGACTGATTCCAAGATATGATGGACCCTTTGAAGTTATTGAGAAAGTCGGAGAAGTTGCTTATAGATTGATGTTGCCGGAGAGGTTGAAGATTCACCCTACCTTCCATGTTAGTTTTCTGAAGCGTTACAATGAAGATGCTGAAGACCCGGGGAGGAACGAAAACAAAAGAGCCCCTCCGTTGATCGTGAAAGAGTATAAGTCCAAGATGGAGAAGATACTTGATCACCGGATAGTGGGAAACAACAAGAAAAGTACCAATAAAAAATTCATAATTCAGTGGAAAGGGTCAAGTGTGGAAGACGCTATATGGGAGAAGGCTCAGAACCTTTGGCAATTGGACAAGCAAATTGACGACTATATCAAAACAACCTCAACGAGGGCGTCGAGTTCTTAAAGTGGGGGTGGTCTCTTAGACCCCCAGTCTAAAGCATGATGGCTTACATGGCTATGCCAAGGTGTACATTGGCCTTGACATGTGCCATAGACAAACAATGTGCGAGACTGAGGCACGCTGGAGTGATGGCAAGGCTGCCTTGGACACTGGACATGACGACAGGCGCATGGCACCTGTGAGGGCATGCGTGCAGCAGTGGCACTGGCATGACATCGTCATTGGCAAGGCACAGGCGATGGCATGGCACTGGCATGACATCGGCACTGGCAAGGCGCAGGCGATGTCATGGCGCGGGCATGATATTGACACTGGCGAGGCGCAGGAGATGGCATGGCACAGGCTCGGACACAGGCATTGACAAGGCGGAGTCACGGAACAGGCATTGGCGTGGCCTAGGTTGTGAAATGGCTAAGATAGATTCATGGTGTGAACAATGGCATGGCGTAACCATGACCCTGGCAAGACATGATGCTGACAAGGTCCGACGTGGATGAGAAGCTGAAAAAGACTAAGTGTCAACATTGGCAAAATTAACTAAGTGGGCTAAGCTGCCCATGTGCTAGTCACATGGGGCAGTTATTATGTTTGAATTTTGAATATTGTAACATCTGTATTTTCAGATAAGTCTTTAGGTCAGTTTTGCCATATCATGCAGCCTTGTCCAATGACAGGCTGCCAGGTGTCCTAAACTGTAACTATTGTAACTGCTTGTACAGTATATATAGGTGTTGTAGGCTGACTGTTAAGGCATCCAAAAAACAGTGTGTGTTTGAGTGTATGCCTTTGACAATCTCTTGTAACATTTCCTTTGTAATTCTGAGAGAAATATAAAGGTTGGGGACGCGGTTCCTGCAAAGGATTGAGTGTCTTACGTTTCTGCTATTCTGTCTAATTGTTAGACTGTGCATTGTGTGTTTGTGGCTGAAGTTGTGCTGTGAGTGTGCGACTGCCAAGCAGTGGTGTTGCGAAAAATAGAACGCCCCTGTCTCACCTACTATGGT
>CM061561.1:276381747-276391747 GCA_030864225.1 Capsicum baccatum var. pendulum | reverse complement strand
AGTAACTAAACCAGTGGTGGACAACGCAGCTGGAGGTTCTTTTATGGACCTTACCTTTGGTAAAGCAAGCAATATGCTAGATCGCATGACAAAGCAAAGTAGAGGTTGGAATACCAGGGATTCTGAGGTAGCAAGCCCCACTTTATCTATTGGCATGTCTGCAGACCAAAGAAGAAGAGAATAAGAACGTGAGCAAGACATGGCGCACATGAAAACATAATTGGATCTTCTGACAAAGCACTTATTATCAGGGAAGACCGAAAAAGTGAAAGCTGTCGCGCTGAAAGGAAGAGACGAATCTGATTCGGAAGAGGAGGCCAACTACTTGAACAATCAGGGGGGTTTCCGTGGGAATGCCCAAGGAAACCAAGGTCGGAACTATTATGATAAATCTGGAAGCAAAGACCAAGGTAGTTGGAAGAAAAATAATGAAAAGAGTGGTTTGTACGTTCCCCCTGGTAAACGTGACACCACCACATCTAGCTCTATGGAAGACATGATGGCTAAGTTATTGAAAGGAGTGGAAGCAACGAGCGCGGGAGTTAAGGAGGTAATTGACGATTTGGCCTCCATGAAGCAATTAGTTGATTCTCATTCCACTTCTATCAAGAAAATAGAGCAGCAATTAAGCCAACTTTCAGCAGCATTCAATCAAAGAAAGGTTGGCACCATACCAAGCGATACTGTGCAAAACCCAAGGAATGATGGGTCATGCATGGCCATCACTACCAGAAGTGGTAAGGTGCTGGAAACTTCAGCAAAAGGCAAGCAAGTGGTTGACGTAGCAGCAGACATTAACGCCACACCTAGTGACGTTACAAGAGAAGAAGCCGCAACAACTACTTCAAACGTCAAGGATGTTTTACCTAGTGACGTGCAGCCTGAAAAAAATGATAAACGGAAGCAAGAGGAGAAGAAAGCCATGGAGAGAACACTTCCATACCCACCACCGCCTTTTCCACAAAGATTGAAGAAGGTGGCCGATGATACTAAGTTCAGCAAATTTATGACTATGTTGAAGCAACTGACCATTAATGTCCCATTAGTAGAGGCACTTGAACAAATGCCTGGGTATGCGAAGTTTAGGAAAGATCTTTTGACTAAGAAGAGGGAAGCAAGTTATGAGCTGAAAGATGATGTGCATCATTGTAGTGCAATTACTACCCGATCGATAGTTCAGAAGAAGACCGACCCCGGAGCTTTCACGATTCCTTGCACCGTCGGATCTTTGGACTTTGCTAAAGCATTGTGTTACTTAGGAGCCAGCATCAACTTGATGCCATTATTGATCTACAAGAAGTTGGGGTTAGGAGATCATACACCAACTAATATGAGGCTTGTTATGGCGGATAGGTCGGTAAAACGACCGGTTGGTATTCTATGCGATGTCTTGGTGAAGGTATCTTCATTCATATTTCTAGAAGACTTTGTCATCTTGGATTGTGAAGCAGATTCAGAGGTTTCCATAATCTTGGGATGCCCTTTCCTTGCTACGGGAAGTGTGCTCATAGATTTGAGAGCTAATGAACTCTCATTCCGAATCAATGACGAAGTGGTTCGTTTTGACGTTTGCAAATCAATGAAGCAACCCAAAGATCTGAGTGTATTTTCTGTGGCTGATGTTGTCGTTGATGACGAGGAAGAACGACTTGAAGAATAACAAATTCTTGATGATCCTTTGGAGGTTTCGCTCATGAAAGGAGAGAATGAGGATGCTGAAATTTCTGATAAAGATATTTGTGCTCTATCGGGATTAGGAACATATCATTATACTCCCAAGAAGCTGGATCTTGACCTCAAGAATCGACCCACACCACCAGCTAAGTCATCTATTGAAGAGCCACCCACGTTAGAATTGAAGGAGCTGCCAAGCCATTTGAAGTACGCATTCTTAGGAAGCGGAAACACTCTTCCAGTCATTGTAGCAGCCGATTTGGGTGAGCAACAAGTTGCAGCTCTTATTGCAATCTTACGAAAGTATATTAGAGCTATTGGATGGACCATTGCGGATATTATTCAGCTTCAAGAAAAGTGCACACCCACCATTGAAAATCAAAGGCGATTAAACCCGCCAATGCAATAAGTGGTAAAGAAGGAGATTATCAAGTGGTTAGACGCAGGAGTTGTATATCCTATCTCTGATAGTACATGGGTGAGTCCTGTGCAATGTGTTCCCAAGAAAGGAGGTATGACGGTGGTCGCGAATTCAAAGAATGAGCTTATTCCACTCAGGCCCGTTACGGGATGGAGAGTATGCATGGACTACCGCAAGCTGAATTCTTGGACGCTCAAGGATCACTTCCCCATGCCATTTATGGACCAAATGCTAGATCGATTAGCGGGGAAAGGATGGTTTTGCTTCTTGGATGGTTATTCAGGTTATAATCAGATTTGTATTGCACATGAAGACCAAGAGAAGACAACGTTTACATGCCCATATGGTACGTTTGCCTCCAAACGCATGCCATTCGGGTTGTGTAATGCACCAGCCACCTTTCAACGTTTTATGATGTCTATTTTCTCTAATATGGTTGAAGACACTTTGGAGGTATTTATGGACGACGTTTCAGTTGTTGGTGAGTCTTTTGAAGCATGTTTGGCAAACTTGAGCATGGCATTGCAAAGATGTGTAGAGTTCAACCTTGTGCTGAATTGGGAGAAGTGCCACTTCATGGTAAAAGAAGGAATCATTCTTGGGCACAAGATCTCCGAAAGAGGAATAGAGGTTGATCGCACAAAAATATAGGTAATCGAGAAGCTACCACCCCAATTTCGGTGAAAGGAGTTGGTAGTTTTCTTGGCCACGCTGGGTTTTATCGTAGATTCATCAAAGAATTCTCCAAAATTTCTAGTCCATTGTGCAAACTATTGGAGAAAGATGTGAAATTTGACTTTAATGACGATTGCTTAAAGGCATTCGAATGCCTTAAAGGAAAACTCATTGAAGCCCCCATCATGGTAGCACCAGATTGGACGCTCCCTTTCGAAGTCATGTGTGATGCTAGTGGTGTAGCCATTGGTTCTGTTCTTGGACAAAGAAAGGAGAAACTATTTCATCCTATCTACTATGCGAGTAAGGTCCTAAATGAAGCCCAAATGAACTACACTGTTACGGAACAAGAGCTCCTAGCGGTTGTGTATGCGTTTGAGAAGTTTCGTGCCTATCTATTGGGTACTAAGGTGATCGTTCATACAGACCATGCAGCTCTTAGGTATCTAATGACGAATAAGGATGCAAAACCAAGACTGATTCGATGGGTATTGCTGCTGCAAGAGTTTGATTTCGAAGTCAAAGATAGAAGAGGTTGCGAGAACCAAGTGGCTGATCACCTATCTAGACTTAAGAATGAGTATGTGGCGCAACCAGAAAATCAGATTGATGATGCATTCCCTGATGAGAAGATACTAGCGACAAAAATGGAGAAATTACAATGGTATGCCGACTTTGCAAATTTTGTGGTGAGTAATGTGTTACCTTCCAATCTATCTTACCACCAAAGGAGGAAGTTTATGCATGACGTTCAGCACTACTATTGGGATGAGCCTTATTTGTTTCGAAGATGCGCGGATGGTATCATTTGACGATGTATATCCCATGAAGAAGTGCCTACTATATTGGAAGTATGCCACACTTCGCAAGTTGGAGGACATCATGCAGGTAATCAAACGACAAGGAAAGTCTTGCAAAGTAGTTATTATTGGCCTACAATATTCATAGATGCACACGACTATGTGAGAATGTGTGACCAATGTCAACGTCAAGGTGCTATTTCAAAACACCATGAAATGACCATGTCCAAAATTCTGGAGGTAGAACTCTTTGATGTGTGGGGTATTGATTTCATGGGACCATTCGTGAATTCGTTTGGAATGAAGTACATCTTGGTTGCTATGGATTATGTGTCCAAATGGGTTGAAGCTGTAGCATTGGTCGACAACGAAGGAAAGCGTGTTGTAGCATTTTTAAAGAAGAATATCTTCTCTCGCTTTGGAGTACCTCGTACTATCATAAGTGATGGAGGATCTCACTTTTGCAACAAGCTATTCAAATCTGTATTGGCCAAGTATGGAGTCAAGCAATACAAGGTAGCTACGCCTTATCATCCCCAAACCAGTGGACAAGTTGAGGTTTCCAACCGCGAGATCAAGCAAATCCTTGCCAAGACGGTTAATGCGAATAGGAAGGACTGGTCTCGAAAGCTAGATGATGCACTATGAGCGTATAGGACTGCATTCAAGACACCCATTGGCATATCACCTTATCAGCTAGTTTATGGGAAGGCGTGTCATCTACCCATCGAGCTTGAATACAAGGCATTGTGGGCATTGAAGCACTTGAATCTAAATTGGGATAATGTGAAGAACCTGAGGTTGGAGCAGCTGAACGAACTAGATGAATTTCGTCTCCATGCATATGAAAGATCAGATTTATACAAGGAGCGAATGAAGAAGTATCATGATCAGCGGATTGTTCGACGAAACTTCCAAAAAGGTGACATGGTACTACTCTTTAACTCCAGACTCAAGCTCTTCCCAGGTAAGTTAAAATCAAAGTGGTCTGGTCCATTTAAAGTCATCCAAGTCTACTCGTCTGGAGTAGTCGAATTGGAAGACAATGATGGTGTTGTCTTCAAAGTGAATGGCCAACGTTTTAAGCCATATATCGGTCCTCTTGACTCGATGAATGAAAAGGCCATCACTTATCTCGACGAAGTCTATGTACTTGAGATTACTACGTCGAGCCACGACAATAAATAAGGCGCTAGATTGGAGGCAACCCATCGTTTTATTGTTTTATTGTTTTGTCGTTTTATCGTTTTATCGTTTTATCGTTTTAGTATTTCTTTCTTTTCTTCTTTTTGATAAATGAAAAATCCAGAAATAAGAGTCGTGCCACGACCAAAACTAAGGCGCTTGGTGGGAGGCAACCCATCGTACTAATCGTTTTCATTTTGTTTTGAGCAAATATAGGTGCAAGAAGTATGCGACGAGGAGATTGATGTTCAATTGACGATTTGGATGCATTGTATGGTAAATTTGGTAAGTTAGGAATGGTGATGCATAAGGCTATGGATTGAGCCTTTTCCTCGTCAAAATAGGCTTCGAGGAAGGCTAAGCCTTGGTAGAAATAGGCCACGAACGATGCACAACCTATGCTGAAGCCTAAGGACTCGGAATCTAGTGTGCTATACACTATGCGCCGCCTATTCCTAGGTATGCTTTTGACTATGCGCCACCTATGCTATGTCATTTGGTCTCAGTATCTCATGTGCCATAGACTATGCGGCGCATATGTCTACAAATGCCATAGACTATGCGGCGCATATGTCCCATTATGCCATAGACAATGCGCCGCATATGTCATTGATATGCCGAGTGATATGCGCCACATATGTGGTGTTTTTGTCCCCAAATCCGATTGTAATTGGGTCATAACCCGAACCATACTCTTCCTATATAAAGGGGACTTAGTTTTATAACACAACCACATTAGAAACAACACTAAAGGCACCGCATAACCCTCCAAATCTTCTCAAAATTTTCTTCTTTTGCTCTTCCAATTCACAACAACTCCTCCACAAGCTTCAAGCAAGTAAGTACTCTCTTATTCTTCATCTATTTATCGTAAGTACTACGTTGCTATGCTTATTATAAATTGCTAAATCATTTGAGATTGGTGGTGATGTTCATGTGTTTGGATTATTGTTGCAAAATCATGTGAGTGAACATATACGTAGGGAATTCTTGACTTGTTTCCGACTTGAATTTTGTTTCAAAAGCATTGTTATGATATTTTCTGAATATATATGGCTATGAATATTTCTTAAGAGTGTTGTTTGGATGCTTACATAATAGACTATCCCGGCCATTGGGATAAGATTATAGTGCCTATCGACTTAGGAGGTTGTGCTTGTTGTACGAATAACGATTCCATGTGGTCACCCCTATGTCATAGTGTTTCTATACCCACCATGAAAGTATTCCAATGGCTGCATGTAAGTGATGCATTGCTGATTTTCTTGTCAGAATACAATCCTAAAACGTATGTCGACGAAATCTGAGTAATCGACCACTTTCGCTTCACTGATTTGTGTTAACAAAACTAAGTGTGGGGTGGTACCCCTACTGCTTATGTATAGATTGTATCCATTGAGATTGTGCTACCATTAACACTATTTCAAGTCTCAGGTACAATGGCACCCGAAGCAAGACAAGGTAAAGAAAAGGCTACCACTTCCCAAAAGGGCAAGAAAAGAGGCCGCAAGAAGCAAGGAGAACCCTCCCCGCTGCAAACACCTTTACTCACGCTTGGAATTAAGTGGGATACTTATGAGGAACTTCTAAGGATGACGACTCTGATGATGATTCCAATGAAAGGGGTATGACCCCAGACATAGAGGATAAGTCTGACCAACCAGGTTCCTCGTATTTATTTTCCACTGAGGACAGTGTCCCGACTAAGTGTGGGGTGGTGGTATTGCATGCTATACTTCTATATTCGCATCTATGTTTGTTTGCTTTTGTTTCATTTTTGTTTCGTTTTGTTTCGTTTTGTTTTTTTTAGTAGTTAAAATTTTTTCTAGCTACGCATGAAATTATTTTGATAGGCAGCATGAGATTAGAATAAGAGTATGTGCTACAATTGTGACTATTGAGACGTTTAGGCTCTAGTTGTGACTCATTATGTGATATTGTGTGATTCAATTCCTTCACTTGTTGGGTCGAGAGTCTATATTACTTCCAATCAAGTCGACCATGTGCCTTGTGTGTGTGAGATAATAGTATATTCTATGTTTATGGCTGATGCTAGAACTTGCCTGGTATGTATGCAAATCAAAAATAAGGAATGTAAGTTTAGGATATGATTTAGGCATTTGTTTGGCAACCAATACATGTTTACCTTCAGTTTTACCTACCCATGAACATCATCCTAGTTAACCCTTTTTGAGCCTTTAGCCTATTTCTTTGACAACCTTGTATGTAAGCCTAATCCATTTCTTTCAAGACCATAATTTGATCCAAAATCCTGAGTGCTTTAAAGTGAAAATGTCATGTGACAACATAAGAGGAAATTGGGTGAGTATAATGCTTTAAATTGTAATGGTGCTTGAATGTGCTATGAAAAAGAAAGTGCTATCATAAGAGGTATGTTGTGAAAAGAAAAAGGAAAAGAAAGCTGAAAAGTAAGTAGTGCTAGAAATTGAAAAACAAAATAGGAGAACAAGGGTGGTAGAATAAAAGAGTGAAGAAAGGTTGAAAGAAAAAAGTGTCATTGATACAATGTGATGTATTAAAGCGCTTAGGAACCTAGTCACTATTCTTGGCCAAAATAGTCCTACCCGTCCCTTAGCCTACATTACAACCATCAAAAGACCTACTTGATCCTAATCTTAACATTCCGACATTTATTAGAGTACTACATTAAAGGCAAGCCTATGGTCATTAGTTGCTACATATGAATTCTTTGTGAGAGTGAGAGCAAGGACACTTTGATACCCATGTTTGAAAAATATGCTATATTTGTGCGTAATTATGGGTACTATATTGTGAGACACACATGGTTGATGAGTTTTGGATAGTTGTATATGATTCTATGCACTTTAACGTTTGCAATTGAGTTGATCACCATCACGAGTCTATACTTGAGGTTAAATTGTTTCTACTTATAATCGGAAAGCTACTCTTTGTTGATAATTTTTGTGCTTGTCTTGAAAAATGTTTTGTGTTGTTGCTGTAAAAACCTTAAGTCGATGCCTAGAAGGACATGATATGTTGTTCGAGGACGAACAAAGCTCTAAGTGTGGGGTGTTAATTATAGGCGGATTTACACGCCTATATCAATATATTTTGCCCATATTTTAGCCTAGTTTTGAGAACTAATTATCTATTTCATGCACTTTTAGTCCTTTTTCCTGTAAATGAGCTAACAAACATGATTAGGAAAGTTTCAGGTATAAATAATGCAAAATACAGCATTTTACGGCTTACTTGACGCAAAAGAAAGCTCACAAACGAAGTAGAAGGGAGCTGGACGCCTAAGGACCAAATCTGCTGCATGGAAAATCTGTCCCGGGCTAAAACAACAATTCTGAAGACTTTGGGGACTTACAGATATAAAGCTGGATTTTTACAAAGATACATTAACCTAGTACAATTAGGTTATGTATTTCACTATTCTATTTAGATTATGATATTGTAACCTTACCCTAGTACATTTGGGTCAAAGATTTCATTAGTATATTAGGATTTGGTTATTTATTTCATTAGCTTAGTAGGAGTAGGATAGGAGTATTATAAATACCCTATCATGCTAGAGATTTGAGAGGCATCTTTCTATTCTTCACTTAATTCAACAATTAATGTTCTTCCATCTCTCTCATCTTCCACCACAAACACTTCTAATCTATTCTTCTATTCTTAAATTCCACAACAAGAGAATCGTTACTTGCTAGGGAATCACCAAAACCACACGCCTATCACCTACTTCTCACGCCATCAACCATGCAAAACGTGATATCCTTCGCATTCATGGGTAACTAAACCTCTTAGTTGGGGTTATGGAAGCCGAATGAGATGCTATCTATTGTTGTGAGTTTGTGAGTTCGAGACACGTATATTGCTTCTATCATTATTCTATTCATCTTAATCCACATTCTTTGCGGTTGCAAACGCAAGAATACACCAGTCTAACATTTAACTTGTTCGCGAGAAAGGTTATTTTTCTGGAAAAGAGATAATGTCAAGGTAGTAGGACACCCTTTCCTATTAAAAAGCTAGTGCCGTAACTGGACTAACCTCTTGGAGAATTCGTACCGTTAGATACGCTTTAAGCTCGCGAGAGTTAAAGTGAAATAGTCCCTGTTTAGGTCGCGAGACGCTTGGATTTACCATCGACTACAATTCTCTATAAGCAATTGCATGTCAAGACTCTACACACTCATAGCCAATAGAGACGTATACCTTAGAAGGTGGACATAACCCCGACGCTTCAATTCTCATTGTTTCACAACCTACGAAATACTCTCTTTTTACTTTGCTATTTTCAGCTTTTATTTCATTACTTTGGTTACTTATTACAATGCCCCCTTCTTACGAGACATGCACCAAAAGTCTATTAATTTTGCTTACTTGTTGGCCAAGCTATTCCCTGTGGGATCGACACCCAACCCAGGTTGGGTTCTATATTTGCTAACGACCGCTTTACACTCCCATGAGAGCTTTAGATTGAGCGTTATCAACCACGAGGCGCTGTCTACGAGTTGGGTTGTTTGGGAATGCAGGCCAAATCGGGCGGGTGAATTCCATCCAAGGCTAAATACGGGCGAGAGACCGATAGCGAACAAGTACCGCGAGGGAAAGATGAAAAGGACTTTGAAAAGAGAGTCAAATAGTGCTTGAAATTATCGGGAGAGAAGCGGATGGGGGCCGGCGATGCGCACCGGTCGTATGTGGAACGACGACGAGCCGATATGCCAATCGACCCAGGGCGTGGACCAGCGTGGATTGGGTGGGCAGCCAAATCCCGAGCTCTCGATACGCTCGTGGAATGCCGTCTCCTCGATTGTGGCAGGCAGCGCGCGCCTTCGACGTGCTTCGGTATCTGCGCACTCCGGATGCTGGCCTGTGGGCTCCCCATTCAACCCGTCTTGAAACACAGACCAAGGAGTCTGACATGTGTGCGAGTCAACGGGCGAGTAAACCCGTAAGGCGCATGGAAGCTGATTGGTGGGATCCCCCCGAGGGGTGCACCGCCGACCGACCTTGATCTTCTAAGAAGGGTTCGAGTGTGAGCATACCTGTAGGGACCCGAAAGATGGTGAACTATGCCTGAGAGGGGCGAAGCCAGAGGAAACTATGGTGGAGGCCCGCAGAGATACTGATGTGCAAATCGTTCGTCTGACTTGGGTATAGGGGCAAAAGACTAATCAAACCATCTAGTAGCTGGTTCCCTCCGAAGTTTCCCTCAGGATAGCTAGAGCTCGCGTGCGACTTCTATCGG
>CM061561.1:276358486-276360986 GCA_030864225.1 Capsicum baccatum var. pendulum | reverse complement strand
CGTGGCACCATGGCACCTACGCACCAAGGCACTGCCGTGGTGCCATGGCACCGTGGCACCATGGCACCAAGGCACCGTGGCACCAATGCACCGTGGCACCATAGCACCGTGGCACCAAGGCAGCATGGCGCCATGGAACCAAGGCATCGTTGCGCCGTGGCACCATGGCACCAAGGCACCATGGCACCAAGACACTAACGCACCATGGCAAAATCAAAAGAGCGTAAACCTATGTTCGACCATCCTAATATTTTCCTGACATTCATCCATCCTCCTCACCGTTGCATACTCATTTTTCTACATATCCTCTCTAATTTTTTTATTTTCAATATATTTCAATGTTACCTCAT
Organism: Capsicum baccatum var. pendulum; assembly: GCA_030864225.1. Taxonomy (NCBI): domain Eukaryota; kingdom Viridiplantae; phylum Streptophyta; class Magnoliopsida; order Solanales; family Solanaceae; genus Capsicum; species Capsicum baccatum. Next base: position 276,360,636 of record CM061561.1, on the reverse strand, counting down.
ATGTCGTGGCGGTTCTCGTAATGTCCCGTCGCCTTCTTTTCAAATTTTTATTTAATATCCTTAAATTTAAATATTTTATATTGTTACGTCCTTCGTACAAATGTGCACTCAATTGTTGTTTTAAGGCTACTTCATTCTAATATGCATATTTTGGGGTTGTCACTTATCCGTTGCATTCTGGGCGATTTTCCTAATGACCCCACGTTATTTTTATATTTTTTTAAATTTTTTATTTAATATCCTTAAATTTAAATATTTTATATCGTTACGTTATACGTACAAATATGCACTCGATTGTTGGTTTAAGGTTAGTTCATGCGCTGAGAATATTTTTCTAATTTTTTCATATTTTTATAAATATTTTTTCTATTTTTGATTTATTTTTACATATTTTTTGAATTTTAATAAATGATATTTGTAAAAAAATATTTTCTTAACGAAAATTATCATTTACAAATTATGCGACCTTTTTGTGAGTGCACAGGCTCCGTATCTCATCAAAACGTGCAGTTCGGGTCCGCATATGTCTGGTATGATTCTGTGGCAAAATCATGTCAACTCTTGTAACTTGGGTTTGTTTTTAAGAATATATAAAGGGGGTAGAGGTGTTGAAGGAACTTCAAGGCGACTGTCGGTAGTTGGCATAGGCGCTCAGTGGCCATGTCGGCGAGCAGCGTGGGCGCATAGCAGCATGCATGGCTAGTCCGTCCGAGCCGTCCGTGCCCGTGTAGCAACGTCGGCAGCGCTTCATTGTACGCTCGTGTCGGTTATCGGTGGCATCGTCCACGACAGGGCTGCTGGCGCTAGACTTCGGACGAGGCAATGCCTTCGTGCGAGCGGGGATTACTGGATGCTGCTCTCGAAGCAAGCTCCAGGCACTGCACGCATGCTACCGAGCCTAATCCGCGGCGAGCGCCGGCGGCCGGCGTGGGCGACGCCTGTGCATGAGCCTCGGCGTGCCTTCATCTCCTCCGCTCCCCGCACGGGCGGGCTATCGTGTCAAGTGGGACTTGCTTCAGCCTTGCAACGTACGCATAGGCAGCAGCGCACGACATCTATTGCCGGCCGTTGGGGCTAGTGCCGGGCGTTCATCGACGGAGCATTTGGACGCACGGCGCGTGAGTTGTGTTCGGCACGTGTGGTTAGGTTAGATCCCTGCTCGAGCAGCGACATCCTGACCCGCCTGCCATCTCAGTCGCAGGGCAAGCGCAATGTAGGCTTGCTCGAAGTCGGTTTCCTATGCTGCATACCTAATGCCCAGGCATTATCAAATTTTATCGATCACCCTTCGCCCCTCGCATTTCGTGGGCGGGGCGAATCGAAAGGCCGCCCTCGCATCCCACGACTCCCTCGCTTCGTCGTGCGATGTCGTGGTCCGCGAGCGGCGGTCCGGATTCTCGAATGCGGCAGACGTAGCGGGCATGGGGCCTTCGTCGGCTCCTATCTGCCCCGTACAATGCTCCTTGCAAACGACGGTCGCGCTCACCTTGAATCCATCCGCGCCCCCGCGGGAAGGCCGGGCTCATGCGACGCCGACGTCGATGAGGAATGCTACCTGGTTGATCCTGCCAGTAGTCATATTCTTGTCTCAAAGATTAAGCTATGCATGTGTAAGTATGAACAAATTCAGACTGTGAAACTGCGAATGGCTCATTAAATCAGTTACAGTTTGTTTGATGGTATCTACTACTCGGATAACCGTACTAATTCTAGAGCTAATACGACAACCAACCCCGACTTCTGGAAGAGATGCATTTATTAGATAAAAGGTCGACGCGGGCTCTGTCCGTTGCTGCGATGATTCATGATAACTCGACGGATCGCACGGCCATCGTGACGGCGATGCATCATTCAAATTTCTGCCCTATCAACTTTCAATGGTAAGATAGTGGCTTACCATGGTGGTGACGGGTGACGGAGAATTAGGGTTTGATTCCGGAGAGGGATCCTGAGAAATGGCTACCACATCCAAGGAAGGCAGCAGGCACACAAATTACCCAATCCTGATATGGGGAGGTAGTGACAATAAATAACAATACCGGGCTCAATGAGTCTGGTAATTGGAATGAGTACAATCTAAATCCCTTAACGAGGATCCATTGGAGGGCAAGTCTGGTGCCAGGAGCCGCGGTAATTCCAGCTCCAATAGA
>CM061561.1:276318486-276343486 GCA_030864225.1 Capsicum baccatum var. pendulum | reverse complement strand
ATCTGCATGTTGGACTTGTTCAAGTAGATATTAAGCCTCTTTTCCGACAGGGACTTGATATCCCAGTCTGTGTTATCCTAAGAGATGCTCGTCTACTTAATTTTGACGATTCACTCTTAGGTGTAATTCAAAGTAACCTAGCCGACGGCCCGGTATACTTTAATTGCTACCCAAATTTCTCTGTTGATATAAATGATCCTAACATCATGGATGTTTTAACCCTTAATGTTAAAACAAAGAACATGAATAGTAAAGAAAATACCAGAGAAATAGCGATTATATACCGTGTATATTATCGCCTCATGGGTACTACTCTAGCACCTAATGCTAGATTTACGAGCCCTAAAAGGGTCACTACCCTAATGGAAGCTAACAAAGATCGTAGTACAGTCTTTGTTCCTAAGGCTCTTGTTTGGGATGATATTCTCCACAGTAATGACTGGCACTTTGAGAATATTACCCAACCTATTCGGATCTATTCTGAAAATTCTCAGATCGAACGGGTTATTCAACACCCTGATGGATCTATTGATCTAAAATTCCTCGGGTTAGACTCGTCTCGTCATTCTTCGTTTCGCCGATCTGTATCCACTCGTGCCTCTACTTTCAAACCCCGGGAGGGAAGTGATGAACATGAGCATGATAATGACAAGGGAAATATTAGAGGAGTTGACTTCTCTTGTCCTATCACTAAAGTCTATTATCAACAGCACACCAGGGTTCCCGAACCCGAAAACCTCTATGAGCCAGGAAGCCCTACAGCCTCTGAAATGGCTCCCCCTCCTCAAAAGGTTAGGACTGACCCTAGTCTTCTAGTCATCAAATCTGATGATGAGGAATATTCCCCAGACATTAAAGCCTTGAGAGTCCGATGGAACCATCCAAAGGAAACTCTTAAAAGAAATTGGTACAACAGTACCTATTCTAGAGAACAACAAAAGGAGTTAGGAAGGCTCTGGATAGCCGACATGAAAAGACTCCGATGCAATATGGAATTCTTCATCTGGTTAGAGAAAACCGGAAAGATAGAAGACAAAATTGAACCTCTTAACGTTATGGTTACCAAATGGAATACCCAACGAAATACGGTTATTGAGTCAACAACTCCTCCTCTTGAAGGACTTAACATCCCCTATTCCAATGAAGTCATAAAGGCTTCACCCTTTAAGACTAAATCTGATAGAGGATCTATGACTCCTCAATGCAAAGATCTTGATAGGATAATTGAGACAAACAATTATACCAATCAAGTTCTCCATACCATTTCCCATCAGATAGAAGAAACCAAGCATTCAACTCTACCTGCTCCCCTACCTGTCAAGAGCACTTCCAGCTCTAAACCTCTTTCTAATCCTATCTTCAAGATACTTGAATTTCAAAAGGAAAAATTTCCTGACCTTAATGATGATTTCAAAATCTCAGAAAAGATTTTAGAAAAAATCAATTCTAAACTCACAAAGTTTAAAATCACCCAGCAATGAGAGTCTAGTTCTCAAAAGAACTCTCTTTCCAAGCTTACCAGCAAAAGATATAGTCTCAAGAAGAACTATTACAAAAAACCTTCTCCTCCCAATGTTCAGTACGAAGAACATCCTTACCTCTCCACTTGTAATCATGATGGAAGGGGTATTAACGAATGGAATATTGATGGTCTGGCAGAACACCAGATCTACAATAAGCTCCATGAAATGGCTGTATCCATTACCGCCTACAAAATCAAAGGTTCCTCTGACAAAGGAGCTGCCACCATGGTTGTCTCGGGTTTTACCGGCATGATTAAACCTTGGTGGGATAAGTACTTCTCTGAGGAAGAAAAAGACCTCATCTATAATGCTACGACCACTGGACACACAGTGCGAGTTGTATACGGTCAAGAGACCATGGTAGAGGAAGCACAAGAAGATGCTTGCGCTACCCTCCTCTATTACATAGCTAGACATTTCGTAGGAGAACCCAAACTTTTCTAAGATAGAAGTCTAGAAATCTTGAATAATCTTCGCAGCAAAAATCTAGCAGACTTTAGGTGGTACAAAGACACCTTCCTAGTCAAAGTGCTGATCAGACCGGACTACAATAATGATTTCTGGTATCAGAGCTAAAACGAACTACTTGTTCGGGAGAGGCAACTTCTACCCTTTGCTTTAGGATACCACCATATCCTATGTCTGAAGCATCTGTTTCAACAATCATGAAAGCTTCAGGATTAGGAATACCTAGACAGGGAAGGTTTTGAACTAAAGATTTAATCTTTATGACAACATTGGTTTGTTCAGCACTCCAAGGAACTGGATTATATAGGTGGTCTACGAACCATTTAAAGGGGGTTAGGACCCGCTTAATGGTAAATTTGGAGTAGCCGATACGCTCTGGGTAACTTTCATCCACTGAGTGTTCTACTTCAATAGAATCAGTATCTACCAGGATGGCTTCATAATAGCGGCGAGTTTTGAGTGGATCTTCAGTGTCCACAAAGTTGTTGTTGGTGTAAACCGGCTTGAGGAGCTGGTTCACATGATATCCTTCGTATGCCTTGTCCAATGCTATTATGGGACATACTTGGGTGGTGATATACTTGAATTCCTCTTTGACAGGAGGTGTTGTAGTAGCTGCTCTAGCGGCCGTTGGGTCAACTGCTTCTGCGAAGGTTTCTGGAGCCTTCATAGCGTAACTCTGCTTGGTTTGTACCGAGGAGCTAGCTGCTTGCCCTTGGGTGATTGGCAAATTTGTCTTCATATCTACTAGTTTTGTAGGCAACGGTGGAGGTTGTAGTGTCGAGAACCTGTTGGAGTTTGGAGATTGAATCTCTTCATTGAGGATTGGCCTTTGTGGTATTGAAGGCCGAAGTGGGTTTGCTGTAGAAGAAGGAGCATCGAATGTTCTAGCCATCCTTGCTTGTTCCTGCTTGGGGTTCTTCCCCAGATTTGGTCTCATGGCCTCTGAAATGGCTCCCCCTCCTCAAAAGGTTAGGACTGACCCTAGTCTTCTAGTCATCAAATCTGATGATGAGGAATATTCCCCAGACCTTAAAGCCTTGAGAGTCCGATGGAACCATCCAAAGGACACTCTTAAAAGAAATTGGTACACCAGTACCTATTCTAGAGAACAACAAAAGGAGTTAGGAAGGCTCTGGATAGCCGACATGAAAAGACTCCGATGCGATATGGAATTCTTCTTCTGGTTAGAGAAAACCGGAAAGATAGAAGACCAAATTGAACCTCTTAACGTTATGGTTACCAAATGGTATACTCAACGAAATACGGTTATTGATTCAACAACTCCTCCTCTTGAAGGACTTAACATCCCCTATTCCAATGAAGTCATAAAGGCTTCACCCTTTAAGACTAAATCTAATAGAGGATCTATGACTCCTCAATGCAAAGATCTTGATAGGATAATTGAGCAAACCAATTATACCAATCATGTTCTCCATACCATTTCCCAGCAGATAGAAGAAACCAAGCATTCAACTCTACCTGCTCCCCTACCTGTCAAGAGCACTTCCAGCTCTAAACCTCTTTCTAATCCTATCTTCAAGATACCTGAATTTCAAAAGAAAAAATTTCCTGACCTTAATGATGATTTCAAAATCTTAGAACAGATTTTAGAAAAAATCAATTATAAACTCACAAAGTTTAAAATCACCCAGCAAGGAGAGTCTAGTTCTCAAAAGAACTCTCTTTCCAAGCTTACCAGCGAAATATATAGTCTTAAGAAGAACTATTACAAAAAACCTTCTCCTCCCGATGTTCAGTACGAAGAACATCCTTACCTCTCCACTTGTAATCATGATGGAACGGGTATTAACGAATGGAATATTGACGGTCTGGCAGAACACCAGATCTACAATAAGCTCCATGAAATGGCTGTATCCATTACCGCCTACAAAATCAAAGGTTCCTCTGACAAAGGAGCTGCCACCATGGTTGTCTCGGGTTTTACCGGCAAGATTAAACATTGGTGGGATAACTACGTCTCTGAGGAAGAAAAAGACCTCATATATAATGCTATGACCACTGGACACACAGTGCGAGTTGTAGACGGTCAAGAGACCATGGTAGAGGAAGCATAAGAAGATGCTTGCGCTACCCTCCTCTATCACATAGCTAGACATTTCGTAGGAGAACCCAAACTTTTCCAAGATAGAAGTCTAGAAATCTTGAATAATCTTCGCTGCAAAAATCTAGCAGACTTTAGGTGGTACAAAGACACCTTCCTGGTCAAAGTCCTGATCAGACCGGACTGCAATAATGATTTCTGGAAAGAATGATTTATCAGTGGTCTTCCTCCTCTGTTCGCTGACAAAGTTCAAACAACCATTAAGAATAGAATCGATGGTCAAATTCCCTACAATAGGCTTACCTACGACGACATAGTAAGCTTTATCACCTCCACCGGGATAGACCTTTGTACGGATCTCAAGCTTAAGCAGCAACTTAAGAAGAAAAGTAAGTACGGTCTAAGTACCTTCTGCCATGATTATGGTTTCACTGACATTTCTTCCCATAACAAACGAAGAAAGAAATCTTTTAAGACCGCTAAAAGATCTTCCCCTACCAAAAGGACTTACAAGAAAGAGTCCTATAAACCCAACAGAAAGACCAAACGAAAGTCTTCTAAACACTCCAAAGACACTTGCTGGACTTGTGGCAAATCTGGCCATAGGTCGAAAGATTGCAAATCCAGTAAGAAGAAAAAGATCAATCAACTTGATCTTTCTGATGAAGCTAAAGAAAAATTGTTCTCTATAATGGAAAATGATTCTTCCACGACTTCAGACTCCACTTCTTCAGACGAAGACTATAGCGATGAAGAATATATCAATGCCGCTTATGAGTCTGATAATTCCCAGTCTGGACAAGATTGTGAGTGCACTGGCACTTTCTGTACTTGCTCCAACAAAGCCATTAACGTCATAACAGGCAAACCCAAAGAAATCCTATTTGACATTATTGAGCACATTACCGACGATGAGATACGAAGTAAATATCGTCAGGAGCTCAAACGACTACTTTCTCAGGAAGAAAGCCCCCCTAAAGCCAAACCTATTGTTCAGCCATTCAACATGCAGAAGGTTATGGCAAAATTTCAATCTTCTTCAGAACCTTCCATTTCTGACCTTAAAAGAGAAATCACAGATTTAAAGGGAGAGATTAAAAATCTCAAGATTAGACTTGATCAAGTAGAACTCAACATTCTTACTGACCAAGTCGTTAAATCTGCCTTACCCTCGGAAAAGGCACCTGAGTCTCCCCGATATCTCCCGATCAGTCCTACCGATCACCTTCGAGGACCTGATCTTTTCCCTGGAGAAGACGCTCCATCTTCTTCTGGAAAGGCCATTTCCGCCATTAAAGCTTACAACGAATATATCATTGTAAAAATTGTCATCGACAAAGACTTTGTTTTAAATCGAGTATCTTTGTTCGATACTGGCACAGACAGTAACTGTATTGTCAAAGGCCTTATCCCTACCAGATATCTCCAGAAGAGTAAATCTCGATTATACTCTGCTACTGGAGAAAAAATGAAAATTAGTTATGAGCTCCCTAAAGCTCATGTCTGTAACAATGGCGTTTGCCTTATTAACAATTTTGTTATTACTGACGATATCACTGAAGGTATCATTCTTGGAATACCTTTCGTTAATCAAATTCGCCCCTATTGGAGCGATTACTATGGTATTCGCTCAACCCTCTTGGATACTGAGCTGTTTTTTCCCCTACTGCGTCCACTTTCAAAAGAGGATGGACAACGCATTAAGGAGGAAACTGTGTTTAAAATAAACCGCTTATCCTCTCATCTTTGCTTTCTTAAACAGGAAGTTCAGCTCAAACATATTGAGCAAACTTTAAAAACCCCGGAGATGGTCAACAAAATAACCCTTCTCCAAAAGAAGTTCGAAAACGAGATTTGCTCCGAATTGCCTAATGCATTTTGGGAACGCAAGAAGCATCTCGTAGAACTTACTTACATTGCTGGCTTTGACGAACAACATATTCCTACGAAGGCCAGACCAATCCAAATGAACCAAGAAATGATGGAAATCTGCAAAACAGAAATAAACCATCTTCTTCAAAAGGGTATCATTAGACCCTCTAACTATCCTTGGAGTTGCTCTGCATTTTATGTAAATAATAGTGCAGAAAAGGAACGAGGAACTCCTAGTCTTGTTATTAATTACAAACCATTGAATGATGTCCTAAAATGGATTCGACATCCGATTCCTAACAAAAGGGATCTTCTCAAAAGAACCTATAAGGCCAACCTTTATAGCAAATTCGATATAAAGTCAGGATTCTGGCAAATCCAAATTGTTGAAAAGGATAAATATAAGACTGCCTTCAACGTCCTTTTTGGGCACTACGAACGGAACATCTTACCTTTCGAACTTAAAAATGCTCCATCAGAATTCCAGAATATCATGAATAATATTTTCAATGAATATTTTTATATGTCAATTGTTTACATTGATGATGTGTTAATTTTCTCTGAGAACATTGATTCCCATTTTAAACATCTTAATACATTTTTTAAAATTGTAAAATTAAATGGCCTCGTTGTTAGCGCTAAAAAAATGAAGTTATTCCAAACTTCTATTCGCTTTTTAGGTCATGATCTGCATCAGGGTAGCCACAAGCCCATTTGTCGAGCCATAGAGTTCTCTTCTAAATTCCCAAATGAGATTACTGATAAAACTCAACTTCAAAGGTTTTTAGAAAGCCTGAATTATGTTGCTGATTTTATCCCTCACATTAGGCAGGTCTGTGAACCTCTTTACAAACGTCTTAAGAAGAATCCAGTTCCTTGGAGTGCTGAACAAACCAATGCTGTCATAAAGATTAAATCTTTAGTTCAAAACCTTCCCTGTCTAGGTATTCCTAATCCTGAAGCTTTCATGATTGTTGAAACAGATGCTTGAGACATAGGATATGGTGGTATCATAAAGCAAAGGGTAGAAGTTGCCTCTCCCGAACAACTAGTTCGTTTTACCTCTGGCATATGGAACGCCGCTCAGAAAAAATTATAGCACGGTTAAAAAGGAAGTTTTATCTATAGTGCTATGTATCACAAAACTTCAAGATGACCTTATTAATAAGGAATTTCTTCTTCGTGTTGATTGCAAATCAGCTAAAGAGATTTTGCAAAAAGATGTTAAAAATCTCGTTTCAAAACAAATATTTGCTAGATGGCAAGCTCTCCTGTCTAGCTTTGATTTTCAAATTGAATTTATTAAAGGAGAACACAACTCCCTTCCCGATTTTCTAACAAGAGAATTCTTACAGGGCCATGAGACCAAATCTGGGGAAGAACCCCAAGCAGGAACAAACAAGGATGGCTAGACCATTCGATGCTCCTTCTCCTACAGCAAACCCAGTTCGGCCTTTAATACCACAAAGGCCAATCCTCAAAGAAGAGATTCAATCTCCAAACTCCAACAGGTTCTCGGCACTACAGCCTCCACCGTTGCCTACAAAACTAGTAGATATGAAGACAAATTTGCCAATCATACAAGGGCAAGCAGCTAGCTTCTTGGTACAAAACAAGCAGAGTTATGCTATGAAGGCTCCAGAAACCTTCGCAGAAGCAGTTGCCCCAACGGCCGCCAGAGCAGCTACTCCAGCACCTACTATCAAAGAGGAATTCAAGTATATCACCACCCAAGTATGTTCCATAATAGCATTGGACAAGGCATACGAAGGATATCATATGAACCAGCTCCTCAAGCCGGTTTACACCAACAACAACTTTGTGGACACTGAAGATCCACTCAAAACTCGCTGCTATTATGAAGCTATTCTGGTAGATACTGATTCTATTGAAGTAGAACACTCAGTGGATGAAAGTTACCCAGAGCATATCGGCTACTCCAAATTTACCATTAAGCGGGTCCTAACCCCCTTTAACTGGTTCGTAGACCACCTACATACTCCAGTTGCTTTATCAATGCCGCACAGACCGCAGACTTACAACTGGTACGACTATAAGTCGTCCTGGTTCAACTTCTTATTCGTTCAACCGGGTCATACCTGGTTTGTCAAGTATTGCCCCGCTATGATAGAAGCCACTATACCAAGGTGGTTTTACGAATGGTGAGACTGTTTCGGGGGAACCAAGGAAGTTCTTCCACAGCAATTTTTAAAGCGTCTCCCTGATTTCATGATCAAAGAGGGATGCTCTACTTTACCTGCACATATTCAAATGTGTAAGTTTTTCATCAAGAAAAGAATATCTTATATCATCTCCTGGAACTTCTCCAAGGTAGAACAGCACCGGATCAAATATTTATCCAAAGAGATAAAGATCAAAGGTTGGACTCCTAAGCCAATATCTCCCAAGACTCCTGAAAAGGGAAATTCTGCAGCATCCTCTTCCAGTACCTCCACCAGCAAGAAGGCGCTGAAAGAGAAGCTCAAGAAATCTTTGGCTGATTTGGACAGCCAAGAAATCTCAACCAATACTAAAGAATTACTTCAGCTTGTCGCAGAAGCTTCATCTACAAGAAGCAGCGGTGATAATGGCGATATGCTAAATCCAAAAGGATTGGCTATGGCCTACATGGATCCCTATTATGAATAGGAAAATAACCCTTCGACAGATAGAGGTTCAAAGAACCAAAATTATCTCGGTAAAAGGGTAATTCACTATTCCTAATTGGAATCCAGGACCCATCCTGTCTCTTAAAGATGACAAAACCATCAGCATCACCTTTTAGAAAAGAAAGGAATCTGCTTTAATAAAGTAAAGAACTCAGCAGCTTTTCAAAAAGAAAAAGCACAATCATTATTATGCTTTTCAAAAGCAGCCACACTACTTTGTCGGCAAGATCTGAGCCGAACACTTGTACATCCAAGATATATTTACTTTCTCTCTTCTGCCGATATAAGGCGATGTATTCATCTAGAGAAGGCATCCGAAAATTTCCATCACTAAGAAATTCTCTCTGCCCATTCTCTCTCTTGTACTCATAATGTTTTCTCAATTTCAATAATACTTTGTAAGTTTTATAATTTCTTAGTTAAATTATTGTTTCTATTTTATTAATTTCCGCTTTAATAGTCACGATCCTTTTTCTGGTATCAGACGAAGACTATAGCGACGAAGAATATATCAACACCGCTTATGAGTCTGATAATTCCCAGTCTGGACAAGATTGTGAGTGCACTGGCACTTTCTGTACTTGCTCCAACAAAGCCATTAACGTCATAACAGGCAAACCCAAAGAAATCCTGTTTGACATTATTGAGTACATTACCGACGATGAGCTACGAAGTAAATATCTTCTGGAGCTCAAACGACTACTTTCTCAAGAAGAAATCCCCCCTAAAGCCAAACCTATTGTTCAGCCATTCAACATGCAGAAGGTTATGGCAAAATTTCAATCTTCTTCAGAACCTTCCATTTCTGACCTTAAAAGAGAAATCACCGGTTTAAAGGGAGAGATTAAAAATCTCAAGATTAGACTTGATCAAGTAGAACTCAACATTCTTACTGACCAAGTCATTAAATCTGCCTGGCACGACTGGAGACAGATCGGCGAAAAGGACTTACAAGAAAGAGTCCAGCTCATCGTCGGTAATGTGCTCAATAATGTCAAACTGGATAGCATGAGCAGCTAAACACATAATATGTCTAGAGCATGAGAAAAACTATGTTCGTATAAGAACATATTACTTTAATCTTGTACGAATTAACTTAAGCTTAAATTATGTTACTATATCTGGCACTTTCTGTACTTGCTCCAACAAAGCCATTAACGTCATAACAGGCAAACCTACCAATAGGGAACGTGAGCTGGGTTTAGACCGTCGTGAGACAGGTTAGTTTTACCTTACTGATGACAGTGTCGCAATAGTAATTCAACCCAGTACGAGAGGAACCATTGATTCACACAATTGGTCATCGCGCTTGGTTGAAAAGCCAGTGGCGCGAAGCTACCATGTGCTGGATTATGACTGAACGCCTCTAAGTCAGAATCCAGGCTAGAAGCGATGCATGCGTCCGCCATCCGCTTGACGACCCGCAGTAGGGGCCTCGGACCCCAAGGGCACGTGTCATTTTCTAAGCTGCCGCGGCGGAAGGGTCGCGACGGCCGCCTTGAAGTACAATTTCCATCGAGCGGCGGGTAGAATACTTTGCTGACAACATAAATACGCGACGGGGTATTGTAAGTGGCAGAGTGTCCTTGCTGCCACGATCCACTGAGATTCAGCCCTTTGTCGCTCCGGTTCGTCCCTCCCCATCCAATCCAACCACCCTGCCGCCCGTCTCCAAAGGAGGTTCGTGCATTCGTCCTTGAAAAATCCCACCAAGTCCTGCGAGCTCACCTTACCCAAGTTAGCCAAGCGTTGCGTGCGTTCCATTCAAAACAGTTAAGCATACGATATCAAGTAGCCTTTCGCGAAAAACAACGGCATCGCAACTGGAGGATTTCCGCAATTCGGAGTGCGGCATAAGTGCTCAGCAAAGTGCCAAGAACAACTTCGGTGCATGGAGGCATGCCGCAATTAGAGGTTTTTATGACCGTCGAGTGCAATGCTGGAGACGCCTCCACTGACGAATGCCGATGGACGTATAGTGGCCTGCCATGGTGGTGTCCTTGTCAAGTTGGATATCCGTGCACCGTGGCACCAAGGTAGCTTGGCACCGTGGTGCCATGGCACCAAGTCACCGTGGCGCCATGGCACAAAGGCACCAAGGCACCATGGCTCCGTGGCGCCATGGCACCAAGGCACCAAGGCACCAAGGCACCGGGACGCCATGGCACCAAGGCACCGTGGCGCCATGGCACCGTGGCACCATGGCACCGTGGCTCCATGGCACCATGGCACCAAGGCACCAAGGCACCATGGCGCCATGGCACCAAGGCACCAAGGAACCATGGCGCCATGACACCTAGGCACCTTGGCGACATGGCAAAAAGGCGGCGCAGTGCCATGGCACCGTGTCACACAGGCACCATGGCACCAAGGCAGTTTTGCACACAGGCACCGTGGCACCATAGCAACATGGCACACAGGCATCGTGGCACCATGGCACCGTGGCACACAGGCACCGTGGCACCATGGCACCGTGGCACACAGGCACCGTGGCACCATGGAACCGTGGCACACAGACACCATGGCACCATGGCGCCATGGCACCAAGGCACCAAAGCACCATGGCACCAAGGAAGCAAAGAACCGCGGCACCACGGCACCACGGCACCATGGCACCGCGGCACTGTGGCGCCATGGTGCCGTGGCACCGTGACACCATGGCACCGGGGCTTCGTGGCACCATGGCACCAACGCACCAACGCACTGTCGTGGTGCCATGGTACCGTGGCACTATGGCACCAAGGCACCGTGGCACCAATGCACCGTGGAACCATAGCACCGTGGCACCATGGCACCAAGGCAGCATGGCGCCATGGCACCAAGGCACTGTGGCGTCGTGGCACCGTGGCACCAAGGCACCATGGCACCAAGGCACTAACACACCGTGGCAAAATCAAAAGAGCGTAAACCTACATTCGATCATCCTAATATTTTCCTGACGTTCATCCATCCTCCTCACCGTTGCATACTCATTTTTCTACATATCCGCTCTAATTTTTTTATTTTAAATATATTTCAATGTTACCTCATATGTCGTGCCGGTTCTCGTAATGTCCCGTCGCCTTCTTTTCAAATTTTTATTTAATATCCTTAAATTTAAATATTTTATATCGTTACGTCCTTCGTACAAATGCGCACTCAATTGTTGATTTAAGGCTACTTCATTCTAATATGCATATTTTGGGGTTGTCACTTATCCGTTGCATTTTGGGCAATTTTCCTAATGACCCCACGTTATTTTTATATTTTTTAAAATTTTTATTTAATATCCTTAAATTTAAATATTTTATATCGTTACGTTATACGTACAAATATGCACTCGCTTGTTGGTTTAATGTTAGTTCATGCGCTGAGAATATTTTTCTAATTTTTCCAAATTTTTATAAATATTTTTTCTATTTTTGATTTATTTTTACATATTTTTTGAATTTTAATAAATGATATTTGTAAAAAAATATTTTCTCAACGAAAATTATCATTTAAAAATTACGCGACCTTTTTGTGAGTGCACAGGCTCCGTATCTCATCAAAACGTGCAGTTCGGGTCTGCATATGTCTGGTATGATTCTCTAGCAAAATCATGTCTACTCCTGTCACTTGGGTTTTTTTTAAGCATATATAAGGGGGGTAGAGGTGTTGAAGGCACTTCAAAGTGACTGTCGGTAGTTGGCATAAGCGCTCAGTAGCCATGTTGGCGAGCAGCGTGGGCGCTTGGCAGCATGCATGGCTAGCCCGTGCGAGTCGTCCATGCCCGTGTAGCAACGTCGGCAGCGCTTCATTGTACGCTCGTGTCGGTTATCAGTGGCGTCGTCCACTAATGATAGGTGGATTTACACGCCTATATCAATATATTTTGCCCATATTTTAGCCTAGTTTTGAGAACTAATTATCTATTTCATGCACTTTTAGTCCTTTTTCCTGTAAATGAGCTAACAAACATGATTAGGAAAGTTTCAGGTATAAATAATGCAAAATACAGCATTTTACGGCTTACTTGACGCAAAAGAAAGCTCACAAACGAAGTAGAAGGGAGCTGGACGCCTAAGGACCAAATCTGCTGCATGGAAAATCTGTCCCGGGCTAAAAGAGCAATTCTGAAGACTTTGGGGACTTACAGATACAAAGCTGGATTTTTACAAAGATACATTAACCTAGTACAATTAGGTTATGTATTTCACTATTCTATTTGGATTATGATATTGTAACCTTACCCTAGTACATTTAGGTCAAGGATTTCATTAGTATATTAGGATTTGGTTATTTATTTCATTAGCTTAGTAGGAGTAGGATAGGAGTATTATAAATACCCTATCATACTAGAGATTTTGGAGGCATCTTTCAATTCTTCACTTAATTCAACAATTAATTTTCTTCCATCTCTCTCATCTTCCACCACAAACACTTCTAATCTATTCTTCTATTCTTAAATTCCACAACAAGAGAATCGTTACTTGCTAGGGAATCACCAAAACCACACGCCTATCACCTACTTCTCACGCCATCAACCATGCAAAACGTGATATCCTTCGCATTCATGGGTAACTAAACCTCTTAGTTGGGGTTATGGAAGCCGAATGAGATACTATCTATTGCTGTGAGTTTGTGAGTACGAGACACGTATATTGCTTATATCATTATTCTCTTCATCTTAATCCACATTCTTTGCGGTTGCAAATGCAAGAATACGCCAGTCTAACATTTAACTTGTTCGCGAAAAAGGTTATTTGTCTGGAAAAGAGATAATGTCAAGGTAGTAGGATACCCTTTCCTATTAAAAAGCTAGTGCCGTAACTGGACTAACCTCTTGGAGAATTCGTACCGTTAGACACGCTTTAAGCTCGCGTGAGTTAAAGTGAAATAGTCCTTGTTTAGGTCGCGAGACGCTTGGATTTACCATCGACTACAATTCTCTATAAGCAATTACATGTCAAGACTCTACACACTCATAGCCAATAGAGACGTATACCTCAGAAGGTGGACATAAACCCAACGCCTCAATTCTCATTGTCTACAACCAACGTGACAATCTTCCTCTTTTTACTTTGCTATTTTCAGCTTTTACTTTATTGTTTTGGTTACATATTACAATCCCCCCTTCTTACGAGACTTGCACAAAAAGTTTAGTAATTTTGCTTACTTGTTGGCCAAGCTATTCCCTGTGGGATCGACACCCAACCCAGGTTGGGTTCTATATTTGCTAACGACCGCTTTACACTCCCACGAGAGCTGTAGATTGAGCGTTATCAAAAATTGGCGCCGTTGCCGGGGAATACGAGTGTCAATCAAGTTCGTGAGAATTACTAGACCCTTTGGTCAAAGATTCTCGTACTTTTACGTTTAGTTTTTGTTTTTGTTTATTGCAGGTTTTTCTTTTAGTGCATGCCCCATACTAGAAGTTCTGGTCAACCGTTATTACCAATCAATCCGGAACCACAACGAATTAGAAGAAAGGAAGCACAAGCTGAAATCGACAGGATGGCTGCTCAACACGAGTAAGAAAGATTAGTTGCTCTTGTCGCTGCCCAAGTACACCAGCAAAACATTGATAATCCTGGGCGAGCAACAAACCCTGACGATGAGGATTTAGGAGATGACTAGTTGATAAACCCAAGGCATGGCGCTGAAATTGCAACACCTGCCAACAGAAGAGGTCGACAAGCTCGGTATAGATATGATCGCCAACCTGTGCAGCCAGCTTTCGACGATGATGATGATGATCTTGTTGGTGCCGGAGCCACTGGAGATATAATTCCGCTACCATTAGCGCCCGGAGCCAAGTTCAACATCACTAGCACCATGATTCAGTTATCGCAACTCAAGGGGTTATTTGGTGGACTAGCAGGCGATGATCCGAATATGCATCTCATCAACTTTATTTCTACATGCAAGTCTTTTAACAATCCTGGTGTTGGTCAGAATGCTATTCGATTAGGTCTATTTCCATTGTCTCTGACTGGGGAGGCAACACTATGGTTGAATGGGCTGACTCCTGATTCAATTACAAATTGGAGGCAATTGAGAGACGCTTTCCTAGAAATATTCTTTCCGCCATCCAAAAGGGCTCGATTAAGAGATGAAATCAGCAACTTTCGTCAGCTTCCCTCTGAAGCTCTTCACAAAACATGGGAGAGGTTCAAAACAAAGCTAACGAGATGCCCAAACCATCACATGACTAATGTTCACCTCATGGAGATCTTGTATAGAGCCTTGAATTCAGTAACTAAACGAGTGGTGGACAATGCAGCTGGAGGTTCTTTTATGGACCTTACCTTTGGTCAAGCAAGCAATATGCTAGATCGCATGACAAAGCAAAGTAGAGCTTGGCATACCAGGGATTCTGAGGTAGCAAGCCCCACTTTATCTATTGGCATGTCTGCAGACCAAAAAAGAAGAGAAGAAGAACGTGAGCAAGACATGGCGCACATGAAAAGACAATTGGATCTTCTGACAAAGCACTTATTATCAGGGAAGACCGAAAAAGTGAAAGCTGTCGCGCTGAAAGGAAGAGACGAATCTGATTCGGAAGAGGAGGCCAACTACTTGAACAATCATGGGGGTTTCCGTGGGAATGCCCAAGGAAACCAAGGTCGGAACTATTATGATAAATCTGGAAGTAAAGACCAAGGTAGTTGGAAGAAAAATAATGAAAAGAGTGGTTTGTACGTTCCCCCTGGTAGACGTGATACCACCACATCTAATTCTATGGAAGACATGATGGCTAAGTTATTGAAAGGAGTGGAAGCAACGAGCGCAGGAGTGAAGGAGGTAATTGACGATTTGGCCTCCATGAAGCAATTAGTTGATTCTCATTCCACTTCTATCAAGCAAATAGAGCAGCAATTGAGCCAACTTTCAGTAGCATTCAATCAAAGAAAGGCTGGCACCTTACCGAGCGATACTGTGCAAAACCCAAGGAATGATGGGTCATGCATGGACATCACTACCAGAAGTGGTAAAGTGCTGGAAACTTCAGCAAAAGGCAATCAAGTGGTTGACGTAGCAACAGACATTGACGCCACACCTAGTGACGTTACAAAAGAAGAAGCCGCAACAACTACTTCAAACGTCAAGGATGTTTTACCTAGTGACGTGCAGCCTGAAACAAATGATAAACGGAAGCAAGAGGAGAAGAAAGCCATGGATAGAACACTTCCATACCCACCACCACCTTTTCCACAAAGATTGAAGAAGGTGGCCGATGACACTAAGTTCAGCAAATTTATGACTATGTTGAAGCAGCTGACCATTAATGTCCCATTGGTAGAGGCACTTGAACAAATGCCTGGGTATGCAAAGTTTCTGAAATATCTTTTGACTAAGAAGAGGGCAGCAAGTTATGAGCTGAAAGATGATGTGCATCATTGTAGTGCAATTGCTACCCGATCGATAGTTCAGAAGAAGGCCGATCGCGGATCTTTCACGATTCCTTGCACCGTCGGATCTTTGGACTTTGCTAAAGCATTGTGTGACTTAGGATCCAGCATCAACTTGATGCCATTATCGATCTACAAGAAGTTGGGGTTAGGAGATCCTACACCAACTAATATGAGGCTTGTTATGGCGGATAGGTCGGTAAAACGACCGGTTGGTATTCTATGCGATGTCTTGGTGAAGGTATCTTCATTCATATTTCCAGCAGACTTTGTCATCTTGGATTGTGAAGAAGATTTAGAGGTTCCCATAATCTTGGGACGCCCTTTCCTTGCTACGGGAAGTGTGCTCATAGATTTGAGAGCTAATGAACTCTCATTCCGAATCAATGATGAAGTGGTTCGTTTTGACGTTTGCCAATCAATGAAGCAACCCAAAGATCTGAGTGTATTTTCCGTGGCTGATTTTGTCGTTGATGACGAGGAAGAACGACTTGAAGAAGAACAAATTCTTGATGATCCTTTGGAGGTTTCGCTTATGAAAGGAGAGAATGAGGATGCTGAAATTTCTGATAAAGATATTTGTGCTCTATCGGGATTAGGAACATATCGTTATACTCCAAAGAAGCTGGATCTTGACCTCAAGAATCGACCCACACCACCAGCTAAGCCATCTATTGAAGAGCCACCCACGTTAGAATTGAAGGAGCTGCCAAGCCATTTGAAGTACGCATTCTTAGGAAGCGGAAACACTCTTCCAGTCATTGTAGCAGCCAATTTGGGTGAGCAACAAGTTGCAGCTCTTATTGCAATCTTACGCAAGTATATTAGAGCTATTGTATGGACCATTGCAGATATTATTGGTATACCACCTGGGATTTGCACTCATAAAATTCAGCTTCAAGAAAAGTGCACACCCACCATTGAAAATCAAAGGCGATTAAACCCGCCAATGCAAGAAGTGGTGAAGAAGGAGATTATCAAGTGGTTAGACGCAGGAGTTGTATATCCTATCTCTGATAGTACATGGGTGAGTCCTGTGCAATGTGTTCCCAAGAAAGGAGGTATGACGGTGGTCGCGAATGCAGAGAATGAGCTTATTCCACTCAGGCCTATTACGGGATGGAGAGTATGCATGGACTACCGCAAGCTGAATTCTTGGACGCTCAAGGATCACTTCCCCATGCCATTTATGGACCAAATGCTAGATCGATTAGTGGGGAAAGGATGGTTTTGCTTCTTGAATGGTTATTCAGGTTATAATCAGATTTGTATTGCACCTGAAGACCAAGAGAAGACAACATTTACATGCCCATATGGTACGTTTGCCTTCAAACGCATGCCATTCGGGTTGTGTAATGCACCAGCCACCTTTCAACGTTGTATGATGTCTATTTTCTCTGATATGGTTGAAGACACTTTGGAGGTATTTATGGACGACTTTTTAGTTGTTGGTGAGTCTTTTGAAGCATGTTTGGCAAACTTGAGCATGGCATTGCAAAGATGTGTAGAGTTCAACCTTGTGCTGAATTGGGAGAAGTGCCACTTCATGGTAAAAGAAGGAATCGTTCTTGGGCACAAGATCTCCAAAAGAGGAATAGAGGTTGATCGCGCAAAAATAGAGGTAATCGAGAAGCTACCACCTCCAATTTTGGTGAAAGGAGTTCGTAGTTTTCTTGGCCACGCTGGGTTTTATCGTAGATTCATCAAAGACTTCTCCAAAATTTCTAGTCCATTGTGCAAACTGTTGGAGAAAGATGTGAAATTTGACTTTAATGACGATTGCTTAAAGGCATTCGAATGCCTTAAAGGAAAACTCATTGAAGCCCCCATCATGGTAGCACCAGATTGGACGCTCCCGTTCGAAGTCATGTGTGATGCTAGTGGTGTAGCCATTGGTGATGTTCTTGGACAAAGAAAGGAGAAACTATTTCATCCTATCTACTATGCGAGTAAGGTCCTAAATGAAGCCCAAAGGAACTACACTATTACGGAACAAGAGCTCCTAGCGGTTCTGTATGCGTTTGAGAAGTTTCGTGCCTATCTATTGGGTACTAAGGTGATCGTTCATACAGACCATGCAGCTCTTAGGTATCTAATGACTAAGAAGGATGCAAAACCAAGGCTGATTCGATGGGCATTGCTGCTGCAAGAGTTTGATTTCGAAGTCAAAGATAGAAGAGGTTGCGAGAACCAAGTGGCTGATCACCTATCTAGACTTGAGAATGAGTATGTGGCACAACCAGAAAATCAGATTGATGATGCATTCCCTGACGAGGAGATACTAGCGACCATAATGGAGCAATTACCATGGTATGCCGACTTTGCAAATTTCGTGGTGAGTAATGTGTTACCTTCCAATTTATCCTACCACCAAAGGAGGAAGTTTATGCATGACGTTCATCACTACTATTGGGATGAGCCTTATTTTTTTCGAAGATGCACGGATGGTATCATTCGACGATGTATATCCCATGAAGAAGTGCCTACTATATTGGAAGCATGCCACACTTCGCAAGTTGGAGGACATCATGCAGGGAATCGAACGGCAAGGAAAGTCTTGCAAAGTGGTTATTATTGGCCTACAATATTCAGAGATGCACACGACTATGTGAGAAGGTGTGACCAATGCCAACGTCAAGGTGCTATTTCAAAACACCATGAAATGCCCATGTCCAAAATTCTTGAGGTAGAACTCTTTGATGTGTGGGGTATTGATTTCATGGGACCATTCGTGAATTCGTTTGGAATGAAGTACATCTTGGTTGCTGTGGATTATGTGTCAAAATGGGTTGAAGCTGTAGCATTGGCCGACAACGAAGGAAAGCGTGTTGTAGCGTTTTTAAAGAAGAATATCTTCTCTCACTTTGGAGTACCTCGTACTATCATAAGTGATGGAGGATCTCACTTTTGCAACAAGCTATTCAAATCTGTATTGGCCAAGTATGGAGTCAAGCAACACAAGGTAGCTATGCCTTATCATCCCCAAACCAGTGGACAAGTTGAGGTTTCAAACCGTGAGATCAAGCAAATCCTTGCCAAGACGGTTAATGTGAATAGGAAGGACTGGTCTCGAAAGCTAGATGATGCACTATGGGCGTATAGGACTGCATTCAAGACACCCATTGACATGTCACCTTATCAGCTAGTTTATGGGAAGGCTTGTCATCTACCCATCGAGCTTGAATACAAGGCATTGTGGGAATTGAAGCACTTGAACTTGAATTGGGAAGATGTGAAGAATCAGAGGTTGGAGCAGCTGAACGAACTAGATGAATTTCGTCTCCATGCATATGAAAGATCCGATTTATACAAGGAGCGGATGAAGAAGTATCATGATCAGCGGATTGGTCGACGAAACTTCCAAAAAGGTGACATGGTACTACTCTTTAACTCCAGACTCAAGCTCTTCCCAGGTAAGTTAAAATCAAAGTGGTCTGGTCCATTTAAAGTCATCCAAGTCTACTCGTCTGGAGTAGTCGAATAGGAAGACAATGATGGTGTTGTCTTCAAAGTGAATGGCCAACGTGTTAAGCCATATATCGGTCCTCTTGACTCGATGAATGACATGGTCATCACTTATCTCAACAAAGTCTAAGTACTCGAGATTACTACGTCGATCCACGACAATAAATAAGGCGCTAGATGGGAGGCAACCCATCGTTTTATTGTTTTATCGTTTTATCGTTTTATTGTCTTATCGTTTTAGTATTTTTTCTTTTTGATTAATGAAAATCCAAAAATAAGAGTTGTGCCACAACCAAAACTAAGGCGCTTGGTGGGAGGCAACCCATCGTACTAATCGTTTTCATTTTGTTTTGAGAAAAAATAGGTGCAAGAAGTATTCAACGTGGAGATCGATTTCAATTGACGATTTGGACGCATTGTATGGTAAAGTTTGTAAGTTAGGAATGGTGATGCATAAGGCTATGGATTGAGCCTATTCCTTGTCAAAATAGGCTTCGTGGAAGGCTAAACCTTGGTAAAAATAGGCCACGAACGATGCACAACCTATGCTATAGCCTAAGGACTCGGAATCTAGTGTGCTATACACTATGCGCCGCCTATTCCTAGGTATGCTTTTGACTATGCGCCGCCTATGCTATGGCATTTGGTCTCAGTATCTCATGTGCCATAGACTATGCGGCGCATATGTCCCATTATGCCATAGACAATGCGCCGCATATGTCATTGATATGCCGAGTGATATGCGCCGCATATGTGGTGTTTTTGTCCCCAAGTCCGATTGCAAATGGGTCATAACCCGACCCATACTCTTCCTATATAAAGGGGACTTAGTTTCATAACACAACCACATTAGAAACAACCCTAAAGGCGCCGCATAACCCTCCAAATCTTCTCAATATTTTCTTCTTTTGCTCTACCAATTCACAACAACTTCTCCACAAGCTTCAAGCAAGTAAGTACTCTCTTATTCTTCATCTATTTATCGTAAGTACTACGTTGCTATGCTTATTATAAATTGCTAAATCATGTGAGATTGGTGGTGATGTTCATGTGTTTGGATTATTGTTGCAAAATCATGTGAGTGAACATATACGTAGGGAATTCTTGACTTGTTTCCGACTTGAATTTTGTTTCAAAAGCATTGTTATGATATTTGCTGAATATATATGGCTATGAATATTGCTTAAGAGTGTTGTTTGGATGCTTACATAATAGACTATCCCGGCCATCGGGATAAGATTATAGTGCCTATCGACTTAGGAGGTTGTGCTTGTTGTACGAATAACGATTCCATGTGGTAACCCCTATGTCATAGTGTTGCTATATCCACCATGAAAGTAGTCCATTGGCTGCAAATAAGTGATGCAATGCTGATTTTCTTGTCGGAATACAATCCTACAACGTATGTCGACGAAATCTGAGTACTCGACTACTTTCACTTCATTGATTTGTGCTAACGAAATTAAGTGTGGGGTGGTACCCCTAGTGCTTTCATATAGATTGTATCAAGTGAGATTGTGCTGCAACTTACATTATTTCTAGTCTCAGGTACAATGGCACCTAAAGCAAGGTAAGGCAAGGAGAAGGCTACCACATCCCAAAAGGGCAAGAAGAGAAGTCGAAAAGACCAAGGAGAATCATCCTCAGCACACCTACCATGCAGAATGTTCGGAATAAAATGGGTTCTTGAGGAAGAAGCCAAAGCATGGTACAACAGCAACAAAGAAAGAAAATATGTGCACGTCGACTTGATCAACAAGGAGACCTTAGCAAAGAAGGTGCCGCGAATGTTGGCAAAAATAATGGCTTTGAAGCTGGATTTCATCTTCCGCGACATGGGAGAGTGCAATCTTGACTTAACAAGAGAGTTTTCTGCCAACTGGTCGCCGAACACAACAGACAATGAAGTCAAAATTCGGGGCCCAGTGTTACATCTTACAGCGGATTGGATCAACTCTTTTCTTGGCTTACCTTCGGTCGACACTGCACCATTCAAAGAGCGGTACAGTAGGCCTCCATACAGAGCAATACGACACACGCTTTGTGGAAGCAGATCAATGGCAAGATGGGGCAGACATAAGGAAGCAGGCCATCACAATACCTTCCCCTATGCTCCACTAAATAGGGAAGCAAGAATCTGGATGCGCATTGTCAACACATGCCTTATTCCTGGAACTCAATACACCAAGATATCGAGAGATAGAGTGTGTTTGGTCTATGCTTTGATGACAAATGTCCCTATCAACTTTGGGGCAATCATTCGATCTACCATGAGGAAGGCCAGACTCCACAAAAGGTCCCATTTCACATTCGGCAATTTGTTGACAGCAATGTTGCTGAAGGAGGATGTCGAAGAGGAACCAGCTGACCATAAACTCCCACATAACCCAAAGAAGGTTGACCTCACCAAGGTCAAATATGCTAAAACAACTCATGGAGTCAACCTTACTACTACGGAAAGACATGCTCGTGACAAGAGTTTCTTCCGTCATCTCTATGGCATGACACGATATACTATGATGAGTGGTGGACGTATTCCAACTGCTGAAGAGCTCCAACAGCTGGACCATGACTACCCAATGAACATGCATGCCCAGGAGTTGTGTGGAGTGGGCGTATATTTTGAGGAACCTCTAGATGATGATGTGCCGACTGATGATGATCGACGCTTGCCTGATTGTGACCAGGAGGAGAACTCTGACGATGACTCTTATGATGATTCAGACGAAGGGGGTATAACCCCCGACATTGAGGAAGAGTCCGACTAACCAGGTTCTTCGTATTTATTTTCCATTGAGGGCAGTGTCTCGTTTAAGTGTGGGGTGGCGGTATCGCATGCTATACTTCTCTATTTGCATCTATGTTTATTTACTTTTTTTTTTGTGTGTGTGTTTCGATTTTTTTTAGTTAAGTTAAGTTTTTTAGGAGTAAATTTTTTTTCTAGCTTCGCATGAAATTATTTTGATAGGCAGCATGAGATTATAACAAGAGTATGTGCTACAATTGTGACTATTGAGACGTTTAGGCTCTAGTTGTGACTCATTATGTGATATTGTGTGATTCAATTCCTTTAATTGTTGGGTCGAGAGTCTATATTACTTTCAATCAAGTCGACCATGTGCCTTGTGTGTGTGAGATAATAGTATATTCTATGTTTGTGCCTGATGCTAGAACTTGTCTGGTATGTATGCAAAGCGAAAATAAGGAATGTAAGTTTAGGATATGATTTAGGCATTTCTTTGGCAACCTATACATGTTTACCTTCAGTTTTACCTACCCATGAACATCATCCTAGTTAACCCTTTTTGAGACTTTAGCCTATTTCTTTGACAACCTTGTATGTAAGCCTAATTCATTTCTTTCAAGACCATAATTTGATTCAAAATACTGAGTGCTTTAAAGTGAAAAAGTCATGTGACAACATAAGAGGAAATTGGGTGAGTATAATGCTTTAAATTGTAATGGTGCTTGAATGTGCTATGAAAAATAAAGTGCTATCATAAGAGGTATGTTATGAAAAGAAAAAGGAAAAGAAAGCTGAAAAGTAAGTAGTGCTTGAAATTGAAAAACAAAATAGGAGAACAAGGGTGGTAGAATAAAAGAGTGAAGAAAGGTTGAAAGAAAAAAGTGTCATTGATACAATGTGATGTATTAAAGCGCTTAGGAACCTAGTCACTATTCTTGGCAAAAATAGTCCTACCCGTCCCTTAGCCTACATTACAACCATCAAAAGACCTACTTGATCCTAATCTTAACATTCCGACATTTAGTAGAGTACTACATTAAAGGCAAGCCTATGGTCATTAGTTGCTACATATGAATTCTTTGTGAGAGTGAGAGCAAGGACACTTTGATACCCATGTTTGAAAAATATGCTATATTTGTGCGTAATTATGGGTACTATATTGTGAGACACACATGGTTGATGAGTTTTGGATAGTTGCATATGATTCTATGCACTTTAACGTTTGCATGCGAGTTGATCACCATCACGAGTCTATACATGAGGTTAAATTGTTTCTACTTATAATCGGAAAGCTACTCTTTGTTGATAATTTTTGTGATTGTCTTGAAGAATGTTTTGTGTTGTTGCTGTAAAAACCTTAAGTCGATGCTTAGAAGGACATGATATGTTGTTCGAGGACGAACAAAGCTCTAAGTGTGGGGTGTTGATGATAGGCAGATTTACACGCCTATATCAATATATTTTGCCCATATTTTAGCCTAGTTTTGAGAACTAATTATCTATTTCATGCACTTTTAGTGCTTTTTTCTGTAAATGAGCTAACAAACATGATTAGGAAAGTTTCAGGTATAAATAATGCAAAATACAGCATTTTACGGCTTACTTGACGCAAAACAAAGCTCACAAACGAAGTAGAAGGGAGCTGGACGCCTAAGGACCAAATCTGCTGCATGGAAAATCTGTCCCGGGCTAAAACAACAATTCTGAAGACTTTGGGGACTTACAGATACAAAGCTGGATTTTTACAAAGATACATTAACCTAGTACAATTAGATTATGTATTTCACTATTCTATTTGGATTATGATATTGTAACCTTACCCTAGTACATTTGGGTCAAGGATTTCATTAGTATATTAGGATTTGGTTATTTATTTCATTAGCTTAGTAGGAGTAGGATAGGAGTATTATAAATACCCTATCATGCTAGAGATTTTGGAGGCATCTTTCAATTCTTCACTTAATTCAACAATTAATTTTCTTCCATCTCTCTCATCTTCCACCACAAACACTTCTAATCTATTCTTCTATTCTTAAATTCCACAACAAGAGAATCGTTACTTGCTAGGGAATCACCAAAACCACACGCCTATCACCTACTTCTCACGCCATCAACCATGCAAAACGTGATATCCTTCGCATTCATGGGTAACTAAACCTCTTAGTTGGGGTTATGGAAGCCGAATGAGATACTATCTATTGCTGTGAGTTTGTGAGTTCGAGACACGTATATTGCTTATATCATTATTCTGTTCATCTTAATCCACATTCTTTGCGGTTGCAAATGCAAGAATACGCCAGTCTAACATTTAACTTGTTCGCAAGAAAGGTTATTTGTCTGGAAAAGAGATAATGTCAAGGTAGTAGGACACCCTTTCCTGTTAAAAAGCTAGTGTTATAACTAGACTAACCTCTTGGAGAATTCGTACCGTTAGACACGCTTTAAGCTCATGAGAGTTAAAGTGAAATAGTCCTTGTTTAGGTCGCGAGACGCTTGGATTTACCATCGACTACAATTCTCTATAAGCAATTGCATGTCAATACTCTACACACTCATAGCCAATAGAGATGTATACCTCAGAAGGTGGACATAACCCCAACGCCTCAATTCTCATTGTCTACAACCAACGTGACAATCTTCCTCTTTTTACATTGCTATTTTCAGCTTTTACTTTATTGTTTTGGTTACATATTACAATCCCCCCTTCTTACGAGACTTGCACCAAAATTTTAGTAATTTTGCTTACTTGTTGGCCAAGCTATTCCCTGTGGGATCGACACCCAACCCAGGTTGGGTTCTATATTTGCTAACGACCGCTT
>CM061561.1:276308486-276310986 GCA_030864225.1 Capsicum baccatum var. pendulum | reverse complement strand
GCCATGGTGGTGTCCTTATCAAGTTGGATATCCATGCACCGTGGCACCAAGGCAGCTTGGCACCGTGGCGCCATGGCACCAAGGCACTGTGGCTCCATGGCACCAAGGGACCAAGGCACCATGGCTCTGTGGCACCATGTCACCAAGGCACCAAGGCACCGTGGCGCCATGGCACCAAGGCACCAAGGCACCGTGGCGCCATGGCAACGTGGCGCCATGGCACCATGGCACCAAGGCACCAAGGCACCGTGGCGCCATGGCAACAAGGCACCAAGGCACCATGGCGCCATGGCACCTAGGCTCTTTGGCGCCATGGCACCAAGGCAGCGCGGCGCCATGGCACCGTGTCACACAGGCACCATGGCACCAAGGCAGCTTGGCAAACAGTCACCGTGGCACCATAGCACCGTGGCACACAGGCACCATGGCACCATGGCACCGTGGCACACAGGCACCGTGGCACCATGGCACCGTGGCACACATGCACCGTGGCACCATTGCACACAGGCACCATGGCACCAAGGCAGCTTGGCACCGTGGCGCCATGGCACCAAGGCACCAAGGCACCATGGTACCATGGCACCAAGGAAGCAAGGCACCGCGACACCATGGCACCAAGGCACCGTGGAGCCATGGCGTCGTGGCACCGCGGCACCATGGCACCGGGGCATCGTGGCACCATGGCACCAAAGCACCAAGGCACTGCCGTGGTGCCATGGCACCGTGGCACCATGGAAGAAAGGCACCAAGGCACCGTGGCACCAATGCACCGTGGCACCATAGAACCGTGGCACCATGGCACCAAGGCAGCATGGCGCTATGGCACCAAGGCACCGTGGCGCCGTGGCACCGTGGCACCAAGGCACCATGGCACCAAGGCACTAACGCACCGTGGCAAAATCAAAAGAGCGTAAACTTACGTTCAATCATCCTAATGTTTTCCAGACGTTCATCCTTCCTCCTCACCGTTGCATACTCATTTTTCTACATATCCGCTCTCAGTTTTTTATTTTAAATATATTTCAATGTTACCTCATATGTCGTGTTCTCGTAATGTCCCGTCGCCTTCTTTTAAAACTCTTATTTAATATCCTTAAATTTAAATATTTTATATCGTTACGTCCTTCGTACAAATGCGCACTTAATTGTTGGTTTAAGGCTATTTCATTCTAATATGTATATTTTGGGGTTGTCACTTATCCGCTGCATTCTGGGCGATTTTCCTAATGACCCCACGTTATTTTTATATTTTTTTAAAATTTTTATTTAATATCCTTAAATTTAAATATTTTATATCGTTACGTTATACGTACAAATATGCACTCGATTGTTGGTTTAAGGTTAGTTCATGCGCTGAGAATATTTTTCTAATTTTTTCATATTTTTATAAATATTTTTTCTATTTTTGATTTATTTTGACATATTTTTTGAATTTTAATAAATGATATTTGTAAAAAAAATATTTTCTCAACGAAAATTATTATTTACAAATTACGCGACCTTTTTGTCAGTGCACAGGCTCCGTAACTCATCAAAACATGCAGTTCGGGCCCGCATATGTCTGGTATGATTCTCTGGCAAAATCATGTCTACTCCTGTCACTTGGGTTTTTTTGTAAGGATATATAAAAGGGGTAGAGGTGTTGAAGGCACTTCAAGGCGACTGTCAGTAGTTGGCATAGGTGCTCAGTGGCCATGTCGGCAAGCAGCGTGGGTGCATGGCAGCATGCATGGCTAGTCCGTGCGAGCCGTCCGTGCCCGTGTAGCAATGTCGGCAGCGCTTCATTGTACGCTCGTGTCGGTTATCGGTGGCGTCGTCCACGACAGGGCTGCTGGCGCTTGACTTTGAACGAGGCGGTGCCTTCGTGGGAGCGCTGAGTACTGGATGCTGCTCTCGGAGCAAGCTCCAGGCGCTGCACGCATGCGGCCGAGCCCAATCCGCGGCGAGCACCGGCGGCCGGCGTGGGTGGTGCCCGTGCATGAGCCTCGGCGTGCCTTCATCTCCTCCGCTCCCCCCACGGGCGGGCTATCGTGTCAAGCGGGACTTGCTTCAGCCTTGCAACATCCGCATAGGCAGCTGCGCACGACATCTATTGCCGGGCGTAGGGGCCGGTGCCGGGCGTGCATCGACGGAGCATTTGGACGCACGACGCGTGAGTTGTGTTTGGCACGTGCGGTTAGGTTGGATCCCTGCTCGAGCAGCGACATCCTGACCCGCTTTCCATCTCAGTCGCGGGGCAAGCGCAATGTAGGCTTGCTCGAAGTCGGTTTCCTGTGCTGCATACCTAATGCCCAGGCATTATCAAGTTTTATCGATCGCCCTCCGCCCCTCGCATTTCGTGCGCGGGGTGAATCGAAAGTCCGCCCTTGCATCCCACGACTCCCTCGCTTCATCTTGCGATGTCGTGGTCTGCGATCGGTGGTCCGGATTCTCGGATGCAGTAGACGTAGCGGGCATGGGGCCTTCATC
Source organism: Capsicum baccatum var. pendulum (assembly GCA_030864225.1). NCBI lineage: Eukaryota > Viridiplantae > Streptophyta > Magnoliopsida > Solanales > Solanaceae > Capsicum > Capsicum baccatum. The sequence continues at coordinate 276,308,517 of CM061561.1, read as the reverse complement.
GGCTCCTATCTTCCCCGTACGACACTCCTTG
>CM061561.1:276299907-276302986 GCA_030864225.1 Capsicum baccatum var. pendulum | reverse complement strand
CTGCAAAACCTTGGGCGCGAGCCCGCGCGGAGCGGCCGTCGGTGCAAATCTTGGTGGTAGTAGCAAATATTCAAATGAGAACTTTGAAGGCCGAACAGGGGAAAGGTTCCATGTGAACGAAACTTGCACATGGGTTAGTCGATCCCAAGGGTCGAGGAAACCCCAACAGATAGCGCGTTTCGCGCGAGCTCCGAAAGGGAATCGGGTTAAAATTCCTGAACCGGGACGTGGCGGTCGACGGCATTGTTAGGAAGTCCGAAGACGTCGGCGGGACCCTCAGGAAGAGTTTTCTTTTCTTTTTAACAGCCTGCCTACCCTGGAATCGGCTCTGTCGGAGGTAGGGTCCAGCAGCTGGAAGAGCACCGCACGTCGCGTGGTGTCCGGTACGCTCCCAGCGGCCCTTGAAAATTCGGAGGACCGAATGCCGTCCACACCCGGTCGTACTCATAACCGCATCAGGACTCCAAGGTGAAAAACCTCTGGTCGATGTAACAATGTAGGCAGGGGAAGTCGGCAAAATGGATCCGTAAGTTTGGGAAAAGGATTGGCTCTGAGGGCTGGGCACGGGGGTCCCAGTCCCGAACCCGTCGGCTGTCGGTGGACTGCTTGAGCTGATCCCGCGGTGAGAGTGGGTCGCCGCGTGCCGGCCAGGGGACGGACTGGGAACGGTTTCTTCGGGGGCCTTCCCCGCGCGTCGAATAGCCAACTCAGAACTGGTACGGACAAGGGGAATCCGACTGTTTAATTAAAACAAAGCATTGCGATGGTCCCAACGGATGCTCACTCAATGTGATTTCTGCCCATTGCTCTGAATGTCAAAGTGAAGAAATTCAACCAAGCACGGGTAAATGGCGGGAGTAACTATGACTCTCTTAAGGTAGCCAAATGCCTCGTCATCTAATTAGTGATGTGTATGAATGGATTAACGAGATTACCACTTTCCCTGTCTACTATCCAGCGAAACCACAGCTAAGGGAACGGGCATGGCAGAAACAGCGGGGAAAGAAGACCCTATTGAGCTTGACTCGAGTCCGACTTTGTGAAATGACTTGAGAGGTGTAGTATAAGTGGGAGCCGAAAGGCGAAAGTGAAATACCACTACTTTTAACGTTATTTTACTTATTCCGTGAATCGGAAGCGGGGCACTGCCCCTCTTTTTGGACCCAAGGATCGCTCTGCGGGCCGATCCGGGCGGAAGACATTGTCAGGTGGGGAGTTTGGTTGGGGCGGCACATCTTTTAAAAGATAACGCAGGTGTCCTAAGATAAGCTCAACGAGAACAGAAATCTCGTATGGAACAGAAGGGTAAAAGCTCTTTTGATTCTGATTTCCAGTATGAATACGAACCGTGAAAGCGTGGCCTAATGATCCTTTAGACCTTCGGAATTCGAAGATAGAGGTGTCAGAAAAGTTACCACAGGGATAACTGGCTTGTGGAAGCCAAGCGTTCATAGCGACGTTGCTTTTTGATCATTCGATGTCGGCTCTTCCTATCATTGTGAAGCAGAATTCACCAAGTGTTGAATTGTTCACCCACCCATAGGGAACGTGAGCTAGGTTTAGACCGTCGTGAGACAGGTTAGTTTTACCCTACTGATGACAGTGTCGCAATAGTAATTCAACCCAGTACAAGAGAAACCGTTGATTCACACAATTGGTCATCGCGCTTGGTTGAAAAGCCAGTGGCGCGAAGCTACCGTGTACTGGATTATGACTTTACGCCTCTAAGTCAAAATCAGGGCTAGAAGAGATGCATGCGCCCGCCGTCCGCTTTCAGACCCGCAGTAGGGGCCTCGGACCCCAAGGGCACATGTCGTTGGCTAAGCCGCCGCGGTGGAAGGGTCGCGGAGGATGCCTTAAAGTACAATTTCCATCGAGCGGCGGGCAGAATCCTTTGCAGACAACTTAAATACGCGACGGCGTATTGTAAGTGGCAGAGTGGCCTTGCTGCCACGATCCACTAAGATTCAGCCCTTTGTCGCTCCGGTTCGTCCCTCCCCATCCAATCCAACCACCCTGCCGTCCGTCTCCAAAGGAGGTTCGTTCATTCGTCCTTGAAAAATCCCACCAAGTACTACGATCTCACCTCACCCGAGTTAGCCAAGCGTCGCGTGCGTTCCATTCCAAATAGTTAAGCATACGATATCAAGTGGCCTTTCGCGAAAAACAACGGCATCGCAACTGGAGGATTTCCGCGATTCCAAGTGCGGTAAAAGTGCTCAGCAAAGCACCGAAAACAATGTCGGTGCGTGGAGGCATGCCGCAATTAGAGGTTTTTATGACCATCGAGTGCAATGCTGGAGACGCCTCCAATGACGAACGCCGACGGACGTATAGTGGCCTGCCATGGTGGTGTCCTTGTAAAGTTGGAAATCCGTGCACTGTTGCACCAAGGCAGCTTGGAACCGTGGCGCCATGGCACCAAGGCACCGTGGCGCCATGGAACCAAGGCACCAAGGCACCATGGCTCCGTGGCGCCATGGCAACAAGGCACCAAGGAACCAAGGCACCGTGGCACCATGGCACCAAGGCACCGTGGCGCCATGGCACCATGGCACCAAGGCACCAAGGCACCGTGGCGCCATGGCACCAAGGCACCAAGGTACCATGGCGCCATGGCACCTAGGCACCTTGGCGCCATGGCACCAAGGCGGCGCGGCGCCATGGCACCGTGTCACACAGGCACCATGGCACCAAGGCAGCTTGGGTCACAGGCACCGTGGCACCATAGCACCGTGGCACACAGGCACCGTGGCACCATGGCACCGTGGCACATAGGCACCGTGGCACCATGGCACCATGGCACACAGGCACCGTGGCACCATGGCACCGTGGCACACAGGCACCATGGCACCAAGGCAGCTTGGAACCGTGGCGCCATGGCACCAAGGCACCCTGGCACCATGGCACCAAGGAAGCAAGGCACCGCGGCACCATGGAACCGCGGCACCATGGCCCCAAGGCACAGGGGCGCCATGGCACCGCGGCACCATGGCACCGGGGCATCTTGCCACCATGGCACCAACGCACCAAGGCAATGCCGTGGTGCCATGGCACCGTTGTACCATGGCACCAAGGC
>CM061561.1:276279907-276282407 GCA_030864225.1 Capsicum baccatum var. pendulum | reverse complement strand
TATCCGCTCTAATTTTTTTATTTTAAATATATTTCAATGTTACCTCATATGTCGTGGCGGTTCTCGTAATGTCCCGTCGCCTTCTTTTCAAATTTTTATTTAATATCCTTAAATTTAAATATTTTATATCGTTACGTCCTTTGTACAAATGCGCACTCAATTGTTGGTTTAAGGCTACTTCATTCTAATATGCATATTTTGGGGTTGTCACTTATCCGTTGCATTCTGGGCGATTTTCCTAATGACCCCACATTATTTTTATATTTTTTTAAAATTTTTATTTAATATACTTAAATTTAAATATTTTATATCGTTACGTTATACGTACAAATATGCACTCGATTGTTGGTTTAAGGTTAGTTCATGCGCTGAGAATATTTTTCTAATTTTTTCATATTTTTATAAATATTTTTTCTATTTTTGATTTATTTTTACATATTTTTTGAATTTTAATAAATGATATTTGTAAAAAAATATTTTCTCAACGAAAATTATCATTTACAAATTACGCGACCTTTTTGTGAGTGCACAGGCTCCGTATCTCATAAAAACGTGCGGTTCGGGTCCGCATATGTCTGGTATGATTCTCTGGCAAAATCATGTCTACTCTTGTCACTTGTTTTTTTTTAAGCATATATAAGGGGGGGGTAGAGGTGTTGAAGGCACTTCAAGGCGACTGTCAGTAGTTGGCATAGGCGCTCAGTGGCCATGTCGGCGAGCAGCGTGGGTGCATGGCAGCATGCATGGCTGGTCTGTGCGAGCCATCCGTGCCCGTGTAGCAACGTCGGCAGCGCTTCATTGTACGCTCGTGTCGGTTATCGGTGGCGTCGTCCACGATGGGGCTGCTGGCGCTAGACTTCGGATGAGGCGGTGCCTTCGTGCGAGCGGCGAGTACTGGATGCTGCTCTCGGAGCAAGCTCCAGGCGCTGCACGCATGCGGCCGAGCCCAATCCGCGGCGAGCGTCGGCGGTCGGCGTGGGCGGCGCCCGTGCATGAGCCTCGGCGTGCCTTCATCTCCTCCGCTCCCCCCACGGGCAGGCTATCGTGTCAAGCGGGACTTGCTTCAGCCTTGCAATGTCCGCATAGGCAGCAGCGCACGACATCTATTGCCGGGCGTTGGGGCCGGTGCCAGGCGTGCATCGACGGAGCATTTAGATGCACGGCACGTGAGTTGTGTTCGGCACGTGCGGTTAGGTTGGATCCCTGCTCGACCAGCGACGTCCTGACCCGCCTGCCATCTCAGTCGCGGGGCAAGCGCAACGTAGGTTTGCTCAAAGTCGGTTTCCAGTGCTGCATACCTAATGCCCAGGCATTAACAAGTTTTATCGATCGCCCTTCGCCCCTCGCATTTCGTGCGCGGGGCAAATCGAAAGTCCGCCCTCGCGTCCCACGACTCCCTCGCTTCTTATTGTGATGTCGTGGTCCGCGAGCGGCAGTCCGAATTCTTGGATGCGGCAGACGCAGCGGGCATGGGGCCTTCATCGGCTCGTATCTGCCCCGTACGACGCTCCTTGCAAACGACGGTCGCGCTCACCTTGAATCTGTTCGCGCCCCTGCGGGAAGGCCGGGCTCATGCGATGCCGACGTCGATGAGGAATGCTACCTGGTTGATCCTTCCAGTAGTCATATGCTTTTCTCAAAGATTAAGCCATGCATGTGTAAGTATGAACAAATTCAGACTGTGAAACTGCGAATGGTTCATTAAATCAGTTATAGTTTATTTGATGGTATCTACTACTCGGATAACCGTACTAATTCTAGAGCTAATACGTGCAACAAACCCCGACTTCTGGAAGAGATGCATTTATTAGATAAAAGGTCAACGCGGGCTCTGCCCGTTGCTGCGATAATTCATGATAACTCGATGGATCGCACGGCCATCGTGCCGGCGACGCATCATTCAAATTTCTGCCCTATCAACTTTCGATGGTAGGATAGTGGATTACCATGGTGGTGACGGGTGACGGAGAATTAGGGTTCGATTCCGGAGAGGGAGCCTGAGTAACGGCTACCACATCCAAGGAAGGCAGTAGGCGCGCAAATTACCCAATCCTGACAAGGGGAGGTAGTGTCAATAAATAACAATACTGGGCTGAATGAGTCTGGTAATTGGAATGAGTACAATCTAAATCCCTTAACGATGATCCATTGGAGGGCAAGTCTGGTGCAAGCAGCCGCGGTAATTCTATCTCTAATAGCGTATATTTAAGTTGTTGCAGTTAAAAAGCTCGTAGTTGGACTTTAGGATGGGCCGGCCGGTCCACTTATGGTGTGCACCGATCATCTCGTCCCTTCTGTCGGCGATGCGCTCCTGTCCTTAACTGGACGGGTCGTGCCTCCGGCTCTGTTACTTTGAAGAAATTAGAGTGCTCAAAGCAAGCCTACGCTCTGTATACATTACCATGGGATAACATTATAGGATTTCGATCCTATACGTTGGCCTTTGGGATCGGAGTAATGATTAACAGGGAAAGTCGGGGGCATTCGTATTTCATAGTCA
>CM061561.1:276267407-276274907 GCA_030864225.1 Capsicum baccatum var. pendulum | reverse complement strand
GGAAGACATGATGGCTAAGTTATTGAAAGGAGTGGAAGCAACAAGCGCGGGAGTGAAGGAGGTAATTGACGATTTGGCCTCCATGAACCAATTAGTTGATTCTCATTCCACTTCTATCAAGCAAATAGAGCAGCAATTGAGCCAACTTTCAGCAGCATTCAATCAAAGAAAGGCTGGCACCTTACCGAGCGATACTGTGTAAAGGCCAAGGAATGATGGGTCATGCATGGACATCACTACCAGAAGTGGTAAGGTGCTGGAAACTTCAGCAAAAGGCAAGCAAGTGGTTGACGTAGCAGCAGACATTGACGCCACACCTAGTGACGTTACAAGAGAAGAAGCCGCAACAACTACTTCAAATGTTAAGGATGTGCTACCTAGTGACGTGCAGCCTGAAAAAAATGATAAACGGAAGCAAGAGGAGAAGAAAGCCGTGGAGAGAACACTTCCATACCCACCACCACCTTTTCCACAAAGATTGAAGAAGGTGGCTGATGACACTAAGTTCAGCAAATTTATGACCATGTTGAAGCAGCTGACTATTAATGTTCCGTTGGTAGAGGCACTTGAACAAATTCCTGGGTATGCGAAGTTTATGAAAGATCTTTTGACTAAAAAGAGGGCAGCAAGTTATGAGCTGAAGGATGATGTGCATCATTGTAGTGCAATTGCTACCCGATCGATAGTTCAGAAGAAGGCCGACCCCGGAGCTTTCACTATTCCTTGCACCGTCAGATCTTTGGACTTTGCTAAAGCATTGTGTGACTTAGGATCCAGCATCAACTTGATGCCATTATCGATCTACAAGAAGTTGGGGTTAGGAGATCCTACACCAACTAATATGAGGCTTGTTATGGCAGATAGGTCGATAAAACGACCGGTTGGTATTCTATGCGATGTCTTGGTGAAGGTATCTTCATTTATATTTCCAGCAGACTTTGTCATCTTGGATTGTGAAGCAGATTCAGAGGATCCCATAATCTTGGGACGCCCTTTCCTTGCTATGGGAAGTGTGCTCATAGATTTGAGAGCTAATGAACTCTCATTCCGAATCAATGATGAAGTGGTTCGTTTTGACGTTTGCAAATCAATGAAGCAACCCAAAGATCTGAGTGTATTTTCTGTGGCTGATGTTGTCGTCGATGACGAGGAAGAACGACTTAAAGAAGAACAAAATCTTGATGATCCTTTGGAGGTTTTGCTTATGAAAGGAGAGAATGATGATGCTGAAATTTTTGATGAAGATATTTATGCTCTATCGGGATTAGGAACATATCGTTATACTCCCAAGAAGCTGGATCTTGATCCCAAGAATCGACCCACACCACCAGCTAAGCCATCTATTGAAGAGCCACCCACGTTAGAATTGAAGGAGCTGCCAAACCATTTGAAGTACGCATTCTTAGGAAGCGGAAATACTCTTCCAGTCATAGTGGCAGCCGATTTGGGTGAGCAACAAGTTGCAGCTCTTATTGCAATCTTACGCAAGTATATTAGAGCTATTGGATGGACCATTGCGGATATTATTGGTATTCCACCTGGGATTTGCACACATAAAATTCAGCTTCGAGAAAAGTGCACACCCACCATTGAAAATCAAAGGCGATTAAACCCACCAATGCAAGAAGTGGTGAAGAAGGAGATTATCAAGTGGTTAGATGCAGGAGTTGTATATCCTATCTCTGATAGTACATGGGTGAGTCCTGTGCAATGTGTTCCCAAGAAAGGAGGTATGATGGTGGTTGCGAATGCGAATAATGAGCTTATTCCACTCAGGCCCATTACTGGATGGAGAGTATGCATGGACTACCGCAAGCTGAATTCTTGGACGCTCAAGGATCACTTCCCCATGCCATTTATGGACCAAATGCTAGATCGATTAGCTGGGAATGGATGGTTTTGCTTCTTGGATGGTTATTCAGGTTATAATCAGATTTGTATTGCACCTGAAGACCAAGAGAAAACAACGTTTACATGCCCATATGGTACGTTTTCCTTCAAACGCATGCCATTCGGGTTGTGTAATGCACCAGCCACCTTTCAACGTTGTATGATGTCTATTTTCTCTGATATGGTTGAAGACACTTTGGAGGTATTTATGGACGACTTTTCAGTTGTTGGTGAGTCTTTTGAAGCATGTTTAGCAAACTTGAGCATGGCATTGCAAAGATGTGTAGAGTTCAACCTTGTGCTGAATTGGGAGAAGTGCCACTTCATGGTAAATGAAGGAATCGTTCTTGGGCACAAGATCTCCGAAAGAGGAATAGAGGTTGATCGCGCTAAAATAGAGGTAATTGAGAAGCTACCGCCTCTAATTTCCGTGAAGGGAGTTCGTAGTTTTCTTGGCCACGCTGGGTTTTATCGTAGATTCATCAAAGAGTTCTCCAAAATTTCTAGACCATTGTGCTAACTATTGGAGAAAGATGTGAAGTTTGACTTTAATGACGATTGCTTAAAGGCATTCGGATGCCTTAAAGGAAAACTCATTGAAGCCCCTATCATGGTAGCACCAGATTGGACGCTCCCGTTCGAAGTCATGTGTGATGCTAGTGGTGTAGCCATTGGGGCTGTTCTTGGACAAAGAAAGGAGAAACTATTTCATCCAATCTACTATGCGAGTAAGGTCCTAAATGAAGCCCAAAGGAACTACACTGTTACTGAACAAGAGCTCCTAGCGGTTGTGTATGCGTTTGAGAAGTTTCGTGCCTATCTATTGGGTACTAAGGTGATCATTCATACAGACCATGCAGCTCTTAGGTATCTAATGACAAAGAAGGATGCAAAACCAAGGCTGATTCGATGGGTATTGCTGCTGCAAGAGTTTGATTTCGAAGTCAAAGATAGAAGAGGTTACGAGAACCAAGTGGCTGATCACCTATCCCGACTTGAGAATGAGTATGTGGCGCAACCAGAAAATCAGATTGATGATGCATTCCCTGACGGGGAGATACTAGCGACAACAATGGAGAAAATACCATGGTATGCCGACTTTGCAAATTTCGTGGTGAGTAATGTGTTGCCTTCCAATTTATCTTACCACCAAAGGAGGAAGTTTATGCATGACGTTCAGCACTACTATTGGGATGAGCCTTATTTGTTTCGAAGATGCGCGGATGGTATCATTCGTCGATGTATATCCCATGAAGAAGTACCTACTATATTGGAAGCATGCCACACTTCGCAAGTTGGAGGACATCATGCAGGGAATCGAACGGCAAGGAAAGTCTTGCAAAGTGGTTATTATTGGCCTACGATATTCAGAGATGCATATGACTATGTGAAGAGGTGTGACCAATGCCAACGGCAAGGTGCTATTTCGAAACACCATGAAATGCCCATATCCAAAATTCTTGAGGTAGAACTCTTTGATGTGTGGGGTATTGATTTCATGGGACCATTTGTGAATTCATTTGGAATGAAGTACATCTTGGTTGTTGTGGATTATGTGTCAAAATGGGTTGAAGCTGTAGCATTGGCCGATAACGAAGGAAAGCGTGTTGTAGCGTTTTTAAATAAGAATATCTTCTCTCGCTTTGGAGTACCTCGTACTATCATAAGTGATGGAGGATCTCACTTTTGCAACAAGCTATTCAAATCTGTATTGGCCAAGTATGGAGTCAAGCAACACAAGGTAGCTACGCCATATCATCCCCAAACCAGTGGACAAGTTGAGGTTTCCAACCGCGAGATCAAGCAAATCCTTGCCAAAACAGTTAATGCGAATAGGAAGGACTGGTCTCGAAAGCTAGATGATGCACTATGGGCGTATAGGACTGCATTCAAGACACCCTTTGGCATGTCACCTTATCAGCTAGTTTATGGGAAGGCTTGTCATCTACCCATCGAGCTTGAATACAAGGCATTGTGGGCATTGAAGCACTTGAATCTGAATTGGGATGATGTGAAAAACCTAAGGTTGGAGCAGCTGAACGAACTAAATGAATTTCGTCTCCATGCATATGAAAGATCGGATTTATACAAGGAGCGGATCAAGAAGTATCATGATCAGCGGATTATTCGACGAAATTTCCAAAAAGGTGACATGGTGCTACTCTTCAACTCCAGATTTAAGCTCTTCCCAGGTAAGTTAAAATCGAAATGGTCTGGTCCATTTAAAGTCATTCAAGTCTACTCGTCTGGAGTAGTCGAATTGGAAAACAATGAGGGTGTTGTCTTCAAAGTGAATGGCCAACGTGTCAAGCCATATATCGGTCCTCTTGACTCTATGAATGACATGGCCATCACTTATCTCGATGAAGTCTAAGTACTCGAGATTACTACGTCGAGCCACGACAATAAATAAGGCGCTAGATGGGAGGCAACCCATCGTTCTATTGTTTTATCGTTTTATCGTTTTGTCGTTTTAGTATTTTTTCTTTGTGATAAATGAAAATCCAAAAATAAGAGTCGTGCCACGACAATAACTAAGGCGCTTGGTGGGAGGCAACCCATCGTACTAATCGTTTTCATTTTGTTTTGAGCAAAAATAGGTGCAAGAAGTATTCAACAAGGAGATCGATTTCAATTGACGATTTGGACGCATTGTATGGTAAAGTTGGTAAGTTAGGAATGGTGATGCATAAGGCTATGGATTGAGCCTTTTCCTCGTCAAAATAGGCTTCGAGGAAGGCTAGGCCTTGGTAAAAATAGGCCACGGACGATGCACAACCTATTCTATAGCCTAAGGACTCGGAATCTAGTGTGCTATACACTATGCGCCGCCTATTCCTAGGTATGCTTTTGACTATGCGCCGCCTATGCTATGGCATTTGGTCTCAGTATCTCATGTGCCATAGACTATGCGGCGCATATGTCTACAAATGCCATAGACTATGCAACGCATATGTCCCATTATGCCATAGACAATGCGCCGCATATGTCATTAATATGCCGAGTGATATGCGCCGCATATGTGGTGTTTTTGTCCCCAAATCAGATTGTAAATGGGTCATAACCCGATCCATACTCTTCCTATATAAAGGGGACTTAGTTTTATAACACAACCACATTAGAAACAACCCTAAAGGCGCTGCATAACCCTCAAAATCTTCTCAAAATTTTTCTTCTTTTGCTCTTCCAATTCACAACAATTTCTCCACAAGCTTAAAGCAAGTAAGTACTCTCTTATTCTTCATCTATTTATCGTAAGTACTACGTTGCTACGCTTATTATTAATTGCTAAATAATGTGAGATTGGTGGTGATGTTCATGTGTTTGGATTATTGTTGCAAAATCATGTGAGTGAACATATACGTAGGGAATTCTTGACTTGCTTCCGACTTGAATTTGATTTCAATAGCATTGTTAAGATAGTTGCTGAATTGATATGGCTATGAATATTGCTTAAGATTGTTATTTGGATGCTTACATGATAGACTATCCCGGCCATCGGGAAAAGGTTATAGTGCCTATCGACTTAGAAGGTTGTGCTCGTTGTAAGAATAACGATTCAATGTGGTAACCCCTATGTTGTATTGTTGCTATATCCACCATGAAAGTAGTCCAATGGCTGCAAATAAGTGATGCAATGCTGATTTTCTTGCCGGAATACAATCCTAAAACGTATGTCGACGAAATCTGAGTACTCGACCACTTTCTCTTCATTGATTTGTGCTAACGAAACTAAGTGTGGGGTGGTACCCCTAGTGCTTGCATATAGATTGTATCAAGTGAGATTGTGCTGCAACTAATGTTATTTCTAGTCTCAGGTACAATGGCACCTAAAGCGAGGCAAGGCAAGGAGAAGGCTACCACATCCCAAAAGGGCAAAAAGAGAAGTTGAAAAGACCAAGGAGAATCATCCTCAGCACACTTACCACGCATAATGTTTGGAATAAAATGGGTTCTTGAGGAAAATGCCAAAGCATGGTACAACAGCAACAAAGAAATAAAATATGTGCACGTCGACTTGATCAACAAGGAGACCTTAGCAAAGAAGGAGCCGCGAATGTTGGCAAAGATAATGACTTTGAAGCTGGATTTCATCTTCCGCGACATGGGAGAGTGTGATCCTGACTTAACAAGAGAGTTTTATGCCAACTGGTCGCCAAACATGACAGGCAACGAAGTCAAAATTCGGGGCCAAGTGTTACAGCTTACAGCGGATTGGATCAACTCTTTTCTTGGCTTACCTTCGGTCGACACTGCACCATTCAAAGATCTGTACAGCAGGCCTCCTTACAGAGCAATATGACACACGCTTTGTGGAACCAGATCGATGGCAAGATGGGGCAGACATAAGGAAACAGGCCGTCACAACACCTTCCCCTATGCTCCACTAAATAGGGAAGCAAGAATCTGGATGCGTATTGTCAACTCATGCCTTATTCCTGGGACTCAATACACCAAGATATCGAGAGATAGAGTGTGTTTGGTCTATGCTTTGATGACGAATGTCCCTATCAACTTTGGGGCAATCATTCGATCTACCATGAGGAAGGCCAGACTCCACAAAAGGTCCCATTTCACATTTGGCAATTTATTGACAGTAATGTTGCGGAAGGAGGAGATCGAAGAGGAACCAGCTGTCCACAAACTCCCACATAACCCAAAGAAGGTTGACCTCACCAAGGTCAAAGATGCTGAAACAACTCATGGAGTCAACCTTACTACTGCGGAGAGACATGCTCGTGACGAGAGTTTCTTCCGTCATCTCTATGGCATGACACAATTTACTATGATGAGTGGTGGACGTATTCCAACTGCTGAAGAGCTCCAACAGCTGGACCACGACTACCCAATGAACATGCATGCCCGGGAGATGTGTGGAGTGGGCGTATATTTTGAGGAACCTCTAGACGATGATGTGCCGACTGATGATGATAGACGCTTGCCTTATTCTGATGATGAGGAGAACTCTGACGATGACTCTTATGATGATTCAGACGAAGGGGGTATGACCCCCGACATTGATGAAGGGTCCGACTAACCAGGTTCTTCGACTTTATTTTCCACTGAGGGCAGTGTCCCGTCTAAGTGTGGGGTGGCAGAATCGCATGCTATACTTCTGTGTTTGCACCTATGTTTGTATGTTTGTTTGTTTACTTTGTTTTTTTTTTTTTGAGTCCGTTTTTTTGTTTTTTTCGTTTGACATTTTTTTATTTTTTTAGGAGTAAAATTTTTCTAGCTACGCATGAAATTATTCTGATAGGCAGCATGAGATTAGAACAAGAGTATGTGCTACAATTGTGACTATTGAGACGTTTAGGCTCTAGTTGTGACTCATTATGTGATATTGGTTGGTTCAATTCCTTCACTTGTTGGGTAGAGAGTCTATATTACTTCCAATTAAGTCGACCATGTGCCTTGTGTGTGTGAGATAATAGTATATTCTATGTTTGTGGCTGATGCTAGAACTTGCCTGGTATGTATGCAAAGCGAAAATACGGAGTGTAAGTTTAGGATATGATTTAGGCATTTCTTTGGCAACCTATACATGTTTACCTTCAGTTTTACCTACCCATGGACATCATCCTAGTTTAACCCTTTCGAGCCTTTAGC
>CM061561.1:276259907-276262407 GCA_030864225.1 Capsicum baccatum var. pendulum | reverse complement strand
AAGGCAGCATGGCGCCATGGCACCAAGGCACTGTGGCGCCGTGGCACCGTGGCACCAAGGCACTAACGCACCGTGGCAAAATCAAAAGAGCATAAACCTACGTTCGATCATGCTAATATTTTCCTGACGTTCATCCATCCTCCTCACCGTTGCATACTCATTTTTCTACATATCCGCTCTAATTTGTTTATTTTAAATATATTTCAATGTTACCTCATATGTCGTGGCGGTTCTCGTAATGTCCCGTCGCCTTCTTTTAAATTTTTTATTTAATATCCTTAAATTTAAATATTTTATATCATTACGTCCTTCGTACAAATGCGCACTCAATTGTTGGTTTAAGGCTACTTCATACTAATATGCATATTTTGGGGTTGTCACTTATCCATTGCATTCTGGGCGATTTTCCTAATGACCCCACATTATTTTTATATTTGTTTTAAATTTTTATTTAATATCCTTAAATTTAAATATTTTATATCGTTACGTTATACGTTCAAATATGCACTCGATTGTTGGTTTAAGGTTAGTTCATGCGCTGATTATATTTTTCTAATTTTTTTATATTTTTATAAATATTTTTTCTATTTTTGATTTATTTTTACATATTTTTTGAATTTTAATAAATGATATTTGTAAAAAAATATTTTCTCAAGGTAAATTATCATTTACAAATTACGCGACCTTTTTGTGAGTGCAGAGGCTCCGTATCTCATCAAAACGTGCAGTTCGGCTCCGCATATGTCTGGTATGATTCTCTGGCAAAATCATGTCTACTCTTGTCACTTGGGTTTTTTTTAAGCATATATAAGGGGGGTAGAGGTGTTGAAGGCACTTCAAGGCGACTGTCGGTAGTTGGCATAGGCGCTCAGTGGCCATGTCGGCGAGCAGCGTAGGTGCATGGCAGCATGCATGGCTAGTCCGTGCGAGCCGTCCGTGCCCGTGTAGCAACGTTGGCAGCGCTTTATTGTATGCTCATGTCGGTTATCGGTGGCGTCGTCCACGACAGGGCTGCTGGCGCTAGACTTCGGACGAGGCGGTGCCTTCGTGCGAGCGGTGAGTACTGGATGCTGCTCTCGGAGCAAGCTCCAGGTGCTGCACGCATGCAGCCGAGCCCAATTTACAGCGAGCGTCGGCGGCCGACGTGGGCGGCGCCCGTGCATGAGCCTCGGCGTGCCTTCATCTCCTCCGCTCTCCCCACAGGCGGGCTATCATGTCAAGCGGGACTTGCTTCAGCCTTGCAACATCCGCATAGGCAGCAGCGCACGACATCTATTGCCGGGCGTTGGGGCCGGTGCCGGGCGTGCATCGACGGAGCATTTGGACGCACGACGCGTGAGTTGTGTTCGGCACGTGCGGTTAGGTTGGATCCCTGCTAGAGCAGCGACGTCCTGACCTGCCTGCCATCTCAGTCGCGGGGCAAGCGCAATGTAGTCTTGCTCGAAGTCGGTTTTCTATGTTGTATACCTAATGCCCAGGCATTATCAAGTTTTATCGATCACCCTTCGCCCCTCGCATTTCGTAAGCGGGGCAAATCGTAAGGCCGCCCTCGCGAACCACGACTCCCTCGCTTTGTACTGCGATGTCGTTGTCCGTGAGTGGCAGTCCAGATTCTCAGATGCGGCGGACGCAGCGGGCATGGGGCCTTCATCGGCTACTATCTGCCCCATACGACGCTCCTTGCAAATGACGGTCGCGCTCACCTTGAATCCGTCCGCGCCCCCGCGGGAAGGCCGGGCTCATGCGATGCCGACGTCGATGAGGAATGCTACCTGGTTGATCCTGCCAGTAGTCATATGCTTGTCTCAAAGATTAAGCCATGCATGTGTAAGTATGAACAAATTCAGACTGTGAAACTGCGAATGGCTCATTAAATCAGTTATAGTTTGTTTGATGGTATCTACTACTCGGATAACCGTACTAATTCTAGAGCTAGTACGTGCAACAAACCACGACTTCTAGAAGAGATGCATTTATTAGATAAAAGGTCGACGCGGGTTCTGCCCGTTGCTGCGATGATTCATGATAACTCGACGGATCGCACGGCCATCGTGCTGGCGACGCATCATTCAAATTTTTGCCCTATCAACTTTCAATGGTAGGATAGTGGCCTACCATGGTGGTGACGGGTGACAGAGAATTAAGGTTCGATTCCGGAGAGGAAGCCTGAGAAACAGCTACCACATCCAAGAAAGGCAGCAGGCGCGTAAATTACCCAATCCTGACACGGGGAGGTAGTGACAATAAATAACAATACCGGGCGCAATGAGTCTGGTAATTGGAATGAGTACAATCTAAATCCCTTAACGAGGATCCATTGGAGGGCAAGTCTGGTGCCAGCAGCCGCGGTAATTCCAGCTCCAATAGCATATATTTAAGTTGTTGTAGTTAAAAAGCTCGTAGTTGGACTTTGGGATGGGCCGGCCGGTTCGCCTATGGTGTGCACCGATCGTCTCGTCCCTTCTTTCGGCGATGCGCTCCTGGCCTTTACTGGCCGGGT
>CM061561.1:276205220-276207720 GCA_030864225.1 Capsicum baccatum var. pendulum | reverse complement strand
CCAAAATGCGCACCAACCTAGATCCCACAAACGGTGTTGGTCGATTAAGACAGTAGGACGGTGGTCATGGAAGTCGAAATCTGCTAAGGAGTGTATAACAACTCACTTGCCGAATCACCTAGCCTCAAAACTAGATGGTGCTAAAGCGCGCGACCTACACCCGGCCATCGGGGCAAGTGCCAGGCCCCTATGAGTAGGAGGGTGTGGCGGTCGCTGCAAAACCTTGGGCGCGAGCCCGAGCGGAGCGGCCGTCGGTGCAAATCTTGGTGGTAGTAGCAAATATTCAAATGAGAACTTTGCAGGCCGAAGAGGGGAAAGGTTCCATGTGAACGGAACTTGTACATGGGTTAGTCGATCCTAAGGGTCGAGGAACCCCCGACAGATAGTGCGTTTCACGCGAGCTCTGAAAGGGAATCGGGTTAATATTCCTGAACCGGGACGTGGCGGTCGACGGCAATGTTAGGAAGTCCGGAGACGTCGGCGGGACCCTCAGGAGGAGTTTTCTTTTCTGTTTAACATCCTGCCCACCCTGGAATCGGCTCATCCAGAGGTAGGGTCCAGCGGCTGAAAGATCACCGCACGTCGCGTGGTGTCCGGTGCGCTCCCAGCGGCCCTTGAAATCCGGAGGACCGAATGCCGTCCATACTCGGTCTTACTCATAACCGCATCAGGTCTCTAAGGTGAACAACCTCTGGTCGATGGAACAATGTAGGCAAGGGAAGTCGGCAAAATGGATTCGTAAGTTTGGGAAAAAGATTGGCTCTGAGGGCTGGGCACGGGGATCCCATTCCCGAACCCGTCGGTTGTCGGTGGACTGCTCGAGCTGATCCCGCTGCGAGAGAGGGTCTCCGCGTGCCGGCCGGGGGACGGACTGGGAACGGTTCCTTTGGGGGCCTTCCCCGCGCGTCGAACATCCAACTCAGAAATGGTACGGACAAGGGGAATCCGACTGTTTAATTAAAACAAAGCATTGCGTTGGTCCCAACGGATTCTCACGCAATGTGATTTCTGCCTAGTGCTCTGAATGTCAAAGTAAAGAAATGCAACCAAGAGCGGGTAAACGGCGGGAGTAACTATGACTCTCTTAAGGTAGCCAAATGCCTCGTCATCTAATTAGTGATGCACATGAATGGATTAACTTGATTCCCACTGTCCCTGTCTACTATCTAGCGAAACCACAGCCAAGGAACGGGCTTGGCAGAAACAGCGGGGAAAGAAGACCCCGTTGAGCTTGACTCTAGTCCGACTTTGTGAAATAACTTGAGAGGTGTAGTATAAGTGGGAGCCGAAAGGCGAAAGTGAAATACCACTACTTTTAACGTTATTTTACTTATTTCGTGAATCGGAAGCGGGGCACTGCCCCTCTTTTTGGACCCAAGGCTCGCTCTGCGGGCCGATCCGGGCGAAAGACATTGTCAGGTGGGGAGTTTGGCTGGGGCGGCACATCTGTTAAAAGATAACGCAGGTGTCCTAAGATGAGCTCAACGTGAACAGAAATCTCGTGTGGAGCAGAAGGGTAAAAGCTCTTTTGATTCTGATTTCCAGTACGAATTCGAATCGTGAAAGCGTGGCCTAACGATCCTTTAGACCTTCGGAATTCAAAGATAGAGGTGTCAGAAAAGTTACCACGGGGATAAATGGCTTGTGGAAGCCAAGCGTTCATAGCGACGTTGCTTTTTAATCATTCGATGTCGGCTCTTCCTATCATTGTGAAGCAGAATTCACCATGTGTTGGATTGTTCACCCACCAATAGGGAACGTGAGCTGGTTTTAGTCCGTCGTGAGACAGGTTAGTTTTACCCTACTAATGACAGTGTCACAATAGTAATTCAACCCAGTACGAGAGGAACCGTTGATTCACACAATTGGTCATCGCGCTCGGTTGAAAAGCCAGTGGCACGAAGATACCGTGTGCTGGATTATGACTGAACTCCTCTAAGTCAGAATCCGGGCTAGAAGCGATGCATGCTCCCGCCGTCCGCTTGCCGACCCGCAGTAGGGGACTCGGACCCCAAGGGCACGTGTCGTTTGCTAAGCCGCCGCGGCGGAAGGGTCGCTGCGGCCGCCTTGAAGTACAATTTCCATCGAGCGGCGGGCAGAATCCTTTTCAGACAACTTAAATACGCGACGGCGTATTGTAAGTGGCAGAGTGGCCTTGCTGCCATGATCCACTGAGATTCAGCCCTTTGTCGCTCCGGTTCGTCCCTCCCCATCCAATCCAACCACCCTGCCGCCCATCTCCAAAGGAGGTTCGTGTATTCGTCCTTGAAAAATCCCACCAAGTGCTGTGAGATCACCTCACCCGAGTTAGCCAAGCGTCGTGTGCGTTCCATTCCAAACAGTTAAGCATACTATATCAAGTGGCCTTTCGCGAAAAACAACGGCATCGCAACTGGAGGATTTCCGCGATTCGGAGTCTGGCATAAGTGCTCAGCAAAGAGACGAGAACAAAATCATGTCTACTCCTGTCAGTTGGGTTTTTTTTTAAGCATATATAAGG
>CM061561.1:276175220-276187720 GCA_030864225.1 Capsicum baccatum var. pendulum | reverse complement strand
TGATCGCCAACCTTTGCAACCAACTTTCGACGATGATGATGATGATCTTGATGGTGCCGGAGCCACTGGAGCTATAATTCCACCACCATTAGTGCCCGGAGCCAAATTCAATATCACTAGCACCATGATTCAGTTATTGCAACTCAAGGGATTATTTGGTGGACTAGCAGGCAATGATCCGAATATGCATCTGATCAACTTTATTTCCACATGCAAGTCATTCGACAATCCGGGCGTTGGACAGAATGCAATTCGATTACGTCTATTTCCATTGTCTCTGTCTGGGGAGGCAACACTATGGTTGAATGGGCTGACTCCTGCTTCAATTACAAATTGGAGGCAATTGAGAGACGCTTTCCTAGAAAGATTCTTTCCGCCATCCAAAAGTGCTCAATTGAGAGATGAAATCAGCAACTTTCGTCAGCTTCCCTCTAAAGCTCTTCATGAAACATGGGAGAGGTTCAAGACAAAGCTAGCGAGATGCCCAAACCATCACATGACTAATGTTCACCTCATGGAGATCTTGTATAGAGCCTTGAATTCAATAATTAAACCAGTGGTGGACAACGCAGTTGGAGGTTCTTTCATGGACCTCACCTTTGGTCAAGCAAGCAATATGCTAGATCGCATGACAAAGCAAAGTAGAGCTTGGCATACCAGGGATTCAGAGGTAGTAAGCCCCACTTTATCTATCGGCATGTCTACAGACCAAAGAAGATGAGAAGAAGAACGTGAGCAAGACATGGCGCACATGAAAACACAATTGGATCTTCTGACAAAGCACTTATTATCAGGGAAGACCGAAAAAGTGAAAGCTGTGGCGCTGAAAGGAAGAGACGAATCTGATTCGAAAGAGGAGGCCAACTACTTGAACAATCAGGGGGGTTCCCGTGGGAATGCCCAAGGAAACCAAGGTCGGAACTATTATGATAAATCTGGAAGCAAATACCAAGGTATTTGGAAGAAAAATAATGAAAAGAGTGGTTTGTACATTCCCCTGGTAAACGTGACACCACCACATCTAACTCTATGGAAGACATGATGGCTAAGTTATTGAAAGGAGTCGAAGCAATGAGCGCGGGAGTTAAGGAGGTAATTGACGATTTGGCCTCCATGAAGCAATTATTTGATTCTCATTCCACTTCTATCAAGAAAATAGAGCAGCAATTGAGCCAACTTTCAGCAGCATTCAATCAAAGAAAGGCTGGCACCTTACCGAGCGATACTGTGCAAAACCCAAGGAATGATGGGTCATGCATGGCCATTACTACAAGAAGTGGTAAGGTGCTGGAAACTTCAGAAAAATGCAAGCAAGTGGTTGACGTAGCAGCAGACATTGACGCCACACCTAGTGACGTTACAAGAGAAGAAGTCGCAACAACTACTTCAAACGTCAAGGATGTTTTACCTAGGGACGTGCAGCCTGAAAAAAATGATAAACGGAAGCAAGAGGAGAATAAAGCCATGGAGAGAACACTTCCATACCCACCACCGCCTTTTCCACAAAGATTGAAGAAGGTGGCCGATGACACTAAGTTCAGCAAATTTATGACTATGTTGAAGCAGCTGACCATTAATGTCCCATTGGTAGAGGCACTTGAACAAATGCCTGGGTATGCAAAGTTTATGAAAGATCTTTTGACTAAGAAGAGGGCAGCAAGTTATGAGCTGAAAGATGATGTGCATCATTGTAGTGCAATTGCTACCCGATCGATAGTTCAGAAGAAGGCCTACCCCGGAACTTTCACGATTCCTTGCACCGTCGGATCTTTGGAATTCGCTAAAGCATTGTGTGACTTAGGAGCCAGCATCAACTTGATGCCATTATCGATCTACAAGAAGTTGGGGTTAGGAGATCCTACAGCAACTAATATGAGGCTTGTTATGGCGGGTAGGTCGGTAAAACGACCGGTTGGTATTCTATGCGATGTCTTGGTGAAGGTATCTTCATTCATATTCCCAGCAGACTTTGTCATCTTGGATTGTGAAGCAGATTCAGAGGTTCCCATAATCTTGGGACCCCCTTTCCTTGCTACGGGAAGTGTGCTCATAGATTTAAGAGCTAATGAACTTTCATTCCGAATCAATGACGAAGTGGTTCGTTTTGATGTTTGCAAATCAATGAAGCAACCCACAGATCTGAGTGTATTTTCGGTGGCTGATGTTGTCGTTGATGACGAGAAAGAGTTACTTGCTGAAGAGCGAATTCTTGATGATCCTTTGGAGGTTTTGCTCATGAAAGGAGAGAATGATGATGCTGAAATTTCTGATGAAGATATTTGTGCTCTATCGGGATTAGGGACATATCGTTATACTCCCAAGAAGCTGGATCTTGATCTCAAAAATTGACCCACACCACCAGCTAAGCCATCTATTGAAGAGCCACCCACGTTAGAATTAAAGGAGCTGCCAAGCCATTTGAAGTACGCATTCTTAGGAAGCGGAAACACTCTTCCAGTCATTGTAGCAGCCGATTTGGGTGAGCAACAAGTTGCAGCTCTTATTGCAATCTTACGCAAGTATATTAGAGCTATTGGATGGACCATTGCGGATATCATTGGTATTCCACCTGGGATTTGCACTCATAAAATTCAGCTTCAAGAAAAGTGCACACCCACCATTGAACATCAAAGACGTCTAAACCCACCAATGCAAGAAGTGGTGAAGAAGGAGATTATCAAGTAGTTAGACGCAGGAGTCGTGTATCCTATTTCTGATAGTACATGGGTAAGCCCAGTACAAAGTGTTCCCAAGAAAGGAGGAATGACGGTGGTTGCAAATGCAAAGAATGAGCTTATTCCACTCAGGCCCATTACTGGATGGAAAGTATGCATGGACTACCGCAAGCTGAATTCTTGGACGCTCAAGGATCACTTCCCCATGCCATTTATGGACCAAATGCTAGATCGATTAGCGGGGAAAGGATGGTTTTGCTTCTTGGATGGTAATTCAGGTTACAATCAGATTTGTATTGCCCCCGAAGACCAAGAGAAGCCAACGTTCACATGCCCATATGGTACGTTTGCCTTCAAACGTATGCCATTCGGGTTATGTAACGCACCAGCCACCTTTCAACATTGTATGATGTCTATTTTCTCTGATATGGTAGAAGACACTTTGGAGGTATTTATGGATGACTTTTCAGTTGTTGGTGAGTCTTTTGAAGCGTTTTTGGCAAACTTGAGCATGGCATTGCAAAGATGTGTAGAGTTCAACCTTGTGCTGAATTGGGAGAAGTGCCACTTCATGGTAAAAGAAGGAATCGTTCTTCGGCACAAGATCTCTGAAAGAGGAATAGAGGTTGATCGAGCCAAAATCGAGGTAATAGAGAAGCTACCGCCTCCAATTTCGGTGTAGGGAGTTCGCAGATTTCTTGGGCATGCTGGGTTTTATCGTAGATTCATCAAAGGCTTCTCCAAAATTTCTAGTACATTGTGCAAACTATTGGAGAAGGATGCGAAGTTTGACTTTAATGATGACTGCTTAAAGGCATTCGAATGCCTTAAAGGAAAACTCATTGAAGCCCCTATCATGGTAGCACCAGATTGGACGCTCCCGTTTGAAGTCATGTGTGATGCTAGTAGTGTAGGAATTGGTGCTGTTCTTGGACAAAGAAAGGAGAAACTATTTCATCCTATAAACTATGCGAGTAAGGTCCTAAATGAAGCCCAAAGGAACTACACTGTTACTGAACAAGAGCTCCTAGCGGTTGTATATGCGTTTGAGAAGTTTTGCACCTATCTTTTGGGTACTAAGGTGATCATTCATACAGACCATGCAGCTCTTAGGTATCTAATGACGAAGAAGGATGCAAAACCAAGGCTGATTCGATGGGTATTGCTGCTGCAAGAGTTTGATTTCGAAGCCAAAGATAGAAGGGGTTGCGAGAACCAAGTGGCTGATCACCTATCTAGACTTGAGAATGAGTATGTGGCGCAACCAGAAAATCAGATTGATGATGCATTCCCTGACGAGGAGATACTAGAGACATCAATGGAGAAATTACCATGGTATGCCGACTTTGCAAATTTCGTGGTGAGTAATGTGTTACCTTCCAATTTATCTTACCACCAGAGGTGGAAGTTTATGCATGACGTTCAGCACTACTATTGGGATGAGCCTTATTTTTTTCGAAGATGCGCGGATGGTATCATTCGACGATGTATATCCCATGAAGAAGTGCCTAGTATATTGGAAGCATGCCACACTTCGCAAGTTGGAGGACATCATGCAGGGAATCGAACGGCAAGGAAAGTCTTGCAAAGCGGTTATTATTGGCCTACAATATTCAGAGATGCATATGACTATGTGCGAAGGTGTGACCAATTCCAATGTCAAGGTGCTATTTCAAAACACCATGAAATGCCCATGTCCAAAATTGTGGTGGTAGAACTCTTTGATGTGTGGCGTATTGATTTCATCGGTCCATTCGTGAATTCGTTTGGAATGAAGTACATCTTGGTTGCTGTGGATTATGTATCGAAATGGGTGGAAGCTGTAGCATTAGCCCACAACGAAGGAAAGCGTGTTGTAGCGTTTTTAAAGAAGAATATCTTCTCTCGCTTTGGAGTACCTCGTACTATCATAAGTGATGGAGGATCTCACTTTTGCAACAAGCTATTCAAATCTGTATTGGCCAAGTATGGAGTCAAGCAACACAAGGTAGCTACGCCTTATCATCCCCAAACCAGTGGACAAGTTGAGGTTTCCAACCGCGAGATCAAGCAAATCCTTGCCAAGACGGTTAATGCGAATAGGAAGGACTGGTCTCGGAAGCTAGATGATGCACTATGGGCGTATAGGACTGCATTCAAGACACCCATTGGCATGTCACCTTATCAGCTAGTTTATGGGAAGGCTTGTCATCTCCCCATCGAGCTTGAATACAAGGAATTGTGGGCATTGAAGCACTTGAATCTGAATTGGGATGATGTGAAGAACCTGAGGTTGGAGCAGCTGAACGAACTAGATGAATTTCGTCTCCATGCATATGAAAGATCAGATTTATACAGGGAGCGGATGAAGAAGTATCATGATCAGCGGATTGTTCAACAAAACTTCCAAAAAGGTGACATGGTACTGCTCTTTAACTCCAGACTCAAGCTCTTCCCAGGTAAGTTAAAATAAAAGTGGTCTGGTCCATTTAAAGTCATCCAAGTCTACTCATCTGGAGTAGTCGAATTGGAAGACAATGACGGTGTTGTCTTCAAAGTGAATGGCCAACGTGTTAAGCCATATATCGGTCCTCTTGACTCGATGAATGACATGGCCATCACTTATCTTGACGAAGTCTAAGTACTCGAGATTACTACGTCGAGCCACGACAATAAATAAGGTGCTAGATGGGAGGAAACCCATCGTTTTGTCGTTTTATTGTTTTATCGTTTTATCGTTTCGTCGTTTTAGTATTTTCTCTTTTTGATAAATGAAAATCCAAAAATAAGAGTCGTGCCACAACCAAAACTAAGGCGCTTGGTGGGAGGCAACCCATCGTACTAATCGTGTTCATTTGTTTTGAGCTAATATAGGTGCAAGAAGTATGCAACGAGGAGATTGATTTCAATTGACGATTTGGTCGCATTGTATGGTAAAGTCGGTAAGTTAGGAATGGTGATGCATAAGGCTATGAATTGAGCCTTTCACACGTCATAATAGGCTTCGAGGAAGGCTAGGCCTTGGTAAAAATAGGCCACGAACGATGCACAACCTATTCTATAGCCTAAGGACTCGGAATCTACTGTGCTATACAGTATGCGCCGCCTATTCCTAGGTATGCTTTTGACTATGCGCCGCTTATGCTATGGCATTTGAGATACTGAGACCAAATGCCATAGACTGTGCGGCGCATATGTCTAGAAATGCCATAGACTATGCGGCGCATATGTCCCATTATGCCATGGACAATGCACCGCATATGTCATTGATATGCCGAGAGATATGCGCCGCATATGTGGTGATTTTGTCCCCAAATCCGATTGTAAATGGGTCATAACCCGACCCATACTCTTCCTATATAAAGGGGACTTGGTTTTATAACACAACCACATTAGAAACAACCCTAAAGGCGCCGCATATCAGTCCAAATCCTCTCAAAATTTTCTTCCTTTGTTCTTCCAATTCACAACAACTTCTCCACAATCTTCAAGCAAGTACGTACTCTCTTATTCTTCATCTATTTATCGTAAGTACTACGTTGCTATTCTTATTATATTTTGATAAATCATGTGAGATTGGTGGTAATGTTCATGTGTTTGGATAGTTGTTGCAATATCGTGTGATTGAATATATACGTAGGGAATTCTTGACTTGTTTCCGACTTGAATTTTGTTTCGATAGAATTGTTATGATAATTGATGTATTGATATGGCTATGAATATTACTTAAGATGGTTGTTTGGATACTTACATGATAAAATATCCCGGTCATCGGGATAAGGTTATAGTACCTATCCACTTAGGAAGTTGTACTTGTTGTAAGAATTACGATTCCATGTGGTAACCCCTATGTTGTAGTGTTGCTATATCTACCATGAAAGTAGGCCAATGGCTGCAAATAAGTAATGTAATGCTGATTTTCTTGTAGGAATACAATCTTAAAATGTATGTCGACGAAATCTGAGTACTCGACCACTTTCACTTCACTGATTTGTGCTAACAAGATTAAGTGTGGGGTGGTACCCCTAGTGCTTGCATATAGATTGTATAAAGTGAGATTGTGCTGCAACTTACGTTATTTCTAGTCTCAGGTACAATGGCACCTAAGGCAAGGCAAGGCAAGGAAATGGCTACCACGTCCCAAAAGGGCAAAAAGAGAAGTCGAAAAGACCAAGGAGAATCATCCTCAGCGCACCTACCACGCAGAATGTTCGGAATAAAATGGGTTCTTGAGGAAGAAGCCAAAGCATGGTACAGCAGCAACAAAGAAAAGAAATATGTGCACGTCGACTTGATCAACAAGGAGACCTTAGCAAAGAAGGAGCCGTAAATGTTGGCTAAAATAATGGCTTTGAAGCTAGATTTCATCTTCCACGACATGGGAGAGTGGAATCTTGACTTGACAAGAGAATTTTATGCCAACTGGTCGCCAAACACAACAGGCAACGAAGTCAAAATTTGGGGCCAAGTGTTACAGCTTACAGCGGATTGGATCAACTCTTTTCTTGGCCTACCTTCGGTCGACCCTGCACCATACAAAGAGCTGTACAGCAGGCCTCCTTACAGAGCGATAAGACACACGCTTTGTGGAAGCAGATCGATGGCAAGATGGGGCAGACATAAGGAAACAGGCCGTCACAATACCTTCCCCTATGCTCCACTAAATAGGGAAGCAAGAATCTGGATGCGCATTGTCAACTCATGCCTTATTCCTGGGACGCAATACACCAAGATATCGAGAGATAGAGTGTGTTTGGTTTATGCGTTGATGACGAATGTCCCTATCAACTTTGGGGAAATCATTCGATCTACCATGAGGAAGGCCAGACTCCACCGAAGGTCCCATTTCACATTCGGCAATCTGTTGACAGCAATGTTGCGGAAGGAGGATATAGAAGAGGAACCAGCTGACCACATACTCCAACATAACCCAAAGAAGGTTGACCTCACAAAGGTCAATGATGCTGAAACAACTCATGGAGTCAACCTTACTACTGCGGAGAGACATGCTCATGATGAGAGTTTCTTCCGTCATCTCTATGGCATGACACGATTAACTATGATGAGTGGTGGACGTATTCCAACTGCTGAAGAGCTCCAATAGCTGGACCACAACTACCCAATGAACAGGCATGCCCGGGAGATGTGTGGAGTGGGCGTATATTTTGAGGAACCTCTGGACGATGACGTGCCAACTGATGATGATTGACGCTTGCCTGATTCTGATGATGAGGAGAACTCTGACGATGACTCTTATGATGATTCAGACGAAGGGGGTATGACCCCCGACATTGATGAAGAGTCCGACTAACCATGTTCTTCGCATTTATTTTCCACTGAGGGCAGTGTCCCGTCTAAGTGTGGGGTGGCAGAATCCGCATGCTATACTTCCTTGTTTGCACCTATGTTTGCTTGTTTATTTTGTTTTTTTTTTGAGTCCATCCATTTTTTTGTTTTTTTTTCGTTCAAACGTTTTTTAATTTTTTAGGAGTCAAATTTTTCTAGCTACGCATGAAATTATTTTGATAGGTAGCATGAGATTAGAACAATAGTATGTGCTACAATTGTGACTATTGAGACGTTTAGGCTCTAGTTGTGACTTATTATGTGATATTGTGTGATTCAATTCCTTCAATTTTTGGGACGAGAGTCTATATTACTTCCAATCAAGTCGACCATGTGCCTTGTGTGTGCGAGATAATAGTATATTCTATGCTTGTGGCTGATGCTAGAACTTGCCTGATATGTATGCAAAGTGAAAATAAGGAATGTAAGTTTAGGATATGATTTAGGCATTTCTTTGGCAACCTATATTTATTTACCTTCAGTTTTTCCTACCCATGTAAATCATCCTAGTTAAACCCTTTTGAGCCTTTAGCCTATTTCTTTGACAACCTTGTATGTAAGCCTAATCCATTTTTTTCAAGACCGTAATTTGATCCAAATTCCTAAGTTCTTTAAAGTGAAAAAGTCATGTGACAACATAAGAGGAAATTGGGTGAGTATGATGCTATAAATTGTAATGGTGCTTGAATGTGCTATGAAAAAGAAAGTGCTATCATAAGAGGTATATTGTGAAAAGAAAAAGGAAAAGAAAGCTGAAAAGTGAGTTGTGATTAAAATTGAAAAACAAAAGATGAGAACAAGGGTGGAAGAATAAAATAAAGAAAGGTTGAAAGAAAAAAGTGTCAATGATACAATGTGATGTATTAAAGTGCTTAGGAACTTAGTCACTATTTCTGGCCAAAATAGCTGATCCTACCCGTCCCTTAGCCTACATTACAACCATCAAAAGACCTACTTGATCCTAAGCTTAGCATTCTGACATTTAGTAGAGTACTACATTAAGGGCGAGCCTATGGTCATCAGTTTCTACATATGAATTCTTTGTGAGAGTGAGAGCAAGGACATTTTGATACCCATGTTTGAAAAATATGCTATATTTGTGAGTAATTATGGGCACTATATTGTGAGACACACATGGTTGATGTGCTTTGGATAGTTGTATATGATTATATGTACCTGAACGTTTGCATGTGAGTTGATCACCATCACGAGTCTATGCTTGAGAGTAAATGGTTTCTATATATAATCGGAAAGCTACTCTTGGTTGATAATCGTTGTGCTTGTCTTGATAAATGTTTTGTGTTGCTGCTGTAAAAACCTTAAGTCGATGCTTAGAAGGACATGATAAGTTGTTCGAGGACGAACAAAGCTCTAAGTGTGGGGTGTTGATGATAGGCGAATTTATGTGCCTATATCAATATATTTTGCCCATATTTTAGCCTAGTTTTGAGAACTAATTATACATTTCATGCACTTTTAGTCCTTTTTCCTGTAAATGAGCTAACAAATATGATTAGTAAAGTTTCAGGTATAAATGATGCAAAATACAGCATTTTATGGCTTACTTGACGCAAAAGAAAGCTCACGAACGAAGTGGAAAGGAGCTGGACGCCTAAAGGACCAAATCTGCTGCATGGAAAATCTGTCCCGGGCTAAAACAGCAATTCTGAAGACTTTGGGGACTTACAGACACAACGCTGGATTTTTACAAAGATACATTAACCTAGTATAATTAGGTTATGTGTTTTACTAGTCTATTTGGATTATGATATTGTAACCTTACCCTAGTACATTTGGGTCAAGGATTTCATTAGTATATTAGGATTTGGTTATTTATTTCATTAGCTTAGTAGGAGTAGGATGGGAGTATTATAAATACCCTATCATGCTAGAGATTTTGGGGGGACTCCTCCCTTAGTGGAGAGATACATTCATTCTTCAATTAATTCATCTTCTTACAATACAATTCTTCCATCCCTCTCTTCTTCCACTACAACACTTCTATTCACTCTTCTAACCTTTCCATTAATTCTATTATTCTTCTATTCATCTATTCCACAACAAGAGAATCGTTACTTGCTAGGGAATCACCAAAACCACACGCCTAAAACACCCGCTTCTCACGCCATCCACCATGCAAAACGTGATATCCTTCGCAGTCATGGGTAACTAAACCTCGTAGTTGGGGTTATGGAAGCCGAATGAGTTACTATCTATAGCTATGAGTTTGTGAGTTCAAGACAAGTATACTGCTTATATCATTACGCTCTTCATCTTAATCTACATTCTTTGCGGTTGCAAACGCAAGAATACGCCAGTCTAACATTTAACTTGTTCGCGAGAAAGGTTATTTGTCTGGAAAAGAGATAATGTCAAGGTAGTAGGACACCCTTTCCTATTAAAAAGCTAGTGCCGTAACTGGACTAACCTCTTGGAGAATTCGTACCGTTAGCTACGCTTTAAGCTCGCGAGAGTTAAAGTGAAATAGTCCTTGTTTAGGTCGCGAGACGCTTGGATTTACCATCGACTACAATTCTCTATAAGCAATTGCATGTCGAGACTCTACACACTCATAGCCAATAGAGACGTATACCTCAGAAGGTGGACATAACCCCAATGCCTCAATTCTCATTGTTTCACAACCTACGAACTACTCTCTTTTTACTTTGCTATTTTCAGTTTTTATTTCATTACTTTGGTTACTTATTACAATCCCCCCTTCTTACGAGACTTGCACCAAAAGTTTAGTAATTTTGCTTACTTGTTGGCCAAGCTATTCCCTGTGGGATCGACACCCAACCCAGGTTGGGTTCTATATTTGCTAACGACCGCTTTACACTCCTACGAGAGCTGTAGATTGGGCGTTATCAGGAGGCATGCCGCAATTAGAGGTTTTTATTTCCGTCGAGTGCAATGCTGGAGACGCCTCCAATGACGAACGCCGACGGACGTATAGTGGCCTGCCATGGTGGTGTCCTTGTCAAGTTGGATATCCGTGCACTGTGGAACCAAGTCAGCTTGGCACCGTGGCTCCATGGCACCAAAGCAACGTGGCGCCATGGCACCAAGGCACCAAGGCACCATTGCTCTGTGGTGCCATGGCACCAAGGCACCAAGGCACCGTGGCGCCATGGCACCATGGCACCAAGGCACCAAGGCACCAAGGCGCCATGGCACCAAGGCACAAAGGAACCATGGCGCCATGGCACCTAGGCACCTTGGTGCCATGGCACCAAGGCGGTGCGGCGCCATGGCGGCGTGTCACACAGGAACCATGGCACCATGGCAGCTTGGCACACAGGCACCGTGGCACCATAGCACCGTGGAACACAAGCACCGTGGCACCATGGCACCGTGGCACCATGGCACCGTGGCACACAGGCACCGTGGCAAACAGGCACCATGGCACCAAGGCAGCTTGGCACCGTGGCGCCATGGCACCAAGGCACCAAGGTAACATGGCACCATGGCACCATGGCAACAAGGAAGCAAGGAACCGCGGCACCATGGCACTGCGGCACCATGGAACCAAGGCACCGTGGCGCCATGGCGCCGTGGCACCGCAGCACCATGGCACCGGGGCATCGTGGCACCATGGCACCAACGCACCAACGCACTGCCGTGGTGCCATGGCACCGTGGCACCATGGCACCATAGCACCGTGGAACCATGGCACCAAGGCATCATGGCGCCATTCCACCAAGGCACCGTGGCGCCGTGGCACCGTGGCACCAAGGAACCATGGCACCAAGGCACTAACGCACCGTGGCAAAATCAAAAGAGCGTAAACCTACGTTCAATCATCCTAATATTTTCCTGACGTTCATCCATCCTCCTCACCGTTGCATACTCATTTTTCTACATATCCGCTTTAATTTTTTTATTTTAAATATATTTCAATGTTACCTCATTTGTCGTGGCGGTTCTCATAATGTCCCGTCGCCTTCTTTTAAAATTTTTATTTAATATCCTTAAATTTAAATATTTTATATCATTACGTCCTTCGTACAAATGCGCACTCAATTATTGGTTTAAGGCTACTTCATTCTAATACGCATATTTTGGGGTTGTCTCTTATCCGTTGCATTCTGGGCGATATTCCTAATGACCCCACATTATTTTTATATTTTTTTAAATTTTTTATTTAATATCCTTAAATTTAAATATTTTATATCGTTACGTTATACATACAAATATGCACTTGATTGTTGGTTTAAGGTTAGTTCATGCGCTGAGAATATTTTTCTAATTTTTTCATATTTTTATAAATATTTTTTCTATTTTTGATTTATTTTTACATATTGTTTGAATTTTAATAAATGATATTTGTAAAAAAATATTTTCTCAACAAAAATTATCATTTACAAATTACGCGACCTTTTTGTGAGTGCACAGGCTCCGTATCTCATCAAAACGTGCAGTTTGGGGTCCGCATATGTCTGGTATGATTCTCTGGCAAAATCATGTCTACTCCTGTCACTTGATTTTTTTTTAAGCATA
>CM061561.1:276165220-276167720 GCA_030864225.1 Capsicum baccatum var. pendulum | reverse complement strand
CGTGGCACACAGGCACCGTGGACCCATGGCACCGTGGAACACAGGAACCGTGGCACCATGGCACCGTGGCACACAGGCACCTTGGCACCATGGCACCAAGGCACCAAGGCACCGTGGAGCCATGGCACCAAGGCACCAAGGCACCATGGCTCCGTGGGGCCATGGCACCAAGGCACCAAGTCACCAAGGCACCGTGGCGCCATGGCACCAAGGCACCAAAGCACCGTGGCACCATGGCACCAAGGCTCCAAGGCACCGTGGCTCCATGGCACCAAGGCACCAAGGCACCATGGCGCCATGGCACCTAGGCACCTTGGCGCCATGGCACCAAGGCGGCGCGCCGCCATGGCACCGTGTCACACTGGCACCATGGCACCAAGGCAGCTTGGCACACAGGCACCGTGGCACCATGGCACCGTGGCACCATGGCACCGTGGCACACAGGCACCGTGGCACCATGGCACCGTGGCACCATGGCACCGTGGCACACAGGCACCGTGGCACCAAGGCACCGTGGAACACAGGCACCGTGGTACCATGGCACCGTGGCACACAGGCACCGTGGAACACAGGCACCGTGGTACCATGGCACCGTGGCACAAGGCACCATGGCACGAAGGCAGCTTGGCACCGTGGCGCCATGGCACCAAGGCACCAAGGCACCATGGCACCATGGCACCATGGCACAAAGGAAGCAAGGTACCGCAGCACCATGGCACCGCGGCACCAGGCACCGCGGCACCGTGGCACCGCGGCACCATGGCACCGCAGCACCATGGCACCGGGGCATCGTGGCACCATGGCACCAACGCACCAAGGCACTGCCTTGGTGCTATGGCACCGTGGCACCATGGCACCAAGGCACCAAGGCACCGTGGCACGAATGCACCGTAGCACCATAGCACCGTGGCACCATGGCACCTAGGCAGCATGGCGCCATGGCACCAAGGAACCGTGGCACTAAGGCACCATGGCACCAAGGCACTAGCGCACCGTGGCAAAATCAAAAGAGTATAAACATACGTTCGATCATCCTAATATTTTCCTGACGTTCATCCATCCTTCTCACCGTTGCATACTCATTTTTCTACATATTCACTCTAATTTTTTTATTTTAAATATATTTCAATGTTACCTCATATGTCGTGGCGGTTCTCGTAATGTCCCGTCGCCTTCTTTTCAAATTTTTATTTAATATCCTTAAATTTAAATATTTTATATCGTTACGTCCTTCGTACAATTGCGCACTCAATTGTTGGTTTAAGGCTACTTCATTCTAATATGCATATTTTGGGGTTGTCACTTATCCGTTGCATTCTGGCCGATTTTCCTAATGACCCCACATTATTTTTATATTTTTTTTAAATTTTTATTCAATATCCTTAAATTTAAATATTTTATATCGTTACGTTATACGTACAAATATGCACTTGATTGTTGGTTAAAGGTTAGTTCATGCACTGAGAATATTTTTCTAATTTTTTCATATTTTTATAAATATTTTTTCTATTTTTGATTTATTTTTACATATTTTTTGAATTTTAATAAATGATATTTGTAAAAAAATATTTTCCCAATGAAAATTATCATTTACAAATTACGCGACCTTTTTGTGAGTGCACAGGCTCCGTATCTCATCAAAACGTGCAGTTCGGGTCCGCATATGTCTGGTATGATTCTCTGGAAAAATCATGTCTACTCCTGTCACTTGGTTTTTTTTTAAGCATATATAAGGGGGGTAGAGGTGTTGAAGGCACTTCAAGGCGACTGTCGGTAGTTGGCATAGGCGCTCAGTGGCCATGTCGACGAGCAGCGTGGGCGCATGGCAGCATGCATGGCTTATCCGTGCGAGCCATCCGTGCCCGTGTAGCAACGTCAGCAGCGCTTCATTGTACGTTCGTGTCGGTTATCGGTGGCGTCGTCCACGACGGGGCTGCTGGCGCTAGACTATGAACGAGGCGGTGCCTTCGTGCAAGAGGCGAGTACTGGATGCTGCTCTCGAAGCAAGCTCCAGGCGCTGAACGCATGCGGCCGAGCCCAATCCGCGGCGAGCACCAGCGGCCGGCGTGGGCGGCGCCCATGGATGAGCCTCGGCGTGCCTTTATCTCCTCCGATCCCCCCACGGGCGGGCTATCGTGTCAAGCGGGACTTGCTTCAGCCTTGCAACGTTCGCATAGGCATTAGCGCACGACATATATTGCCGGGCGTTGGGGCCGGTGCCGGGCGTGCATTGACGGAGCATTTGGACGCACGGCACGTGAGATGTGTTCGGCACGCGCGGTTAGGTTGGATCCCTGCTCGAGCAGCAACGTCCTGACCCGCCTGCCATCTCAGTCGCGGGGCAAGCACAATGTAGGCTTGCTCGAAGTCGGTTTCCTGTGCTGCATACCTAATGCCCAGGCATTATAAAGTTTTATCGATCGCCCTTCGCCCCTCGCATTTCGTGCGCGGGGCGAATCGAAAGGCCGCCCTCGTATCCCACGACTCCCTCGCTTCATCG
>CM061561.1:276142720-276155220 GCA_030864225.1 Capsicum baccatum var. pendulum | reverse complement strand
CGTTACTTGCTACGGAATCACCAAAACCACATGCCAAACACCTACTATTCACGCCATTCACCATGCAAAACGTGATATCCTTCGCATTCATGGGTAACTAAATCTCTTAGTTGGGGTTATGGAAGCCGAATGAGTTACTATCTATAGCTGTGAGTTTGTGAGTTCAAGACAAGTATATTGCTTATATCATTACGCTCTTCATCTTAAATCTACATTCTTTGCGGTTACAAACACAAGAACACGCCATTCTAACATTTAACCTGTTCGAGAGAAAGGTTATTTGTCTAGAAAGAAGACGCAAGAATACGCCAGTCTAACATTTAACTTGTTCGAGAGAAAGGTTATTTGTCTGGAAAAGAGATAATGTCAAGGTAGTAGGACACCCTTTCTTATTAAAAAGCTAGTGCCGTACCTGGACTAACCTCTTGGAGAATTCATACCGTTAGACACGCTTTAAGCTCGAGAGAGTTAAAGTGAAATAGTCCTTGTTTAGGTCGAGAGACGCTTGGATTTACCATCGACTACAATTCTCTATAAGCAATTGCATGTCAAGACTCTACACGCTCATAGCCAATAGAGACGTATACCTCAGAAGGTGGACATAACCCCAACGCCTCAATTCTCATTGTTTACAACCAACGTGACAATCTTTCTCTTTTACTTTGCTATTTTTCAGCTTTTATTTTATTACTTCAGTTACTTATTACAATCCCCCCATTCTTACGAGACTTGCATCAAAAGTCTAATAATTTTGCTTACTTGTTGACCAAGCTATTCCCTGTGGGATCGACACCCAACCCAGGTTGGGTTCTATATTTGCTAACGACCGCTTTACACTCCTACGAGAGCTGTAGATTGAGCGTTACCAAAAATTGGCGCCGTTGCCGGGGAATACGAGTGTCAATCAAGTTCGTGAAAATTACTAGACCCTTTGGTCAAAGATTCTCGTACTTTTACGTTTAGTTTTTGTTTTTGTTTATTGCAGGTTTTTCTTTTAGTGCATGCCCCATACAAGAAGTTCTGGTCAACCGTTATTACCAATCAATCCTGAACCGCAACGAATTAGAAGAATGGAAGCACAAGCTGAAATCGACAGGATGGCTGCTCAACACGAGCAAGCAAGATTAGCTGCTCTTGCCGCTGCTCAAGTCCAACAACAAAACATTGATAATCCTGGACGAGCAACAAATCCTGACGATGAAGATTTAGGAGATGACGAGTTGATCAACCCAAGGCATGGCGCTGAAATGGCAACACCTGCCAACAGACGAGGTCGACAAGCTCGGTACAGATATGATCGCCAACCTTTGCAACCAGCTTTCGACGATGATGATGATGATCTTGATGGTTCCGGAGCCACTGGAGCTATAATTCCACCACCATTAGCGCCCGGAGCCAAGTTCAACATCACTAGCACCATGATTCAGTTATTGCAACTCAAGGGATTATTTGGTGGACTAGCAGGCGATGATCCGAATATGCATCTCATCAAGTTTATTTCTACATGCAAGTCTTTTGACAATCCTGGAGTTGGTCAGAATGCTATTCGATTACGTTTATTTCCATTGTCTCTGTCTGGGGAGGCAACATTATGGTTGAATGGGCTGACTCCTGATTCTATCACAAATTGGAGGCAATTGAGAGACGCTTTCCTAGAAAGATTCTTTCCGCCATCCAAGAGGGCTCAATTGAGAGATGAAATCAGCAACTTTCGTCAGCTTCCCTCTGAAGCTCTTCACGAAACATGGGAGAGGTTCAAGACAAAGCTAGCAAGATGCCCAAACCATCACATGACTAACGTTCACCTCATGGAGATCTTATATAGAGCCTTGAATTCAGTAACTAAACCAGTGGTGGACAACGCAGCTGGAGGTTCTTTTATGGACCTCACCTTTGGTCAAGCAAGCAACATGCTAGATCGTATGACGAAACAAAGTAGAGCTTGGCATACCAGGGATTCTGAGGTAGCAAGCCCCACTTTATCTATTGGCATGTCTGCAGATCAAAGAAGAAGAGAAGAAGAACGTGATCAAGACATGGCGCACATGAAAACCCAAATGGACCTTCTTACAAAGCATCTATTAGGGAAGACTGAAAAAGTGAAAGCAATCGCGTCAAAAGGAAGAGACGAATCTGATTCGGAAGAGGAGGCCAACTACTTGAACAATCAGGGGGGTTTCCGAGGGAATGCCCAAGGAAACCAAGGTCGGAACTATTATGACAAATCTGGAGGTAAAGACCAAGGTAGTTGGAAGAAAAATAATGAAAACAGTGGTTTGTACGTTCCCCCTGGTAGACGTGATACCACCACATCTAATTCTATGGAAGACATGATGGCTAAGTTATTGAAAGGAGTGGAAGCGACGAGCGCGGGAGTTAAGGAGGTGATTGACGATTTGGCCTCCATGAAGCAATTAGTTGATTCTCATTCCACTTCTATCAAGCAACTAGAGCAGCAATTCAGTCAACTTTCAGCAGCACTCAACCAAAGAAAAGCCGGCACCTTGCCTAGCGATACTGTGCAAAACCCAAGGAATGATGGGTCATGCATGGCCATCACTACGAGGAGTGGTAAGGTGCTGGAAACTTCAGCAGAAAGCAAGCAAGTAGTTGACAGAACAGCAGACATGGACGCCACACCTAGTGACGCCACTAGGGAAGACGCCGCAATATCCACTTCCAACGTCAAGGACGTGTTGCCTAGTGACGTGCAGCCTGAAAAAAATAATAAACGGAAGCAAGAGGAGAAGAAAGCCATGGAAAGAACACTTCCATACCCACCACCACCTTTTCCACAAAGATTGAAGAAGGCGGCCGATGACACTAAGTTCAGCAAATTTATGACCATGTTGAAGCAGCTAACTATTAATGTCCCATTGGTAGAGGCACTTGAACAAATGCCTGGGTATGCGAAGTTTATGAAAGATCTTTTGACTAAGAAGAGGGCAGCAAGCTATGAGCTGAAAGAAGATGTGCATCATTGTAGTGCAATAGCTACCCGATCCATAGTTCAGAAGAAGGCCGACCCCGGAGCTTTCACTATTCCTTGCACCGTCGGATCTTTGGACTTTGCTAAAGCATTATGTGACTTAGGAGCCAGCATCAACTTGATGCCATTATCAATCTACAAGAAGTTGGGGTTAGGAGATCCTACACCAACTAATATGAAGCTTGTTATGGCGGATAGGTCGGTAAAACGACCGGTTGGTATTCTATGCGATGTCTTGGTAAAGGTATCTTCATTCATATTTCCAGCAGACTTTGTCATCTTGGATTGCGAAGCAGATTCAGAGGTTCCCATAATCTTGGGACGCCCTTTCCTTGCTACGGGAAGTGTGCTCATAGATTTGAGAGCTAATGAGCTTTCATTCCGAATAAATGATGAAATGGTGCGCTTTGATGTTTGCAAATCAATGAAGCAACCCAAAGATCTAAGTGTATTTTCTGTGGCTGATGTTGTCGTTGATGACGAGGATGAGTTACTTACTGAAGAGCAAATTCTTGATGATCCTTTGGAGGTTTTGCTCATGGAAGAAGATGATGATGATGCTGAAATTTCTGAAGATGATATTTGTGCTCTATCGGGATTAGGAGCATATCGCTATCCTCCTAAGAAGCTGGATCTTGATCTCAAGAATCGACCCACACCACCAGCTAAGCCATCTATTGAAGAACCACCCACATTAGAATTAAAGGAGCTGCCAAGCCATTTGAAGTATGCATTCTTAGGAAGCGGAAACACTCTTCCAGTCATTGTGGCAGCCGATTTAGGTGAGCAACAAGTTGCAGCTCTTATTGCAATTTTACGCAAGTATATTAGAGCTATTGGATGGACCATTGCGGATATTCTTGGTATTCCACCTGGGATTTGCACTCATAAAATTCAGCTCCAAGAAAAGTGCACACCCACCATCGAACACCAAAGACGTCTAAACCCACCAATGCAAGAGGTGGTGAAGAAGGAGATTATCAAGTGGCTAGACGCAGGAGTTGTGTACCCTATTTCTGATAGTACATGGGTAAGCCCAGTACAATGTGTTCCCAAGAAAGGAGGTATGACGGTGGTTGCGAATGCAAAGAATGAGCTTATTCCACTCAGGCCAGTCACTGGATGGAGAGTATGCATGGACTACTGCAAGCTGAATTCTTGGACTCTCAAGGATCACTTCCCCATGCCATTTATGGACCAAATGCTAGATCGATTAGCGGGTAAAGGATGGTTTTGCTTTCTTGATGGTTATTCAGGTTATAATCAGATTTTTATTGCACCAGAAGACCAAGAGAAGACAACGTTTACATGCCCATATGGTACGTTCGCCTTCAAACGTATGCCATTCGGGTTATGTAACGCACCAGCCACCTTTCAGCGATGCATGATGTCTATTTTCTCTGATATGGTAGAAGACACTTTGGAGGTATTTATGGATGACTTTTCAGTTGTTGGTGAGTCTTTCGAAGCATGTTTGGTGAATTTAAGCATGGCATTACAAAGATGTGTAGATTTCAACCTTGTGCTGAATTGGGAGAAGTGTCACTTCATGGTAAAAGAAGGAATTGTTCTTGGGCACAAGATCTCCGAAAGAGGAATAGAGGTTGATCGCGCCAAAATAGAGGTAATTGAGAAGCTACCACCTCCAATTTCGGTGAAGGGAGTTCGTAGTTTTCTTGGCCATGCTGGGTTTTATCGTAGATTCATCAAAGACTTCTCCAAAATTTCTAGTCCATTGTGCAAGCTATTGGAGAAAGATGCGAAGTTTGACTTTAATGATGATTGCTTAAAGGCATTTGAATGCCTTAAAGAAAAACTCATTAAAGCCCCTATCATGGTAACACCAGATTGGACGCTCCCGTTCGAAGTCATGTGTGATGCTAGTGGTGTAGCCGTTGGTGCTGTTCTTGGACAAAGAAGGGAGAAATTATTTCATCCTATCTACTATGCGAGTAAGGTCCTCAATGAAGCCCAAAGGAACTACACTGTCACTGAACAAGAGCTCTTAGCGGTTGTGTATGCGTTTGAGAAGTTCCGTGCCTATCTATTAGGTACTAAAGTGATCGTTCATACAGACCATGCAGCTCTTAGGTATCTAATGACAAAGAAGGATGCAAAACCAAGGCTGATTCGATGGGTGTTGCTGCTGCAAGAGTTTGATTTCGAAGTCAAAGATAGAAGAGGTTGCGAGAACCAAGTGGCTGATCACCTATCTAGACTTGAGAAAGAGTATGTGGCGCAACCAGAAAATCAGATTGACGATGCATTCCCTGACGAGGAGATACTAGCGACAACAATGGAGAACTTACCATGGTATGCCGACTTTGCAAATTTCGTGGTGAGTAATGTGTTACCTTCCAATTTATCTTACCACCAGAGGAGGAAGTTTATGCATGACGTTCAGCACTACTATTGGGATGAGCCTTATTTGTTTCGAAGATGCGCGGATGGTATCATTCGACGATGTATATCCCATGAAGAAGTGCCTACTATATTGGAAGCATGCCATACTTCGCAAGTTGGAGGACATCATGCAGGGAATCGAACGGCAAGGAAAGTCTTGCAAAGTGGTTATTATTGGCCTACACTATTCAGAGATGCACACGACTATGTGAGAAGGTGTGACCAATGCCAACGTCAAGGTGCTATTTCAAAACACCATGAAATGCCCATGTCCAAAATCCTGGAAGTAGAACTCTTTGATGTATGGGGTATTGATTTCATGGGACCATTCGTGAATTCGTTTGGAATGAAGTACATCTTGGTTGCTGTGGATTATGTGTCGAAATGGGTTGAAGCTGTAGCATTGGCCGATAACGAAGGAAAGCGTGTTGCAGCGTTTTTAAAGAAGAATATCTTCTCTCGCTTTGGGGTACCTCGTACTATCATAAGTGATGGAGGATCTCACTTCTGCAACAAGCTATTCAAATCTGTATTGGCCAAGTATGGAGTCAAGCAACACAAGGTAGCTACGCCTTATCATCCCCAAACTAGTGGACAAGTAGAGGTTTCCAATCGTGAGATCAAGCAAATCCTTGCCAAGACGGTCAATGCGAATCGGAAGGATTGGTCTCGGAAGCTAGATGATGCACTATGGGCGTATAGGACTGCATTCAAGACACCCATTGGTATGTCACCTTATCAGCTAGTTTATGGGAAGGCTTGTCATCTACCCATCGAGCTTGAATACAAGGCATTATGGGCATTAAAGCACTTGAATCTGAATTGGGATGATGTGAAGAACCTGAGGTTGGAGCAGCTGAACGAGCTAGATGAATTCCGTCTCCATGCATATGAAAGATCAGATTTATACAAGGAGCGGATGAAGAAGTATCACGATCAGCGGATTGTTCGACGACACTTCCAAAAAGGTGACATGGTACTACTCTTTAACTCCAGATTCAAGCTCTTCCCAGGTAAGTTAAAATCAAAGTGGTCTGGTCCATTTAAAGTCACCCACGTCTACTCGTCTGGAGTAGTCGAATTGGAAAATAATGAGGGTGTTATCTTCAAGGTGAATGGCCAACGTGTTAAGCCATATATCGGTCCTCTTGACTCGATGAATGACATGGCCATCACTTATCTCGATGAAGTCTAAGTACTCGAGATTACTACGTCGAGCCACGACAATAAATAAGGCGCTAGATGGGAGGCAACCCTTCGTTTTATTGTTTTATCGTTTTGTCATTTTATCGTTTTATCGTTTTGTCGTTTTAGTATTTTTTCTTTTTGTTAAACGAAAATCCAAAAATAAGAGTCGTGCCACGACCAAAACTAAGGCGCTTGGTGGGAGGCAACCCATCGTACTAATCGTTTTCATTTGTTTGAGCAAATATAGGTGTAAGAAGTATGCAACGAGGAGATGGATTTCAATTGACGATTTGGTCGCATTGTATGGTAAAGTCGGTAAGTTAGGAATGGTGATGCATAAGGCTATGGATTGAGCCTTTCTCACGTCATAATAGGCTTCGAGAAAGGCTAGGCCTTGGTAAAAATAGGCCACGAACGATGCACAACCTATTCTATCGCCTAAGGACTCGGAATCTAGTGTGCAATACACTATGCGCCGCCTATTCCTAGGTGTTCTTTTGACTATGCGCCGCCTATGCTATGGCATTTGAGATACTGAGACCAAATGCCATACCATATGCGCCGCATATGCCTAGATATGCCATACTATGTGCGGCGCATATGTCCCATTATGCCATGGACAATGCGCCGCATATACATGTGATATGCCGAGGGATATGCGCCGCATATAGGGTGATTTTGTCCCCAAATCCGATTGTAAATGGGTCATAACCCGACCCATACTCCTCCTATATAAAGGGGACTTGTTTTTTTATCACAAACACATTAGAAGTAACCCTAAAGGCGCCGCATATCATCCCAAATCCTCTCAAATTTTTCTTCCTTTGTTCTTCCAATCCACAACAACTCCTCCACAATCTTCAAGCAAGTAAGTGCTCTCTTATTCTTCATCTATTTATCGTAAGTACTACTTTACTATGCTTATTATAAAATGCTAAATCATGAGAGATTGGTGGTAATGTTCATGTGTGTGGATAATTGTTGCAAAATCGTGTGATTGATTATATACGTATGGAATTCATGACTTGTTCCCGACTTGAATTTCGTTTCAATGGCATTGTTGTGATACTTGCTGAACATATGTGGCCATGAATATTGCTGGAGAGTGTTGTTTGGATACTTGCATGATAAACCATCCCGGCCATCGGGATAAGGTTATAGTGACTATCGACTTAGGTGGTGGTGTTTGTTGTTCGAATAGCAATTCCATGTGGTAATCCCTATGTTGTAAACGTTGCTATATACACCATGCAAGTCGTCCAAATAGCTGCTCATAAGTGATGTAATACTGATTTTCTTGTCGGAATACTATCCTAAGACGTATGTCGACGACGTCTGAGTACTCGACCACGTTTACTTCACCGATTTGTGCCAACAAGATTAAGTGTGGGGTGGTACCCCTAATGCTTGCATATAGATTGTCTAAAGTGCGATTGTGCTGCATCTAACATTATTTCTAGTCTCAGGTCCAATGGCACCGAAAGCAAGGCAAGGCAAGGAGAAGGCTACCACGACCCGCAAGGACAAAAAGAGAAGCCGAAAAGACCAAGGCGAATCATCTTCCGCACACCTACCACGCAGAATGTTTGGAATCAAATGGGTTCTTGAGGAAGAAGCCAAGGCATGGTACAGCAGCAACAAAGAAAAGAAATATGTGCACGTCGACTTAATCAACAAGGAGACCTTAGCAAAGAAGGAGCCGCAACTGTTGGCTAAGATAATGGCTTTGAAGCTGGATTTCATCTTCCGTGACATGGGAGAGTGCAATCTTGACTTGACAAGAGAGTTTTATGCCAACTGGTCGCCAAACACAACAGGCAACGAAGTCAAAATTCGGGGCCAAGTGTTACAGCTTACAGCGGATTGGATCAACTCGTTTCTAGGCCTACCGTCGGTCGACACTGCACCATACAAAGAGCTGTACAGCAGGCCTCCTTACAGAGCTATAAGACACACGCTTTGTGGAAGCAGATCGATGGCAAGATGGGGCAGACATAAGGAAACAGGCCGTCACAACACATTCCCCTATGCTCCACTAAATAGGGAAGCAAGAATCTGGATGCGCATTGTCAACTCATGCCTCATTCCTGGGACGCAATACACAAAGATATCGAGAGATAGAGTGTGTCTGGTTTATGCATTGATGACGAATGTCCCTATCAACTTTGGGGCAATCATTCGATCTACCATGAGAAAAGCCAGACTCCACAGCAGGTCCCACTTCACATTCGGCAATTTGTTGACAGCAATGTTGCGGAAGGAGGATATAGAAGAGGAACCAGCTGACCACAAACTCCCACATACCCCAAAGAAGGTTGACCTCACCAAGGTCAAAGATGCTGAAACAACGCATGGAGTCAACCTTACCACTGCGGAGAGACATGCTCGCGACGAGTGTTTCTTCCGTCATCTCTATGGCATGACGAGATTCACTATGATGAGTGGTGGACGTATTCCAACTGCTGTAGAGCTCCAACAGCTGGACCACGACTACCCAATGAACAGACATGCCCGGGAGATGTGTGGAGTGGGAGTCTATTTCGAGGAACCTCTTGATGATGACGTGCCAACTGATGATGATAGACGCTTGCCTGATTCTGACGCTGAAGAGAACTCTGACGATGACTCTTACGATGACTCGGACGAAGGGGGTATGACCCCCGACATTGAGGAAGAGTCCGACTAATCAGGTTCTTCGACTTTATTTTTCCACCGAGGGCAGTGTCTAGTCTAAGTGTGGGGTGGCAGAATCTGCATGCTATACTTCTTTGTTTGCACCTATGTTTGTATGTTTGCTTGTTTATCTTGAGTCCATTTTTTTTGTTTTTTTCGATTAAACGTTTTTTTTATTTTTTTTAGGAGTAAAATTTTTTTCTAGCTACGCATGAAATTATT
The DNA here is from genome assembly GCA_030864225.1 of Capsicum baccatum var. pendulum. NCBI lineage: Eukaryota > Viridiplantae > Streptophyta > Magnoliopsida > Solanales > Solanaceae > Capsicum > Capsicum baccatum. Next base: position 276,145,745 of record CM061561.1, on the reverse strand, counting down.
TTGATAGGCAGCATGAGATTATAACAAGAGTATGTCTTACAATTGTGACTATTGAGACGTTTAGGCTCTAGTTATGACTCATTATGTGATATTGTGTGATTCAATTCCTTCACTTGTTGGGTCGAGAGTCTATATTACTTCCAATCAAGTCGACCATGTGCCTTGTGTGGGTGAGATAATAGTATATTCAATGTTTGTGGCTGATGCTAGAACTTGCCTGGTATGTATGCAAAGCGAAAATAAGGAATGTAAGTTTAGGATATGATTTAGGCATTTCTTTGGCAACCTATATGTGTTTACCTTTAGTTTTACCTACCCATTGACATCATCCTAGTTAAGCCCTTTTGAGCCTTTAGCCTATTTCTTTTACAACCTTGTATGTAAGCCTAATCCATTTCTTTCAAGACCGCAATTTGATCCAAATTCCTAAGTGCTTTAAAGTGAAAAAGTCATGTGACAACATAAGAGGAAATTGGGTGAGTATAATGCTATAAATTGTAATGGTGCTTGAATGTGTTATGAAAAAGAAAGTGTTATCATAGGAGGTATGTTGTGAAAAGAAAAAGGAAAAGAAAGCTGAAAAGTGAGTTGTGCTTAAAATTGAAAAACAAAAGAGGAGAACAAGGGTGGTAGAATAAAAGAGTAAAGAAAGGTTGAAAGAGAAAAAAAGTTTCAATGACTCAAAGTGATGTATTAAAGTGCTTAGGAACTTAGTCACTATTTCTGGCCAAAATAGCCCTACCCGTCCCTTAGCCTACATTACAACCATCAAAAGACCTACTTGATCCTAATCTTAACATTTCGACATTTAGTGGAGTACTACATTAAGGGCAAGCTTATGGTCATTAGTTGCTACATATGAATTCTTTGTGAGAGTGAGTGCAAGGAAAATATGCTATACTTGTGATACCCATGTTTGAAAAAATATGCTATAATTGTGAGTGATTATGGGTACTATATTGTGAGACACACATGGTTGATGAGTTTTGGATAGTTGTATATGATTCTATGTACCTTAACGTTTGCATGCGAGTTGATCACCATCACGAGTCTATGCTTGAGGTTAAATTGTTTCTACTTATAATCGAAAAGCTACTCTTTGTTGATAATTGTTGTGCTTGTCTTGAAGAATGTTTTGTGTTGTTTCTGTAAAAACCGTAAGTCGATGCTTAGAAGGACATGATATGTTGTTCGAGGACGAACAAAGCTCTAAGTGTGGGGTGTTGATGATAGGCGAATTTACGCGCCTATATCAATATATTTTGCCCATATTTTAGCCTAGTTTTGAGAACTAATTATCTATTTCATACACTTTTAGTCCTTTTTCCTGTAAATGAGCTAACAAATGTGATTAGGAAAGTTTCAGGTATAAATGATGCAAAATACAGCAATTTATGGCTTACTTGACGCAAAAGAAAGCTCACAAACGAGATGGAAAGGAGCTGGACGCATAAAGGACTAAATCTGCTGCATGGAAAATCTGTCCCGGGCTAAAACAGCATTTCTGAAGACTTTGGGACTTACAGACACAAAGCTGGATTTTTGCCATAATACATTAACCTAGAGCAATTAGGTTATGTGTTTTATTATTCTATTTGGATTGGAATTTTGTAACCTTACCCTAGTACATTTGGGTCAAGGATTTCATTAGTTTATTAGGATTTGGTTATTTATTTCATTAGCTTAGTAGGAGTAGGATAGGAGTATTATAAATACCCTATCATGTTAGAGATTTTCAATCACTTCTTCAACTCTTAACTCTTCACTTAAGACATCTCTTTACAATTTAGTCAATTTTCTTCTTCCACTAAAAACACTTCTAATCTATTCTTCTATTCTTAAAATCCACAACAAGAGAATCGTTACTTGCTACGGAATCACCAAAACCACATGCCAAACACCTACTATTCACGCCATTCACCATGCAAAACGTGATATCCTTCGCATTCATGGGTAACTAAATCTCTTAGTTGGGGTTATGGAAGCCGAATGAGTTACTATCTATAGCTGTGAGTTTGTGAGTTCAAGACAAGTATATTGCTTATATCATTACGCTCTTCATCTTAAATCTACATTCTTTGCGGTTACAAACACAAGAACACGCCATTCTAACATTTAACCTGTTCGAGAGAAAGGTTATTTGTCTAGAAAGAAGACGCAAGAATACGCCAGTCTAACATTTAACTTGTTCGAGAGAAAGGTTATTTGTCTGGAAAAGAGATAATGTCAAGGTAGTAGGACACCCTTTCCTATTAAAAAGCTAGTGCCGTACCTGGACTAACCTCTTGGAGAATTCGTACCGTTAGACACGCTTTAAGCTCGAGAGAGTTAAAGTGAAATAGTCCTTGTTTAGGTCGAGAGACGCTTGGATTTACCATCGACTACAATTCTCTATAAGCAATTGCATGTCAAGACTCTACACGCTCATAGCCAATAGAGACGTATACCTCAGAAGGTGGACATAACCCCAACGCCTCAATTCTCATTGTTTACAACCAACGTGACAATCTTTCTCTTTTACTTTGCTATTTTTCAGCTTTTATTTTATTACTTCAGTTACTTATTACAATCCCCCCATTCTTACGAGACTTGCATCAAAAGTCTAATAATTTTGCTTACTTGTTGACCAAGCTATTCCCTGTGGGATCGACACCCAACCCAGGTTGGGTTCTATATTTGCTAACGACCGCTTTACACTCCTACGAGAGCTGTAGATTGAGCGTTATCACGCGGCGTGCGTCGGGGGTACCTGTGCTTCTTCTGTAAATGAAAACGACTCTCGGTAATGGATATCTCGGCTCTCGCATCGATGAAGAACATTGCGAAATACGATAATTGGTGTGAATTGCAGAATCCCGTGAACCATCGAGTCTTTGAATGCAAGTTGCGCCCGAAATCATTAGGCCGAGGGCACGTCTGCCTGGGCGTCACGCTTCGCATCGTCCCCTCGCATCGTGCCTCAATCACGGGGTGCGCTGTCATCGCGGGGCGGATACTGGCCTCCCGTGTGCCTCGAGCTCGCGGC
>CM061561.1:276065220-276105220 GCA_030864225.1 Capsicum baccatum var. pendulum | reverse complement strand
GTTCGATTGATCTCAAATTCCTAGGGTTAGACTCATTTCGGCATTCGTCGTTTCGTAGATCTGTCTCCACTCGTGCCTCTACTTCCAAACCCCGGGTGGGAAGTGATAAGCATGATCATGATGACAAGGGAAATATTAGAGGAGTTGACTTCTCTGGTCCGGTACCTAAAGTCTACTATCAACAGCACACCAGGGTTCCTGAACCTGAAAACCTTTACGAACCTGGAAGCCCTACGGCCTCCGAAATGGCTCCCCCTCCTCAAAAGGTTCGAACATACCCTAGTCTTCTCGTTATCAAAATGGATAATGAAGAATATTTCCCAGAACTCGCAGCCTTGAGAGTCCGATGGAATCATCCAAAGGACACTCTTAAGCGAAAATGGTACATTAGTACCTATTCCAGCGAACAGCAAAAGGAGTTAGGAAGGCTATGGATAGCCGACATGAAAAGACTCCGATGTGATATGGAATTCTTCTTCTGGTTAGAAAAAACTGGAAAGATAGAAAACCAAGTTGAACCGCTTAACGTTATGGTTACCTGATGGTATACCCAACGAAACACGGTTATTGAGTCAACTACTCCTTCTCTCGAAGGACTTAATATTCCTTTGTCCAATGAAGTCATAAAGACTTCTCCATTTAAAACCAAAAGTGAGAGTGCCAACTTGCATATTAACAACAAAGACCTTGATAGGGTAATTGAACAAAACAATTACACTAATCAAGCTCTTCATACCATTTCTCAACAAATTGAGAATTAAAAAGGAGCTTCCATTTCCACTCCTTTGCCTACTAAAAGCATCCCGAACGCTAAACATCTTTCAAATCCTATCTTCAAGATACCTGAGTTTCAGAAAGATAAATTTCCTGATCTTATTGATGATTTCAAACTCTCAGAACAGATTTTAGAAAAAATCAATTCTAAACTCACGAAGTTTAAAGTTGCCCAGCAAGGAGAATCCAGTTCTCCCAATAAAACGCAAACATCTGAGAACAAACCCAGTTCTCCAAAGAACTCCCTCTCTAAGCTAACCAATGAGAGATATAGTCTCAAGAAGAACTATTACAAAAAACCCTCTCCTCCTGATGTTCAATATGAGGAACTTGCTTACCTCTACACCGGTAATCACGATGGTAGAGGCATAATAGAATAGAATATTGATGGACTGGCAGAACACCAGATCTTCAATAAACTCCATGAAATGGATGTAGCCATTACGGCCTATAAAATCAAAGGTTCCTCTGACAAAGGAGCTGCCACTATGGTTGTCTCGGGTTTCACCGGCATGATAAAACATTGGTGGGATAATTACGTCCCTGAGGAAGAAAAGAACGTCATTTATAATGCTACAACCACTGTACAAACGGTGCGAGTTGTAAATGGTGAGGATACGACTATTGAAGAGGCCCAGGAAGACGCTTGTGCAACTCTTCTCTACCACATTGCTAGACACTTTGTGGGAGAACCAAAACTTTTCCAGGATAGGAGCCTCGAAATCCTAAATAATCTTCGCTGTAAGAATTTAGCTGACTTCCGATGGTACAAAGATACCTTCTTGGTCAAAGGAATGATCAGACCAGACTGCAATTATGATTTTTGGAAGGAAAGATTTATCAGCGGTCTCCCCCCTATGTTCGCCGACAAGGTAAGAACCAATATCAAAACCAGATTCGAGGGACAAATCCCTTATTACAAACTTACCTATGGTGATATTATAGGTTTTGTCACCTCGACAGGTATAGACCTTTGCACTGATCTCAAGCTTAAGCAGCAACTTAAGCAAAAGAGCAAGTACGGTCTAAGAACCTCCTGCCATGATTATGGTTTCACTGACCTTGCTTTACAGAAGAAAGGAAGGAAGAAAAAGCCCTTTAAAAAATCTTCATCTTCATTCCCCAAAAGGACTTACAAGAAAGATTCCGATAAACCCAGCAGAAAGGCCAAAAGAAAGTCTTCCAAGAAAGCCAAAGACACTTGCTGGACATGTGGCAAATCTGGCCATAGGTCGAAAGATTGCAAATCCAGTAAGAAAAAGAAGATCAATCAACTTGATCTTCCTAATGAAGCTAAAGAAAAATTATTTTCTATAATGGAAAATGATTCCTCGACAGCTTCAGAATCTTCTTCTGATGAAGACTATAGCGACGAAGAATATATCAACGCCGCTTATGAGTCTGATGATTCCCAATCCGGGCAGGAATGTGAGTGCACTGGCACTTTATGCACTTGCTCCAACAAAGTTATTAATGTCATAACCGGAAAACCCAAGGAAATCCTGTTTGACATTATCGAGCATATTTCGGATGACGAGCTTCGAAGTAAGTACCTTCAAGAGCTCAAACGTCTACTTTCTCAAGAAGAAAGCCCCGCTAAAGCCAAACCAATTGTTCAGCCTTTCAATATGCAAAAGGTTATGGCTAAATTCCAATCTTCCTCGGAACCCTCGATTTCTGACCTCAAGGGCGAAATAGCCAGCTTGAAAGGAGAGATTAAAATTCTCAAAACCAGACTTGATCCTGTAGAACTTAACATCCTCACAGAACAAGTCGTTAGGTCTGCCTTACCTTCCGAGAAGGCACCTGAATCTCCCAAGTATCTCCCGGTTACCTCAATGGATCACCTTCAAGAACCAGATCCATTTCCCGGAATTGACGTTCCATCTTCTTCAGGTAAGGCCATTTCCGCCATTAAAGCTTACAGCGAACATATCGTTGTAAAAATTGTCATTGACAAAGACTTTGTTCTCAACAGAGTCGCTCTATTTGACACTGGCGCTGACACTAACTGTATTGTCAAAGGCCTTATCCCCACCAAATACATCTAGAAGAGTAAATCTCGATTATACTCAGCCACTGGAGAGAAAATGACAATTAATTACGAGCTTTCGAAAGCCCATATCTGCAACAATGGCATTTGCCTTGTTAATGATTTTGTCATTTCTGACGATATCACCGAAGATATCATTCTTGGGATACCTTTCGTTAATCAAATTCGCCCTTACTAAAGCGATTATGATGGTATCCGATCCGTCCTATTAGGAACCGAGCTCTTATTTCCTTTACTCCGTCCCCTTTCTAAAGACGATGGTCAATGCATCAAGGAAGAAACCGTTTTTAAAATCAACCGTTTATCTTCCCACATTTGCTTTCTCAAACAGGAAGTTCAGCTCAAACATATTGAGCAAACTTTAATGACCCCAGAGATGGTCAACCGAATAACCCTTCTCCAAAAGAAGTTCGAAAACGAGATTTGCTCCGAATTGCCTAATGCATTTTGGGAACGCAAAAAGCATCTCGTTGAGCCTCCCTACATTGCTGGCTTCAACAAATAACAGATTCATACGAAAGCTAGACCAATCCAAATGAACCAAGAAATGATAGAAATCTGCAAGACAGAAATAAACCATCTTCTTCAAAAGGGTATAATTAGACCCTCGAACTCTCCCTGGAGCTGTTCTGCATTTTATGTTAACAATAGTATAGAAAAGGAACGAGGAAATCCCAGGCTTGTTATAAATTATAAGCCATTAAATGCTGTCCTGAAATGGATACGACATCCTATCCCTAACAAAAGGGATCTTCTCAAAAGAACCTATAAGGCCAACCTTTACAGCAAATTCGATATGAAGTCAGGATTCTGGCAAATTCAAATTGCTGAAAAGGATAAATACAAAACTGCCTTCAACGTCCCATTTGGTCACTACGAATGGAATGTCTTACCCTTCGGACTAAAAAATGCTCCATCTGAATTCTAGAATATCATGAATAATATCTTCGGTGAATATTCTTATATGTCAATTGTTTATATTGATGATGTGTTGATTTTCTCTGAGAACATTGATTCTCATTTTAAACATCTTAATATATTTTTTAAAATGGTAAAACTAAATGGCCTAGTTGTTAGCGCTAAAAAGATGAAGTTATTTCAAACTTCTATTCGTTTTTTAGGTCATGATCTGCATCAGGGTAGTCACAAACCCATTTGTCGAGCCATAGAGTTCTCTTCTAAATTTCCAAATGAAATTACCGATAAAACTCAACTTCAAAGATTTTTAGGAAGCCTTAATTATGTTGCTGATTTTATCCCCCAAATTAGGCAGGTCTGTGAAGCTCTTTACAAACGTCTGAAGAAAAATCCAGTTCCTTGGAGTTCTGAACAAACCAGTGCTATTATAAAGATTAAATCTTTAGTTCAAAACCTTCCTTGTCTAGGCATCCCCAATCCTGAAGCATTCATGATTGTCGAAACTGATGCGCCTGATATAGGATATGGTGGCATTCTAAAACAAAGGATAACAGAATCCTCTCCCGAACAATTAGTTTGTTTTACTTCCGGCATATGGAATGCTGCGCAAAAGAATTACAGCACTGTGAAAAAAGAAGTTTTATCTATAGTGCTATGTATCACAAAGTTTCAAGATGACCTTATTAATAAGGAATTTCTTCATCGTGTTGATTGTAAATCAGCTAAAGAGATTTTGCAAAAAGATGTTAAAAATCTCATCTCAAAACAAATATTTGCTAGATGGCAAGCTCTCCTATCTAGCTTCGATTTTCAAATTGAATTTATTAAAGGAGAACATAACTCCCTCCCCGATTTTCTAACAAGAGAATTCTTACAGGGCCATGAGACCAAATCTGGGGAAGAACCCCAAACTAGAACAAGCAAGAATGGCTAGACCATTCGATAATCCATCAGCAAATCCACTACGGCCTTCCATTCCGCAAAGGCCGATTCTCAAAGAGGAGATTCAATCTCCAACCAACAGATTCCCAGCATTACAACCTCCTCCATCGCCTACAAAATTAGTAGACATGAAAACAAATTTGCCTATCATCCAAGGGCAAGCATCTAGCTCCTCAGTGCAAACCAAACAAAGCTACGCAATGAAGGCTCCAGAAACCTTCGCAGAAGCAGTTGACCCAGCAGCCGCCAAAGCAGCTACCCCATACCTCCGACCAAAGAGGAATTCAAGTTTATCACTACCCAGGTATGTCCCATTATAGCATTGGACAAGGCATACGAAGGATATCATATGAACCAGCTTCTCAAGCCGGTTTACACCAACAACAACTTTGTGGACTCCGAAGATCCACTCAAGACACGCAGATATTATGAAGCCATCCTGGTAGACATTGATTCTATTGAGGTAGAACACTCAGTGGATGAAAGCTATACGAAACATATCGGCTATTCTAAATTTACTATCAAGAGGGTAATAACCCCCTTTAACTGGTTTGTCGACCACCTGCACACTCCAGTTGCTTTATCAATGCCGCACCGACCGCAGACCTACAGCTGGTACGACTACAAGTCTGCCTGGTTCAACTTCTTGTTCGTTAGACTAGGTCACACATGGTTTGTCAAGTACTGCCCCGCTATGATAGAAGCCACTCTACCTAGATGGTTCTACGAATGGTGGGAATGTTTCGGAGGAACTCAGAATGTTCTTCCTCAACAATTTCTAAAGCGCCTCCCTGAATTCTTGATCAAGGAAGGATGCTCTACTTTGCCTGCACATATTCAAATGTGCAAATTTTTCATTAAGAAGAGAATATCTTACATCATCTCTTGGAATTTTACCAAGGTAGAACAACACCGCATCAAGTATTTATCCAAAGAGATAAAAATCAAGGGTTGGACTCCGAAGCCAACAGCTCCTAAGACTCCTGAAAAAGGAAAATCCGCAGCATCCTCTTCTAGCTCTTCCACCAGCAAAAAGATTCTGAAGGAAAAGCTCAAGAAGGCCTTGGCTGATTTAGACAGTCAAGAAGTTTCTACCAACACTGAAGAATTACTTCAACTAGCCGCAGAAGCTTCATCCACTGGAAGCAGTGATGACAATGGCGATATGCTAAATCCAAAAGGATTAGCTATGGCCTACATGGATCCCTATTACGAATAGGAAAATGACCCTTCAAGAGATAGAGGTTCAAAGAACCAGAATTATCTCGGTAAACGGGCAGTTCACTATTCTTGGTAGATATCCAGGTCCCATCCTGTCTCCAGATGATGACAGTTTAACTCCCCTTTCCAAAAAGCAGAAGGCATCTACTTTATTAAAGTAAAGGCATCTACTTTATGAAAAGTAGCACTCACCAGCAGAGATAGCTTAATTAAAGCAAGTCTATTATATCAAGCACTCAGAGTGTTGGCACAATCTGAGCCCTACGGCCTCCGAAATGGCTTCCCCTCCTCAAAAGGTTCGAACAGACCCTAGTCTTCTCATTATCAAAACGGATAATGAAGAATATTTCCCAGACCTCGCAGCGTTGAAAGTCCGATGGAATCATCCAAAGGACACTCTTAAGCAAAAATGGTACATTAGTACCTATTCCAGCGAACAGCATAAGGAGTTAGGAAGGCTATAGATAGCCGACATGAAAAGACTCCGATGTGATATGGAATTCTTCTTCTGGTTAGAAAAAACTGGAAAGATAGAAAACCAAGTTGAACCGCTTAACGTTATGGTTACCAGATGGTATACCCAACGAAACACGGTTATTGAGTCAACTACTCCTCCTCTCGAAGGACTTAATATTCCTTTCACCAATGAAGTCATAAAGGCTTCTCCATTTAAAACCAAAAGTGAGAGAGCCAACTTGCATATTAACAACAAAGACCTTGATAGGGTAATTGAACAAAACAATTACACTAATCAAGCTCTCCATACCATTTCTCAGCAACTTGAGAATTCAAAAGGAGCTTCCATTTCCACTCCTTTGCCTACTAAAAGCATCCCGAACGCTAAACCTCTTTCAAATCCTATCTTCAAGATACCTGAGTTTCAGAAAGATAAATTTCCTGATCTCAATGATGATTTCAAACTCTCAGAACCGATTTTAGAAAAACTCAATTCTAAACTCACGAAGTTTAAAGTTGCCCAGTAAGGAGAATCCAGTTCTCCCAATAAAACGCAAACATCTGAGAACAAACCCAGTTCTCCAAAGAACTCCCTCTCTAAGCTAACCAATGAGAGATATAGTCTCAAGAAGAACTATTACAAAAAACCCTCTCCTCTTGATGTTCAATATGAGGAACTTGCTTACCTCTACACCGGTAATCACGATGGTAGAGGCATAACATAATGGAATATTGATGGACTGGCAGAACACCAGATCTTCAATAAACTCCATGAAATGGCTGTAGCCATTACGGACTATAAAATCAAAGGTTCCTCTGACAAAGGAGCTGCCACCATGGTTGTCTCGGGTTTCACCGGCATGATAAAACATTGGTGGGATAATTACGTCCCTGAGGAAGAAAAGAACGTCATTTATAATGCTACAACCACTGTACAAACGGTGCGAGTTGTAAATGGTGAGGATACGACTATTGAAGAGGCCCAGGAAGACGCCTGTGCAACTCTTCTCTACCACATTGCTAGACACTTTGTGGGTGAACCAAAACTTTTCCAGGATAGGAGCCTCGAAATCCTAAATAATCTTCGTTGTAAGAATTTAGCAGACTTGCGATGGTACAAAGATACCTGCATGGTCAAAGTAATGATCAGACTAGACTGCAATAATGATTTCTGAAAGGAAAGATTTATCAGCGGTCTCCCCCCTCTGTTCGCCGACAAGGTAAGAACCAATATCAAAACCAGATTCGAGGGACAAATCCCTTACTACTAACTTACCTATGGTGATATTATAAGTTTTGTCACCTCGACAGGTATAGACCTTTGCACTGATCTCAAGCTTAAGCAGAAACTTAAGCAAAAGAGCAAGTACGGTCTAACAACCTTCTGCCATGATGATGGTTTCACTGACCTTGCTTTACAGAAGAAAGGAAGGAAGAAAAAGCCCTTTAAAAAATCTTCATCTTCATTCCCCAAAAGGACTTACAAGAAAGAGTCCGATAAACCCAGCAGGAAGGCCAAAAGAAAGTCATCCAAGAAAGCCAAAGACACTTGCTGGACATGTGGCAAATCTGGCCATAGGTCGAAAGATTGCAAATCCAGTAAGAAGAAGAAGATCAATCAACTTGATCTTCCTGATGAAGCTAAAGAAAAATTATTTTCTATAATGGAAAATGATTCCTCGACAGCTTCATAATCTTCTTCTGATGAAGACTATAGCGACGAAGAATATATCAACACCGCTTATGAGTCTGATGATTCCCAATCCGGGCAAGAATGTGAGTGCACTGGCACTTTCTACACTTGCTCCAACAAAGTTATTAATGTCATAACCGGAAAACCCAAGGAAATCCTATTTGACATTATCGAGCATATTTCGGATGACGAGCTTCGAAGTAAGTACCTTCAAGAGCTCAAACGTCTACTTTTTCAAGAAGAAAGCCCCGCTCAAGCCAAACCAATTGTTCAGCCTTTCAATATGCAAAAGGTTATGGCTAAATTCCAATCTTCCTCGGAACCCTCGATTTCTGACCTCAAGGGCAAAATAGCCAGCTTGAAAGAAGAGATTGAAAATCTCAAAACCAGACTTGATCATGTAGAACTTAACATCCTCACAGAACAAGTCGTTAGGTCTGCCTTACCTTTCGAGAAGGCACCTGAATCTCCCCGGTATCTCCCGGGTACCTCAATGGATCACCTTCAAGAACCAGATCCATTTCCCGGAATTGACGTTCCATCTTCTTCAGGAAAGGCCATTTTCGCCATTAAAGCTTACAGCGAACATATCGTTGTAAAAATTGTCATTGACATAGACTTTGTTCTCAACAGAGTCGCTCTATTTGACACTGCCGCTGACAGTAACTGTATTGTCAAAGGCCTTATCCCCACCAAATACCTCCAGAAGAGTAAATCTCGGTTATACTCAGCCACTGGAGAGAAAATGACAATTAATTACGAGCTTTCGAAAGCCCATATCTGCAACAATGGCATTTGCCTTGTTAATGATTTTGTCATTTCTGACGATATCACCGAAGATATCATTCTTGGGATACCTTTCGTTAATCAAATTCGCCCTTACCAAAGCGATTATGATGGTATCTGCTCCGTCCTATTAGGAACCGAGTTCTTCTTTCCTTTACTCCGTCCCCTTTCTAAAGACGACGGTCAACACATCAAGGAAGAAACCGTTTTTAAAATCAACCGTTTATCTTCCCACATTTGCTTTCTCAAACAGGAAGTTCAGCTCAAACATATTGAGCAAACTTTAAAGACCCCGGAGATGGTCAACCGAATAACCCTTCTCCAAAAGATGTTCGAAAACAAGATTTTCTCCGAACTACCTAATGCATTTGGGGAACGCAAAAAGCATCTTGTTGAGCTTCCCTACATTGCTGGCTTCGACGAACAACAGATTCCTACGAAAGCCAGACCAATCCAAATGAACCATGAAATAATGAAAATCTGCAAGACAGAAATAAACCATCTTCTTCAAAAGGGTATAATTAGACCCTCGAACTCTCCCTGGAGCTGTTCTGCATTTTATGTTAACAATAGTGCAGAAAAGGAACGAGGAACTCCCAGGCTTGTTATAAATTATAAGCCATTAAATGCTGTCCTGAAATGGATACGACATCCCATCCCTAACAAAAGGGATCTTCTCAAAAGAACCTATAAGGCCAACCTTTACAGCAAATTCGATATGAAGTCAGGATTCTGGCAAATTCAAATTGCTGAAAAGGATAAATACAAGACTGCCTTCAATGTCCTATTTGGGCACTACGAATGGAATGTCTTATCCTTCGGACTAAAAAATGCTCCATCTTACCGGAATGATAAAACATTGGTGGGATAATTATGTCCCTGAGGAAGAAAAGAACCTCATATACAATGCTACAACCACTGTGCAAACGGTGCGAGTTGTTAATAATGAAGAAACTACTTTTAAGAGGCCCAGGAAGTTGCCTGTGCCACTCTTCTCTACCACATTGCTCGACACTTTGTGGGAGAGCCAAAACTTTTCCAAGATAGGAGCCTCGAGATTCTTAACAACCTTCGCTGCAAGAACTTAGATGACTTTCGATGGTACAAAGATACCTTTCTGGTCAAAGTAATGATCAGACCAGACTACAATAATGTTTTCTGGAAAGAAAGATTTATCAGCGGTCTCCCACCTCTGCTCGCTGACAAAGTAAGAACCAACATCAAAACTAGATTTGAGGGACAAATCCCTTACTACAAACTTACCTATGGTGATATTATCAGCTTTGTCACCTCGACAGGTATAGACCTTTGCACTGCTCTCAAGCTTAAGCAACAACTTAATCAAAAGAGCAAGTACGATCTAGGAACCTTCTGCCATGATTATGGTTTCACTGACCTTGCTTCACAGAAGAAAGGAAAGAAAAAAAAGCCTTTCAAAAAACCTTCCTTTCCCAAACGAACTTACAAAAAAGTGTCCGATAAACCCAGCAGGAAAACCAATAGAAAGTTTTCCAAGAAAGCTAAAGACACTTGCTGGACGTGTGGCAAATCTGGCCATAGGTCGAAAGATTGCAAATCCAGCAAGAAGAAAAAGATCAACCAACTTGATCTTTCAGACGAAGCAAAGGAGAAATTATTTTCTATAATGGAAGATGACTCCTTAACAGCTTCAGAATCTTCTTGAGACGAAGACTATATCAACGAAGAATATATCAACGCCGCCTATGAGTCTGATGATTCCCAATCCGGACAAGAATGTGAGTGCACTGGCACTTTCTGTACTTGTTCAACCAAGGCCATCAATGTCATAACCGGAAAACCCAAGGAAATCCTATTTGACATTATCGAGCACATTTCTGATGACGAGCTTCGAAGAAAGTATCTTCAAGAGCTCAAACGCTTGCTTTCTCAAGAAGAAAGTTCCCCAAAAGCCAAGCCTATCATTCAACCTTTCAATATGCAAAAGGTTATGGCTAAATTCCAATCATCCTCTTCAGAACCTTCCATTTCTGACCTTAAGGGAGAAATTGCCAACTTAAAGGGAGAGATCAAAAATCTCAAAACAAGACTTGATCATGTAGAGCTTAACATCCTTACAGAACAAGTCGTTAGGTCTGCCTTACCTTCCGAGAAGGCCCCTGAATCTCCCAGATATCTTCCTATCACTCCTATGGATCATCTGCAAGAACCAGATCCATTTCCTGGAATTGACGTTCCATCTTCATCGCCATTTCTGCCATTAAAGCTTACAGCGAACATATCGTTGTAGAAATTGTCATTGACAATGACTTTGTTCTCAACAAAGTCGCTCTATTTGACACTGGCGCTGACAGTAACTGTATTGTCAAAGGCCTTATCCCTACCAAATACCTCCAGAAGAGTAAATCTATATTATACTCAGCCACTGGAGAAAAGATAACAATTAATTATGAGCTTCAGAAAGCCCATATATGTAACAACGGCATTTTCCTTGTTAACGATTTTGTCATTTCTGAAGATATCACCGAAGATATCATTCTTGGCATACCTTTTTTTAATCAAATTCGCCCTTACCAGAGCGACTATGATGGTATTCGCTCAGTCCTCTTAGGAACTGAGCTCTTCTTCTCGTTACTCCGTCCCCTTTCTAAAGACGACGGACAAAGAATCAAAGAAGACACTGTGTTTAAAATAAACCGTTTATCTTCTCACATTTGCTTTCTAAAGCAGGAAGTTCAGCTCAAACATATTGAGCAAACTTTAAAAAACCCGGAGATGGTTGCCAAAATAACCCTTCTGCAAAGAAAGTTCGAAAATGAGATTTGCTCCGAATTGCCTAATGCATTTTGGGAACACAAGAAGCAACTCGTTGAACTTCCTTACATTACTGGCTTGGATGAAAAACATATTCCTACCAAAGCCAGACCAATCCAAATGAACCAAGAAATGATGGAAATCTGCAAGATAGAAATTAACCATCTTCTTCAAAAGGGTATCGTTAGACCCTCTAATTCTCCCTGGAGTTGTTCTGCATTCTATGTTAACAATAGTTCAGAGAAAGAACGAGGAACTCCTAGGCTTGTTATAAATTATAAGCCCTTAAATGCTGTCCTCCAATGGATACGACACCCAATCCCTAACAAAAGGGATCTTCTCAAGAGAACCTATAAGGCCAACCTTTACAGCAAGTTCGATATGAAGTCAGGATTCTGGCAAATTCAAATTGCTGAAAAGGATAAATACAAGACTGCCTTCAACGTCCCATTTGGGCACTACGAATGGAATGTCTTACCCTTTGGACTAAAAAATGCTCCATCTGAATTCCAGAATATCATGAATAACATATTCAATGAATATTCTTATATGTCAATTGATTATATTGATGATGTGTTGATTTTTTCCGAGAACGTTGATTCTCATTTTAAACATCTTAATACATTTTTTAAAATTCTAAAATTAAATGGCCTAGTTGTGAGCGCTAAGAAGATGAAGTTTTTTCAAACTTCTATTCGTTTTTTAGGTCATGATTTGCATCAGGGTAGTCATAAGCCCATTTGTCGAGCCATAGAGTTCTCTTCTAAATTCCCTAATGAGATTACTGATAAAACTCAACTTCAAAGGTTTTTAGGAAGCCTGAATTATGTTGCTGATTTTATCCCCCACCTTAGGCAGGTCTGTGAACCCCTTTACAAACGTCTTAAGAAAAATCCAGTGCCATGGAGTTCTGAACAATCCAATGCTATTATAAAGATTAAATCTTTAGTCCAAAACCTCCCCTGTCTAGGCATCCCCAATCCTAAAGCATTCATGATTGTAGAAACCGATGCATCAGATATAGGTTACGGTGGTATCCTTAAGCAAAGGATATCTGATACCTCCTCCGAACAATTAGTTCGTTTTACATCCGGCATCTGGAATGCTGCTCAAAAGAATTACGGCACTGTGAAAAAAGAAGTTTTATCTATAGTGCTATGTATCACAAAATTCCAAGATGACCTTATTAATAAGGAATTTCTTCTTCGCGTTGATTCTAAATCGGCTAAAGAGATTTTGCAAAAAGATGTTAAAAAGCTCGTTTCAAAACAAATATTTGCTAGATGGCAAGCTCTCCAATCTAGCTTTGATTTTCAAATTGAGTTTATTAAAGGAGAACACAACTCCCTCCCCGATTTTCTAACAAGAGAATTCTTACAGGGCCATGAGACCGAATATGGAGAAAAACACCAAGCAAGAGCAATCAAGAATGGCTAGACCATTCGATGCTCCTCCAGCTACAGTAAATCCACTTCGGCCTTCAATTCCGCAAAGGCCAGTTCTCAAGGAAGAGATTCAATCTCTAAACCCCAACAAGTTCGCGGCACTACAGCCTCCACCAATACCTACCAAATTAGTAGATATGAAAACAAATTTGCCTGTCATCCAAGGGCAAGCAGCTATCTCTTCGGTGCAAGCTAAGCAAAGCTATGCAATGAAGGCTCCAGAAACCTTCGCAGAGGCAGTTGATCCGACAGCAGCCAAAACTACTCCAACAGCTCCTGCTAAGGAAGAATTCAAATATGTAACCACTCAGGTATGCCCCATAATTGCACTGGACAAGGCATATGAAGGATATCATATAAACCAGCTTATCAAGCCTGTCTATACCAACAACAACTTTGTGGACACTGAAGATCCACTCAAGCCCTCCCCTTGTACACTTAAGATGTAACCCTCTCTCTTACTTTTGGCTACATAAGGCATTGCATTTCTTTAGACAAGGCATCAGAAAATTTCCACTACAAAGAAATTCTCTCTGCCCATTCTCTCTTGTAACCACTGTAATGATTTCCTCCTTTCAATAAAACTTGTAAGTTTTATAATCCGTTTTCTGTTTAAAGATTTTCTTCCATTTTCCGCAAATAATATTCACAATCCATTTTCGTTCAACCTTTCAATATGCAAAAGGTTATGGCTAAATTCCAATCATCCTCCTCAGAACCTTCCATTTCTGAACTTAAGGGAGAAATTGCTAACTTAAAGGGAGAGATCAAAAATCTCAAAACCAGAAAACGGATAGTGAATATTATTTGCGGAAAATGGAAGAAAATCTTTAAACAGAAAACAGATTATAAAACTTACAAGTTTTATTGAAAGGAGGAAATCATTACAGTGGTTACAAGAGAGAATGGGCAGAGAGAATTTCTTTGTAGTGGAAATTTTCTGATGCCTTCTCTAAAGAAATGCAATGCCTTATATAGGCAAAAGTAAGAGAGAGGGGTACATCTTAAGTGTACAAGTGGAGGGCTCAGATTATGCCGACACTTCTGAGTGCTTTGAATAATGGACTTGCTTTTTGGAAAGCTGAGTGGAGATGTCATCTTCTGCTTTTTGAAAAGCTGCTGACTGCATTACTTTATTAAAGCAGATTCTTTTCCTTTTGAAAAGTGATGCTGATGGCTTTGTCATCTTTTAAGAGACAGGATGGGTCCTGGATTCCAATCAGGAATAGTGAATTGCCCTTTTACCGAGATAATTCCGGTTCTTTGAACCTCTATCTCTATAAGGGTCATTTTCCTATTCATAATAGGGATCCATGTAGGCCATAGCTAATCCTTTTGGATTTAGCATATCGCCATTGTCATCGCTGCTTCCTGTAGATGAAGCTTTTGCGACCAGCTGAAGTAATTCTTCAGTATTGGTTGAGACTTCTGGATTATCCAGATCAGCCAAGGCCCTTTGGAGCTTCTCTTTCAGAGCCTTCTTGCTTGTGGAGGAGCTGGAAGAGAATGCTGCAGTTTTTCCCTTTTCAGGAGTCTTGGGGGCTGTTGGCTTAGGAGTCCAACCTTTGATTTTTACCTCTTTGGATAAATATTTAATCCTGTGCTGCTCAACTTTGGAGAAGTTCCAGGAAATGATATAAGAAATCCTTTTCTTAATAAAGAATTTACACATTTGAATATGTGCAGGCAAGGTAGAACATCCCTCTTTGATTATGAAATCAGGGAGACGCTTAATAAACTGTTGAGAAAGAACGTCCTTGGTTCCTCCGAAACATTCCCACCATTCATAGAAGCACCTTGGTATAATGGCTTCCATCATAGCGGGGCAATATTTTACAAACCAGGTATGACCCGGTCGAACGAACAGAAAGTTGAACCACGCCGACTTGTAGTCGTACCAGTTGTAAGTCTGCGGTCAGTGCGGTATTGATAAGGCAACTGGATTATGCAGGTGATCTACGAACCAGTTGAAAGGGGTTAGGACCCTCTTAATGGTGAATTTGGAGTATTCGATATGCTACGGGTAACTCTCATCCACTGAGTGTTCTACTTCAATAGAATCGGTATCTACCAGGATGGCTTCGTAATACCGACGAGTTTTGAGTGGATCTTCAGTGTCCACAAAGTTGTTGTTGGTATAAACAGGCTTGATAAGCTGGTTTATATGATATCCTTCGTATGCCTTGTCCAGTGCAATTATGGGGCATACCTGAGTGGTTACATATTTGAATTCTTCCTTAGCAGGAGCTGTTGGAGTAGTTTTGGCTACTGTCAGATCAACTGCTTCTGCGAAGGTTTCTGGAGCCTTCATTGCATATCTTTGCTTAGTTTGCACCGAAGAGCTAGCTGCTTGCCCTTGGATGACAGGCAAATTTGTTTTCATATCTACTAATTTTGTAGGTATTGGTGGAGGCTGTAGTGCCGCGAACTTGTTGGGGTTTAGAGATTGAATCTCTTCCTTAAGAACTGGCCTTTGCGGAATTGAAGGCCGAAGTGGATTTGCTGTAGCTGGAGGAGTATCGAATGGTCTAGCCATTCTTTCTTGCTCTTGCTTGGGGTTTTTCCCCAGATTCGGTCTCATGGCCCTGTAAGAATTCTCTTGTTAGAAAAACGGGGAGGGAGTTGTGTTCTCCTTTAATAAACTCAATTTGAAAATCAAAGCTAGATAGGAGAGCTTGCCATCTAGCAAATATTTGTTTTGAAACGAGATTTTTAATATCTTTTCGCAAAATCTCTTTAGCCGATTTACAATCAACGCGAAGAAGAAATTCCTTATTAATAAGGTCATCTTGGAATTTTGTGATACATAGAACTATAGATAAAACTTCTTTTTTCACAGTGCTGTAATTCTTTTGAGCAGCATTCCAGATGCCAGATGTAAAACAAACTAATTGTTCGGAGGAGGCATCAGATATCCTTTGCTTAAGGATACCACCGTAACCTATATCTGATGCATCGGTTTCTACAATCCTGAATGCTTCAGGATTGGGGATGCCTAGACAGGGGAGGTTTTGGACTAAAGATTTAATCTTTATAATAGCATTGGATTGTTCAGAACTCCATGGCACTGGATTTTTCTTAAGACTTTTGTAAAGGGGTTCACAGACCTGCCTAATGTGGGGGATAAAATCAGCAACATAATTCAGGCTTCCTAAAAACCTTTGAAGTTGAGTTTTATCAGTAATCTCATTAGGGAATTTAGAAGAGAACTCTATGGCTCGACAAATGGGCTTGTGACTACCCTGATGCAAATCATGACCGTAAAAACGAATAGAAGTTTGAAATAACTTCATCTTCTTAGCACTCACAACTAGGCCATTTAATTTTACAATTTTAAAAAATGTATTAAGATGTTTAAAATGAGAATCAACGTTACCAACAAAGACCTTGATAGGGTAATTGAACAAAACAATTACACTAATCAAGCTCTCCACACCATTTCTCAGCAAATTGAGAATTCCAAAGGAGCCTCCATTTCCGCTCCTTTACCTACTAGAAGCGTCTCGAACACTAAACCTCTTTCAAATCCTATCTTCAAATTCCCTGAGTTTCAGAAAGATAAATTTCCTGATCTCAATGACGATTTTAAACTCTCCGAACAGATTTTAGAAAAAATCAATTCTAAACTCACGACGTTTAAAATAGCCCAGCAAGGAGAATCCAGTTCTCCAAGCAAACCTCAGACTTCTGAGAACAAACCCAGTTCTCCAAAGAACTCCCTCTCTAAACTAACCAATGAGAGATATAGTTTGAAAAAGAACTATTACAAAAAACCCTCTCCTCCTGACGTTCAATATGAGCAACTTGCATACCTTTATACCGGTAATCATGATGGCAGAGGTATCACAGAATGGAATATTGATGGACTGGCAGAACACCAAATTTTCAATAAACTCCATGAAATGGTTGTAGCTATTATGGCCTATAAAGTCAAAGGTTCCTCTGACAAAGGAGCTGCCACCATGGTTGTCTCGGGTTTCACCGGAATGATAAAACATTGGTGGGATAATTATGTCCCTGAGGAAGAAAAGAACCTCATATACAATGCTACAACCACTGTGCAAACGGTGCGAGTTGTAAATAATGAAGAAACTACTTTTGAAGAGGCCCAGGAAGATGCCTGTGCCACTCTTCTCTACCACATTGCTCGACACTTTGTGGGAGAACCAAAACATTTCCAAGATAGGAGCCTCGAGATTCTTAACAACCTTCGCTGCAAGAACTTAGCAGACTTTCGATGGTACAAAGATACCTTTCTGGTCAAAGTAATGATCAGATCAGACTGCAATAAAGATTTCTGGAAAGAAAGATTTATCAGCGGTCTCCCACCTCTGCTCGCTGACAAAGTAAGAACGAACATCAAAACCAGATTTGAGGGACAAATCCCTTACTACAAACTTACCTATGGTGATATTATCAGCTTTGTCACCTCGACAGGTATAGACCTTTGCACTGATCTCAATCTTAAGCAGCAACTTAAGCAAAAGAGCAAGTACGGTCTAGGAACCTTCTGCCATGATTATGGTTTCACTAACCTTGCTTCACAGAAGAAAGGAAAGAAAAAGAAGCCTTTCAAAAAACATTCCTTTCCCAAACGTACTTACAAAAAAGAGTCTGATAAACCCAGCAGGAAAACCAAAAGAAAGTTTTCCAAAAAAGCCAAAGAACCTTGCTGGACGTTTGGCAAATCTGGCCATAGGTCCAAAGATTGCAAATCCAGCAAGAAGAAAAAGATCAACCAACTTGATCTTTCAGACGAAGCAAAGGAGAAATTATTTTCTATAATGGAAGATGACTCCTCAACAGCTTCAGAATCATCTTCGGACGAAGACTATAGCGACGAAGAATATATCAATGCCGCCTATGAGTCTGATGATTCCCAATCCGGACAAGAATGTGAGTGCACTGGCACTTTCTGTACTTGTTCAACCAAGGCCATCAATGTCATAACCGGAAAACCCAAGGAAATCCTATTTGACATTATCGAACACATTTCTGATGACGAGCTTCGAAGAAAGTATCTTCAAGAGCTCAAACGCTTGCTTTCTCAAGAAGAAAGTTCCCCAAAAGCCAAGCCTATCGTTCAACCTTTCAATATGCAAAAGGTTATGGCTAAATTCCAATCATCCTCCTCAGAACCTTCCATTTCTGACCTTATGGGAGAAATTGCCAACTTAAAGGGAGAGATCAAAAATCTCAAAACCAAACTTGATCATGTAGAGCTTAACATCCTTACAGAACAAGTCGTTAGGTCTGCCTTACCTTCCGAGAAGGACCCTGAATCTCTCAGATATCTTCTTATCACTCCTATGGATCATCTGCAAGAACCAGTTCCATTTCCTGGAATTGACGTTCCATCTTCATCCGGAAAGGCCATTTCTGCCATTAAAGCTTACAGCGAACATATCGTTGTAAAAATTGTCATTGACAAAGACTTTGTTCTCAACAGAGTCGCTCTATTTGACAATGGCACTGACAGTAACTGTATTGTCAAAGGCCTTATCCCTACCAAATACCTCCAGAAGAGTAAATCTAGATTATACTCAGCCACTGGAGAAAAGATGACAATTAATTATGAGCTTCAGAAAGCCCATATATGTAACAACGGTATTTGCCTTGTTAATGATTTTGTCATTTCTGAAGATATCACCGAAGATATCATTCTTGGCATACCTGAATCAATGTTCTCGGAAAAAATCAACACATCATCAATATAATCAATTGACATATAAGAATATTCATTGAAGATGTTATTCATGATATTCTGGAATTCAGATGGAGCATTTTTTAGTCCAAAGGGTAAGACATTCCATTCATAGTTCCCAAATGGGATGTTGATGGCAGTCTTGTATTTATCCTTTTCAGCAATTTGAATTTTCCAGAATCTTGACTTCATATCGAACTTGCTGTAAAGGTTGGCCTTATAGGTTCTCTTGAGAAGATCCCTTTTGTTAGGGATTGGGTGTCGTATCCATTGGAGGACAGCATTTAAGGGCTTATAATTTATAACAAGCCTAGGAGTTCCTCGTTCTTTCTCTGCACTATAGAATGCAGAACAACTCCAGGGAGAATTAGAGGGTCTAACGATACCCTTTTGAAGAAGATGGTTAATTTTTGTCTTGCAAATTTCCATCATTTCTTGGTTCATTTGGATTGGTCTGGCTTTCGTAGGAATATGTTTTTCATTGAAGCCAGCAATGTAAGGAAGTTCAACGAGATGCTTCTTGCGTTCCCAAAATGCATTAGGCAATTCGGAGCAAATCTCATTTTCAAACTTTCTTTGGAGAAGGGTTATTTTGGCAACCATCTCCGGGGTTTTTAAAGTTTGCTCAATATGTTTGAGCTGAACTTCCTGCTTTAGAAAGCAAATGTGAGAAGATAAACGGTTTATTTTAAACACAGTGTCTTCTTTGATTCTTTGTCCGTCGTCTTTAGAAAGGGTACGGAGTAACGGCAAGAAGAGCTCAGTTCCTAAGAACTCCCTCTCTAAACTAACGAATGAGAGATATAGTTTGAAAAAGAACTATTACAAAAAACCCTCTCCTCCTGACGTTCAATATGAGGAACTTGCATACCTCTATATCGGTAATCATGATGGCAGAGGTATCACAGAATGGAATATTGATAGACTGGCAGAACACCAGATCTTCAATAAACTCCATGAAATGGCTGTATCTATTACGGCCTATAAAATCAAAGGTTCCTCTGACAAAGGAGCTGCCACCATGGTTGTCTCGGGTTTCACCGGAATGATAAAACATTGGTAGGATAATTATGTCCCTGAGGAAGAAAAGAACCTCATATACAATGCTACAACCACTGTGCAAACGGTGCGAGTTGTAAATAATGAAGAAACTACTTTTGAAGAGGCCCAGGAAGATGCTTGTGCCACTCTTCTCTACAACATTGCTTGACACTTTGTGGGAGAACCAAAACTTTTCCAAGATAGGAGCCTCGAGATTCTTAACAACCTTCACTGCAAGAACTTAGATGACTTTCGATGGTACAAAGATACCTTTCTGGTCAAAGTAATGAGCAGACCAGACTGCAATAATGATTTCTGGAAAGAAAGATTTATCAGCGGTCTCCCACCTCTGTTCGCTGACAAAGTAAGAACCAACATCAAAACCAGATTTGAGGGACAAATCCCTTACTACAAACTTACCTATGGTGATATTATCAGCTTTGTCACCTCGACAGGTATAGACCTTTGCACTGATCTCAAGCTTAAGCAACAACTTAAGCAAAAGAGCAAGTACGGTCTAGGAACCTTCTGCCATGATTATGGTTTCACTGACCTTGCTTCACAGAAGAACGGAAAGAAAAAAAAGCCTTTCAAAAAACCTTCCTTTCCTAAACGGACTTACAAAAAAGAGTCCGATAAACCACGCAGGAAAACCAAAAGAAAGTTTTCCAAGAAAGCCAAAGACACTTGCTGGACGTGTGGCAAATCTGGCCATAGGTCGAAAGATTACAAATCCAGCAAGAAGAAAAAGATCAAACAACTTGATCTTTCAGACGAAGCAAAGGAGAAATTATT
This sequence comes from Capsicum baccatum var. pendulum, assembly GCA_030864225.1. Taxonomy (NCBI): domain Eukaryota; kingdom Viridiplantae; phylum Streptophyta; class Magnoliopsida; order Solanales; family Solanaceae; genus Capsicum; species Capsicum baccatum. The sequence continues at coordinate 276,084,599 of CM061561.1, read as the reverse complement.
TTCTATAATGGAAGATGACTCCTCAACAGCTTCAGAATCTTCTTCAGACGAAGACTATAGCGACGAAGAATATATCAACGCCACCTATGAGTCTGATGTTCCCAATTCGGACAAGAATGTGAGTGCACTGGCACTTTCTGTTCTTGTTCAACCAAGGCCATCAATGTCATAACCGGAAAACCCAAGGAAATCCTATTTGACATTATCGAGCATATTTCTGATGACGAGCTTCGAAGAAAGTATCTTCAAGAGCTCAAACGCTTGCTTTCTCAAGAAGAAAGTTCCCTAAAAGCCAAGCCTATCGTTCAACCTTTCAATATGCAAAAGGTTATGGCTAAATTCCAATCATCCTCCACAGAACCTTCCATTTCTGACCTTAAGGGAGAAATTGCCAACTTAAAGGGAGAGATCAAAAATCTCAAAACCAGACTTGATCATGTAGCGCTTAACATCCTTATAGAACAAGTCGTTAGGTCTGCCTTACCTTCTGAGAAGGCCCCTGAATCTCCCAGATATCTTCCTATCACTCCTATGGATCATCTGCAAGAACCAGATCCATTTCCTGGAATTGACGTTCCATCTTCATCCGGAAAGGCTATTTCTGCCATTAAAGCTTACAGCGAACATATCGTTGTAAAAATTGTCATTGACAAAGACTTTGTTCTTAACAGAGTCGCTCTATTTGACACTGGCCCTAACAGTAACTGTATTGTCAAAGGTCTTATCCCTACCAAATACCTCCAGAAGAGTAAATCTAGATTATACTCAGCCACTGGAGAAAATATGACAATTAATTATGAGCTTCAGAAAGCCCATATATGTAACAACGACATTTGCCTTGTTAACGATTTTGTCATTTCTGAAGATATCACAGAAGATATCATTCTTGGCATACCTTTTGTTAATCAAATTCGCCCTTACCAGAGCGACTATGATGGTATTCGCTCAGTCCTCTTAGGAACTGAGCTCTTCTTGCCGTTACTCCGTCCCCTTTCTAAAGATGATGGACAAAGAATCAAAGAAGACACTGTGTTTAAAATAAACCGTTTATCTTCTCACATTTGCTTTCTAAAGCAGGAAGTTCAGCTCAAACATATTGAGCAAACTTTAAAAACCCCGGAGATGGTTGCCAAAATAACCCTTCTCCAAAGAAAGTTCGAAAATGAGATTTGCTCCGAATTGCCTAATGCATTTTGGGAACGCAAGAAGCATCTCGTTGAACTTCCTTACATTGCTGGCTTCAATGAAAAATATATTCCTACGAAATCCAGACCAATCCAAATGAACCAAGAAATGATGGAAATCTGCAAGACAGAAATTAACCATCTTCTTCAAAAAGGTATCGTTAGACCCTCTAATTCTCCCTGGAGTTGTTCCGCATTCTATGTTAACAATAGTGCAGAGAAAGAACGAGGAACTCCTAGGCTTGTTATAAATTATAAGCCCTTAAATGTTGTCCTCCAATGGATACGACACCCAATCCCTAAAAAAGGGATCTTCTCAAGAGAACCTATAAGACCAAACTTTACAGCAAGTTCGATATGAAGTCAGGATTCTGGCAAATTTAAATTGCTGAAAAGGATAAATACAGGACTACCTTCAACGTCCAATTTGGGCACTACGAATGGAATGTCTTACCCTTTGGACTAAAAATTGCTCCATCTGAATTCCAGAATATCATGAATAACATCTTCAATGAATATTCTTATATGTCAATTCTTTATATTGATGATGTGTTGATTTTTTCCGTGAACGTTGATTCTCATTTTAAACATCTTAATACATTTTTTAAAATTCTAAAATTAAATGGCCTAGTTGTGAGCGCTAAGAAGATGAAGTTATTTCAATCTTCTATTCGTTTTTAGGTCATGATTTGCATCAGGCTAGTCACAAGCCCATTTGTCGAGCCATACAGTTCTCTTCTAAATTCCCTAATGCGATTACTGATAAAACTCCACTTCAAAGGTTTTTAGTAAGCCTGAATTATGTTGCTGATTTTATCCCCCACATTAGGCAGGTCTGTGAACCCCTTTACAAACGTCTTAAGAAAAATCCAGTGCCATGGAGTTCTAAACAATCCAATGCTATTATAAAGATTAAATCTTTAGTTCAAAACCTCCCCTGTCTAGGCATCCCCAATCAGATATAGGTTACGGTGGTATCCTTAAGCAAAGGATATCTGATGCCTCATCCGAACAATTAGTTCGTTTTACATCCGGCATCTGGAATGCTGCTCAAAAGAATTACAGCACTGTGAAAAAAGAAGTTTTATCTATAGTGCTATGTATCACAAAATTCCAAGATGACCTTATTAATAAGGAATTTCTTCTTCGCGTTGATTGTAAATCGGCTAAAGAGATTTTCCAAAAAGATGTTAAAAATCTCGTTTCAAAACAAATATTTGCTAGATGGCAAGCTATCCTATCTAGCTTTGATTTTCAAATTGAGTTTATTAAAGGAGAACACAACTCCCTCCCCGATTTTCTAACAAGAGAATTCTTACAGGGCCATGAGACCGAATCTGGGAAAAACCCCAAGAAAGAGCAAGCAAGAATGGCTAGACCATTCGATGCTCCTCTAGCTACAGCAAATCCACTTCGGCCTTTAATTCCGCAAAGGCCAGTTCTCAAGGAAGAGATTCAATCTCTAAACCCCAACAAGTTCGCGGCACTACAGCCTCCACCAATACCTACAAAATTAGTAGATATGAAAACAAATTTGCCTGTCATCCAAGGGCAAGCAGCTAGCTCTTCGGTGAAAACTAAGCAAAGCTATGCAATGAAGGCTCCAGAAACCTTCGCAGAGGCAGTTGATCCGACAGCAGCCAAAACTACTCCAACAGCTCCTGCTAAGGAAGAATTCAAATATGTAACCACTCAGGTATGCCCCATAATTGCACTGGACAAGGCATACGAAGGATATCATATAAACCATCTTATCAAGCCTGTTTATACCAACAACAACTTTGTGGAAACTGAAGATCCCCTCAAAACTCGTCGGTATTACGAAGCCATCCTGGTAGATACCGATTCTATTGAAGTAGAACACTTAGTGGATGAGAGTTACCCGGAGCATATCGGATACTCCAAATTCACCATTAAGAGGGTCCTAACCCCTTTCAACTGGTTTGTAGATCACCTGCATACTCCAGTTGCCTTCTCAATGCCGCACCGACCGCAGACTTACAACTGGTACGACTACAAGTCGGCGTGGTTCAACTTTCTGTTCGTTCGACCGGGTCATACCTGGTTTGTCAAATATTGCCCCGCTATGATGGAATCCATTATACCAAGGTGGTTCTATGAATGGTGGGAATGTTTCGGAGGAACCAAGGACGTTCTTCCTCAACAGTTTATTAAGCGTCTCCCTGATTTCATAATCAAAGAGGGATGTTCTACCTTGCCTGCACATATTCAAATGTGTAAATTCTTTATTAAGAAAAGGATTTCTTATATCATTTCCTGGAACTTCTCCAAAGTTGAGCAGCACAGGATTAAATATTTATCCAAAGAGGTAAAAATCAAAGGTTCGACTCCTAAGCCAACAGCCCCCAAGACTCCCGAAAAGGGAAAAACTGCAGCATCCTCTTCCAGCTCCTCCACAAGCAAGAAGGCTCTGAAAGAGAAGCTCCAAAGGGCCTTGGCTGATCTGGATAATCCAGAAGTCTCAACCAATACTGAAGAATTACTTCAGCTGGTCGCAGAAGCTTCATCTACAGGAAGCAGCGATGACAATGGCGATATGCTAAATCTAAAAGGATTAGCTATGGCCTACATGGATCCCTATTATGAATAGGAAAATGACTCTGATAGAGATAGAGGTTCAAAGAACCGGAGTTATCTCGGTAAAAGGGCAATTCATTATTCTTGATTGGAATCTAGGACCCATCCTGTCTCTTAAAAGATGACAAAGCCATCAGCATCACTTTTCAAAAGGAAAAGAATCTTCATTAATAAAGTAATGCACTCAGCAGCTTTTCAAAAAGCAGAAGATGACATCTCCACTCAGCTTTCCAAAAAGCAAGTCCATTATTCAAAGCACTCAGAAGTGTCGGCATAATCTGAGCCCTCCACTTGTACACTTAAGATGTACCCCTCTCTCTTAGTTTTGCCTATATAAGGCATTGCATTTCCTTAGAGAAGGCATCAGAAAATTTCCACTACTAAGAAATTCTCTCTGCCCATTCTCTTTTGTAACTACTGTAAGATTAGAGGAGTTGACTTCTCTGGTCCGGTACCTAAAGTCTACTATCAACAGCACACCAGGTTTCCTGAACCCAAAAACCTTTACGAACCTGGAAGCCCTACGGCCTCCGAAATGGCTCCCCCTCCTCAAAAGGTTCGAACAGACCCTAGTCTTCTCGTTATCAAAACGGATAATGAAGAATATTTCCCAGACCTCGCAGCCTTGAGAGTCCGATGGAATCATCCAAAGGACACTCTTAAGCGAAAATGGTACATTAGTACCTATTCAAGCGAACAGCAAAAGGAGTTAGGAAGGCTATGGATAGCCAACATGAAAAGACTCCGATGTGATATGGAATTCTTCTTCTGGTTAGAAAAAACTGGAAACATAGAAAACCAAGTTGAACCGCTTAACGTTATAGTTACTAGATGGTATACCCAACGAAACACGGTTATTGAGTCAACTACTCCTCCTCTCGAAGGAATTAATATTCCTTTCTCCAATGAAGTCATAAAGGCTTCTCCATTTAAAACCAAAAGTGAGAGAGCCAACTTGCATATTAACAACAAAGACCTTGATAGGGTAATTGAACAAAACAATTACACTAATCAAGCTCTCCATACCATTTCTCAGCAAATTGAGAATTCAAAAGGACCTTCCATTTCCACTCCTTTGCCTACTAAAAGCATCCCGAACGCTAAACCTCTTTCAAATCCTATCATCAAGATACTTGAGTTTCAGAAAGATAAATTTCCTGATCTCAATGATGATTTCAAACTCTCAGAATAGATTTTAGAAAAAATCAATTCTAAACTCACGAAGTTTAAAGTTGCCCAGCAAGGAGAATCCAGTTCTCCCAATAAAACGCAAACATCTGAGAACAAACCCAGTTCTCCAAAGAACTCCCTCTCTAAGCTAACCAATGAGAGATATAGTCTCAAGAAGAACTATTACAAAAAACCCTCTCCTCCTGATGTTCAATATGAGGAACTTACTTACCTCTACACCGGTAATCACGATGGTAGAGGCATAACAGAATGGAATATTGATGGACTGGCAGAACACCAGATCTTCAATAAACTCCATGAAATGGCTGTAGCCATTACGGCCTATAAAATCAAAGGTTCCTCTGACAAAGGAGCTGCCACCATGGTAGTCTCGGGTTTCACCGGCATGATAAAACATTGGTGGGATAATTACGTCCCTGAGGAAGAAAAGAACCTCATTTATAATGCTACAACCACTGTACAAATGGTGCGAGTTGTAAATGGTGAGGATACGACTATTGAAGAGGCCCAGGAAGACGCTTGTGCAACTCTTCTCTACCACATTGCTAGACACTTTGTGGGAGAACCAAAACTTTTCCAGGATAGGAGCCTCGAAATCCTAAATAATCTTCGCTGTAAGAATTTAGCAGACTTCCGATGGTACAAAGATACCTTCCTGGTCAAAGTAATGATCAGACCAGACTGCAATAATGATTTCTGGAAGAAAAGATTTATCAGCGGTCTCCCCCCTCTCTTCACCGACAAGGTAAGAACCAATATCAAAACCAGATTCGAGGGACAAATCCCTTACTACAAACTTACCTATGGTGATATTATAAGTTTTGTCACCTCGACAGGTATAGACCTTTGCACTGATCTCAAGCTTAAGCAGCAATTTAAGCAAAAGAGCAAGTACGGTCTAAGAACCTTCTGCCATGATTATGGTTTCACTGACCTTGCTTTACAGAAGAAAGGAAGGAAGAAAAAGCCCTTTAAAAAATCTTCATCTTCATTCCCCAAAAGGACTTACAAGAAAGAGTCCGATAAACCCAGCAGGAAGGCCAAAATAAAGTCTTCCAAGAAAGCCAAAGACACTTGCTGGACATGTGGCAAATCTGGCCATAGGTCGAAATATTGCAAATCCAGTAAGAAGAAGAAGATCAATCAACTTGATCTTCCTGATGAAGCTAAAGAAAAATTATTTTCAATAATGGAAAATTATTCCTCGACAGCTTCAGAATCTTCTTCTGATGAAGACTATAGCGACGAAGAATATATCAACGCCGCTTATGAGTCTGATGATTCCCAATCCGGGCAAGAATGTGAGTGCACTGGCACTTTCTGCACTTGCTCCAACAAAGTTATTAATGTCATAACCGGAAAACCCAAGGAAATCCTGTTTGACATTATCGAGCATATTTCGGATGACGAGCTTCGAAGTAAGTACCTTCAAGAGCTCAAACGTCTACTTTCTCAAGAAGAAAGCCCCACTAAAGCCAAACCAATTGTTCAGCCTTTCAATATGCAAAAGGTTATGGCTAAATTCCAATCTTCCTCGGAACCCTCGATTTCTGACCTCAAGGCGAAATAGACAGCTTAAAAGGAGAGATTAAAAATGTCAAAACCAGACTTGATCATGTAGAACTTAACATCCTCACAGAACAAGTCGTTAGGTCTGCCTTACCTTCCGAGAAGGCACCTGAATCTCCCCGGTATCTCCCGGTTACCTCAATAGTTCACCTTCAAGAACCAGATCCATTTCCCGGAATTGACGTTCCATCTTCTTCAGGAAAGGCCATTTCCGCCATTAAAGCTTACAGCAAACATATCATTGTAAAAATTGTCATTGACAAAGACTTTGTTCTCAATAGAGTCGCTCTATTTGACACTGGCCCTGACAGTAACTGTATTGTCAAAGGCCTTATCCCCACCAAATACCTCCAGAAGAGTAAATCTCGGTTATACTCAGCCACTGGAGAGAAAATGACAATTAATTACGAGCTTTCGAAAGCCCATATCTGCAACAATGGCATTTGCCTTGTTAATGATTTTGTCATTTCTGACGATATCACCGAAGATATCATTCTTGGGATACCTTTCGTTAATCAAATTTGCCCTTACCAAAGCGATTATGATGGTATCCGCTCCGTCCTATTAGGAACCGAGTTCTTCTTTCCTTTACTCCGTCCCCTTTCTAAAGACAACGGTCAACGCATCAAGGAAGAAACCATTTTTAAAATCAACCGTTTATCTTCCCACATTTGCTTTCTCAAACAGGAAGTTCAGCTCAAACATATTGAGCAAACTTTAAAGACCCCGGAGATGGTCAACCGAATAACCCTTCTCCAAAAGAAGTTCGAAAACGAGATTTGCTCCGAACTGCCTAATGCATTTTGGGAATGCAAAAAGCATCTTGTTGAGATTCCCTACATTGCTGGCTTCGACGAACAACAGATTCCTACGAAAGCCAGACCAATCCAAATGAACCAAGAAATGATGGAAATCTGCAAGACAGAAATAAACCATCTTCTTCAAAAGGGTATAATTAGACCCTCGAACTCTCCCTGGAGCTGTTCTGCATTTTATGTTAACAATAGTGCAAAAAAGGAACGAGGAACTCCCAGGCTTGTTATAAATTATAAGCCATTAAATGTTGTCCTGAAATGGATACGACATCCCATCCCTAACAAAAGGGATCTTCTCAAAAGAACCTATAAGGCCAACCTTTACAACAAATTCGATATGAAGTCAGGATTCTGGCAAATTCAAATTGCTGAAAAGGATAAATACAAGACTGCCTTCAACGTCCCATTTGGGAACTACGAATGGAATGTCTTACCCTTCGGACTAAAAAATGCTCCATCTGAATTCCAGAATATCATGAATAATATCTTCAATGAATATTCTTATATGTCAATTGTTTATATTGATGATGTGTTGATTTTCTCTGAGAACATTGATTCTCATTTTAAACATCTTAATACATTTTTTTAAAATGGAAAAACTAAATGGCCTAGTTGTTAGCGCTAAAAAGATGAAGTTATTCCAAACTTCTATTCATTTTTTAGGTCATGATCTGCATCAAGGTAGTCACAAACCCATTTGTCGAGCCATAGAGTTCTCTTCTAAATTTCCAAATGAAATTACCGATAAAACTCAACTTCAAAGGTTTTTAGGAAGCCTTAATTATGTTGCTGATTTTATCCCCCATATTAGGCAGGTCTGTGAACCTCTTTACAAACGTCTGAAGAAAAATCTAGTTCCTTGGAGTTCTGAACAAACCAGTGCTATTATAAAGATTAAATCTTTAGTTCAAAACCTTCCTTGTCTAGGCATCCCCAATCTTGAAGCATTCATGATTGTCGAAACTGATGCGTCTGATATAGGATATGGTGGCATTCTAAAACAAAGGATAACAGAATCCTCTCCCGAACAATTAGTTCATTTTACTTCCGGCATATGGAATGCTGCGCAAAAAAAAAGTTTCATCTATAATGCTATGTATCACAAAGTTTCAAGATGACCTTATTAATAAGGAATTTCTTCTTCGTGTTGATTGTAAATCAGCTAAAGAGATTTTGCAAAAAGATGTTAAAAATTTCGTCTCAAAACAAATATTTGCTAGATGGCAAGCTCTCCTATCTAGCTTCGATTTTTAAATTGAATTTATTAAAGGAGAACATAACTCCCTCCCCGATTTTCTAACAAGAGAATTCTTACAGGGCCATGAGACCAAATCTGGGGAAGAACCCCATACTAGAACAAGCAAGAATGGCTAGACCATTCGATAATCCGTCAGCAAATCCACTACGGCCTTCCATTCCGCAAAGGCCGGTTCTCAAAGAGGAGATTCAATCTCCAACCAACAAATTCTCAGCATTACAACCTCCTCCATCGCCTACAAAATTAGTAGACATGAAAAAAAATTTACCTATCATCCAAGGGCAAGCATCTAGATCCTCAGTGCAAACCAAACAAAGCTACGCAATGAAGGCTCCAAAAACCTTCGCAGAAGCAGTTGACCCAGCAGCCGCCAAAGCAGCTACCCCATTACCTCCTTCCAAAGAGGAATTCAAGTTTATCACTACCCAAGTATGTCCCATTATAGCATTGGACAAGGCATATGAACCAGCTTCTCAAGCCAGTTTACACCAACAACAACTTTGTGGACTCCGAAGATCCACTCAAGACACGCAGATATTATGAAGCCATCCTGGTAGACACTGATTCTATTAAGGTAGAACACTCAGTTGATGAAAGCTATCCGAAACATATCGGCTATTCTAAATTTACTATCAAGAGGATACTAACCCCCTTTAACTGGTTTGTCGACCACCTGCACACTTCAGTTGCTTTATCAATGCCGCACCGACCGCAGACCTACAACTGGTACGACTACAAGTCTGCCTGGTTCAACTTCTTGTTTGTTAGACCATGTCACACATGGTTTGTCAAGTACTTCCCCGCTATGATAGAAGCCACTCTACGTAGATGGTTCTACGAATGGTGGGAATGTTTCGGAGGAACTCAGAATATTCTTCCTCAACAATTTCTAAAGCGCCTCCCTGAAGTCTTGATCAAGGAAGGATGCTCTACTTTGCCTGCACATATTCAAATGTGCAAATTTTTCATTAAGAAGAGAATATCTTACATCATCTCTTGGAATTTTACCAAGGTAGAACAATACCGCATCAAGTATTTATCCAAAGAGATAAAAATCAAGGGTTGGACTCCGAAGCCAACAGCTCCCAAGAATCCTGAAAAAGGAAAATCCGCAGCATCCTCTTCTAGCTCTTCCACCAGAAAAAAGATTCTGAAGGAAAAGCTCAAGAAGGCCTTGGCTGATTTAGACAGTCAAGAAGTTTCTACCAACACTGAAGAATTACTTCAACTAGCCACAGAAGCTTCATCCACTGGAAGCAGTGATGACAATGGCGATATGCTAAATCCAAAAGGATTAGCTATGGACTACATGGATCCCTATTACGAATAGGAAAATGACCCTTCAAGAGATAGAGATTCAAAGAACCGGAATTATCTCGATAAAGGGCAGTTCACTATTCTTGGTAGATATCCAGGTCCCATCCTGTCTCCAGATGATGACAGTTTAACTCCCCTATACAAAAAGCAGAAGACATCTACTTTATTAAAGTAAAGGCATCTACTTTATGAAAAGTAGCACTCACCAGCAGAGACAGCTTATTAAAGCAAGTCTATTATATCAAGCACTCAGAGTGTCGGCACAATCTGAGCCCTCCACTTGTACACGCCTGATGTATTTCTACTTTTACTTTGCCTATATAAGGCATCATATTTCTTTAGAGAAGGTATCAGAAAATTTCCACTACTAAGAAATTCTCTCTGCCCATTCTCTCTTATAACTACTGTAACGTTTTCCCTGTTTCAATAAAACTTATAAGTTTTATAATCCTTTTTTTGAAATTGTTATCATTCCGCAAGTAATACGTTGAATTGCTCAAGATCCATTTTCTGGTATCAGAGCCATGACGGCAGGTTATGTGCTTAGCATGAGCAGCTAAACACATAATCTGTCTAGAGCATGAGCAAAACTATGTTCATATAAGAACATATTACTTTAATCTGGTATGAATTAACTTAAGTTTTAATTATGTTACTATATCTTGTCTTACAATGGGGTTTTAATCCAAGTATGAGGTAACTATTGACTGGTTAGGTGTTATGAAGGAACCGATTAATCTCCGGTGAGGACGTTGGTCAGCCTGAAAGTAGGTCGTTAAAACTTAGGAGAAGCATGTTAGACCTTGTTGGTGGTCCCGTCACTACTATAACACTTAGCAGTCTATAGTATAAAGCCATTAAAACTTGTTAGGATCCCATAAGCCATAGATATCCTTGCATAATTGGTTTTCGTTATTTCATACCTGTTTTACTGTGATATGCCTGCTTGCATGAACTTGTTTGTATGCTCTATTAGTCTCTGGACAGTGTGTTTAAATATGAACTCTCATATTAAGAATACTGTTAACTTGTCTTCTCAGGCAACCCCGATTGCCATAATTGAAAATGATCTTCAAAACTGGAGTATTCCAGAAGAATCTTTCAATACCATTTATCGAATTGGAAAATTTAGTTTTTTGAAAAAACATAATATCAAGACCTCTGAGTCTACTGTTGCTATCAATAATTCTTTAGAAATTATTCAACTGTTCAATGAATTAGATATAAACCGATTTAAACATCAGTTTAATTATCTGCATGTTGGACTTGTTCAAGTAGCTATAAAGCCACTATTCCGACAGGGATTAGATATCCCCGTCTGTGCTATCTTAAGAGATGCTCGTCTTTTAAACTTTGACGACTCACTCTTAGGAGTAATTCAAAGTAACCTCGCCGACGGCCCGGTTTACTTTAATTGCTACCCCAATTTCTCTGTTGATATCAATGATCCTAACATCATGGATGTTTTGACGCTAAACGTTAAAACTAAAAACATGAATAGTAAGGAAAATACCAGAGAAATAGCGATTATATACCGAGTATATTATCGTCTCATGGGTACTACTCTAGCCCCTAAAGCTAGATTTACGAGCCCCAAAGGTGTTACCACCTTGATGGAAGCCAACAATGACCGCAGCACAGTCTTTATTCCTAAGGCTCTTGTTTGGGATGAAATCCTTCATAGCAATGACTGGCACATAGATGCCATCACCCAATCCATCCGGATGTACTCCGAGAGATCTCAAATCGAATGGGTTATTCAACACCCTAACGGTTTGATTGATCTCAAATTCCTAGGGTTAGACTCGTCTCGACATTCGTCGTTTCGTAGATCTATCTCCACTCGTGCCTCTACTTCCAAACCCCGGGAGGGAAGTGATGAGCATGATCATGATGACAAGGGAAAGATTAGAGGAGTTGACTTCTCTGGTCCGGTACCTAAAGTCTACTATCAACAGCACACCAGGGTTACCCATGAGATGATAATATACTCGGTATATAATCGCTAGTTCTCTGGTATTTTCCTTACTATTCATGTTTTTAGTTTTAACGTTTAGCGTCAAAACATCCATGATGTTAGGATCATTGATATCAATAGAGAAATTGGGGTAGCAATTAAAGTAAACCGGGCCGTCGACGAGGTTACTTTGAATTACTCCTAAGAGTGAGTCGTCAAAGTTTAAAAGACGAGCATCTCTTAAGATAGCACAGACGGGGATATCTAATCCCTGTCGGAATAGTGGCTTTATAGCTACTTGAACAAGTCCAACATGCAGATAATTAAACTGATGTTTAAATCGGTTTATATCTAATTCATTGAACAGTTGAATAATTTCTAAAAAATTATTGATAGCAACAGTAGACTCAGAGGTCATGATATTATGTTTTTTCAAAAAACTAAATTTTCTAATTTGATAAATGGTATTGAAAGATTCTTCTGGAATACTCCAGTTTTGAAGATCATTTTCAATTATGGCAATCGGGGTTGCCTGAGAAGACAAGTTAACAGTATTCTTAATATGAGAGTTCATATTTAAACACACTGTCCAGAGACTAATAGAGCATACAAACAAGTTCATGCAAGCAGGCATATCACAGTAAAACAGGTATGAAATAACGAAAACCAATTATGCAAGGATATCTATGGCTTATGGGATCCTAACAAGTTTTAATGGCTTTATACTATAGACTGCTAGGTCTTACAGTAGTGACGGGACCACCAACAAGGTCTAACACGCTTCTCCTAAGCTTTAACGACCTACTTTCAGGCTGACCAACGTCCTCATCGGAGATTAATCGGTTCCTTCATAACACCTAACCAGTCAATAGTTACCTTATACTTGGATTAAAACCCCATTATAAGACAAGATATAGTAACATAATTAAAACTTAAGTTAATTCATACCAGATTAAAGTAATATGTTCTTATATGAACATAGTTTTGCTCATGCTCTAGACAGATTATGTGTTTAGCTTCTCATGCTAAGCACATAACCTGCCGTCATGGCTCTGATACCAGAAAACGGATCTTGAGCAATTCAACGTATTACTTGTGGAATGATAACAATTTAAAAAAAAGGATTATAAAACTTACAAGTTTTATTGAAATAGGGAAAACATTACAGTAGTTACAAGAGAGAATGGACAGAGAGAATTTCTTAGTAGTGGAAATTTTCTGATACCTTCTCTAAAGAAATATGATGCCTTATATAGGCAAAGTAAAAGTAGAAATACATCAGGCGTGTGCAAGTGGAGGGCTCAGATTGTGCCGACACTCTGAGTGCTTGATATAATAGACTTGCTTTAATTAAGTTGTCTCTGCTGGTGAGTGCTTCTTTTCATAAAGTAGATGCCTTTACTTTAATAAAGTAGATGCCTTCTGCTTTTTGGAAAGGGGAGTTAAACTGTCATCATCTGGAGACAGGATGGGACCTGGATATCTACCAAGAATAGTGAACTGCCCTTTTACCGAGATAATTCCAGTTCTTTGAACCTCTATCTCTTGAAGGGTCATTTTCCTATTTGTAATAGGGATCCATGTAGGCCATAGCTAATCCTTTTGGATTTAGCATATCGCCATTGTCATCACTGCTTCCAGTGGATGAAGCTTCTGCGGCTAGTTGAAGTAATTCTTCAGTGTTGGTAGAAACTTCTTGACTGTCTAAATCAGCCAAGGCCTTCTTGAGCTTTTCCATCAGAATCTTTTTGCTGGTGGAAGAGCTAGAAGAGGATGCTGCGGATTTTCCTTTTTCAGGAGTCTTGGGAGCTGTTGGCTTCGGAGTCCAACCCTTGATTTTTATCTCTTTGGATAAATACTTGATGCGGTGTTGTTCTACCTTGGTAAAATTCCAAGAGATGATGTAAGATATTCTCTTCTTAATGAAAAATTTGCACATTTGAATATGTGCAGGCAAAGTAGAGCATCCTTCCTTGATCAAGAATTCAGGGAGGCGCTTTAGAAATTGTTGAGGAAGAACATTCTGAGTTCCTCCGAAACATTCCCACCATTCGTAGAACCATCTAGGTAGAGTGGCTTCTATCATAGCGGGGCAGTACTTGACAAACCATGTGTGACCTGGTCTAACAAACAAAAAGTTGAACCAGGCAGACTTGTAGTCGTACTAGTTGTAGGTCTGCGGTCGGTGCGGCATTGATAAAGCAACTGGAGTGTGCAGGTGGTCGACAAACCAGTTAAAGGGGGTTAGTACCCTCTTGATAGTAAATTTAGAATAGCCGATATATTCCGGATAGCTTTCATCCACTGAGTGTTCTACCTCAATAGAATCAGTGTCTACCAGGATGGCTTCATAATATCTGCGTGTCTTGAGTGGATCTTTGGAGTCCACAAAGTTGTTGTTGGTGTAAACCGGCTTGAGAAGCTGGTTCATATGATATCCTTCGTATGCCTTGTCCAATGCTATAATGGGACATACTTGGGTAGTGATAAACTTAAATTCCTCTTTGGCCGGAGGTAATGGGGTAGCTGCTTTGGCGGCTGCTGGGTCAACTGCTTCTGTGAAGGTTTTTGGAGCCTTCATTGCGTAGCTTTTTTTGGTTTGCACTGAGGAGCTAGATGCTTGCCCTTGGATGATAGGCAAATTTGTTTTCATGTCTACTAATTTTGTAGGCGATGGAGGAGGTTGTAATGCTGAGAATCTTTGGTTGGAGATTGAATCTCCTCTTTGAGAACTGGCCTTTGCGGAATGGAAGGCCGTAGTGGATTTGCTGACCATATGCCGGAAGTAAAACGAACTAATTATTCAGGAGAGGATTCTGTTATCCTTTGTTTTAGAATGTCACCATATCCTATATCAGACGCATCAGTTTCGACAATCATGAATGCTTCAGGATTGGGGATTCCTAGACAAGGAAGGTTTTGAACTAAAGATTTAATCTTTATAATAGCACTGGTTTGTTCAGAACTCCAAGGAACTGGATTTTTCTTCAGACGTTTGTAAAGAGGTTCACAGACCTGCCTAATATGGGGGATAAAATCAGCAACATAATTAAGGCTTCCTAAAAACCTTTGAAGTTGAGTTTTATCGGTAATTTCATTTGGAAATTTAGAAGAGAACTCTATGGCTCGACAAATGGGTTTGTGATTACCCTGATGCAGATCATGAACTAAAAAACGAATAGAAGTTTGAAATAACTTCATCTTTTTAGTGCTAACAACTAGGCTATTTAGTTTTACCATTTTAAAAAATGTAATAAGATGTTTAAAATGAGAATCAATGTTCTCAGAGAAAATCAACACATCATCAATATAAACAATTGACATATAAGAATATTCATTGAAGATATTATTCATGATATTCTGGAATTCAGATGGAGCATTTTTTTAGTACGAAGGGTAAGACATTCCATTTGTAGTGCCCAAATGGGACGTTGAAGGCACTCTTGTATTTATCCTTTTCAGCAATTTGAATTTGCCAGAATCCTGACTTCATATCGAATTTGCTGTAAAGTTTGGCCTTATAAGTTCTTTTGAGAAGATCCCTTTTGTTAGGGATGGGATGTTGTATCCATTACAGGACAACATTTAATGGCTTATAATTTATAACAATCCTGGGAGTTCCTCGTTCCTTTTCTGCACTATTGTTAACATAAAATACAGAACAGCTCCAGGGAGAGTTTGAGGGTCTAATTATACCCTTTTGAAGAAGATGGTTTATTTCTGTCTTGCAGATTTCCATCATTTCTTGGTTCATTTAGATTGGTCTGGCTTTCGTATGAATCTGTTGTTTGTCGATGCCAGCAATGTAGGGAAGCTCAACGAGATGCTTTTTGCGTTCCCAAAATGCATTAGGCAGCTCGGAGCAAATCTCATTTTCGAACTTCTTTTGGAGAAGGGTTATTCGATTGACCATCTTCGGGGTCTTCAAAGTTTGCTCAATATGTTTGAGCTGAACTTCCTGTTTGATAAAAACAAATGTGGGAAGATAAACGGTTGATTTTAAAAACGGTTTCTTCCTTGATGCATTGACCATCGTCTTTAGAAAGGGGACGGAGTAAAGGAAAGAAGAGCTCGGTTCCTAATAGGACGGAGCGGATACCATCATAATCGCTTTGGTAGGGGCGAATTTGATTAACGAAAGGTATCCCAAGAATGATATCTTCGGTGATATCATCAGAAATGACAAAATAATTAACAAGGCAAATGCCATTGTTGCAGATATGGGCTTTCGAAAGCTCGTAATTAATTGTCATTTTCTCTCTAGTGGCTGAGTATAATCGAGATTTACTCTTCTGGAGGTATTTGGTGGGGATAAGGCCTTTGACAATACAGTTAGTGCCAGCGCCAGTGTCCAATAGAGCGACTCTGTTGAGAACAAAGTCTTTGTCAATGACAATTTTTACAACGATATGTTCGCTGTAAGCTTTAATGGCGGAAATGGCCTTTCCTGAAGAAGATGGAACGTCAATTCCAGGAAATGGATCTGGTTCTTGAAGGTGATCCATTAAGGTAACCGAGAGATACCGGGGAGATTCAGGTGTCTTCTCGGAAGGTAAGGCAGACCTAACGACTTGTTCTGTGAGGATGTTAAGTTCTACATGATCAAGTCTGGTTTTGAGATTTTTAATCTCTCCTTTCAAGCTGGCTATTTCGCCCTTGAGGTTAGAAATCGAGGGTTCCGAGGAAGATTGGTATTTAGCCATAACCGTTTGCATATTGAAAGGCTGAACAATTGGTTTGGCTTTAGCGGGGCTTTCTTCTTGAGAAAGTAGACGTTTGAGCTCATGAAGGTACTTACTTCGAAGCTCGTCATCCAAAATATGCTCGATAATGTCAAACAGGATTTCCTTGGGTTTTCCGGTTATGACATTAATAACTTTGTTAGAGCAAGTGCAGAAAGTGCCAGTGCACTCATATTCTTGCCCGGATTGGGAATCATCAGACTCATAAGCGGCATTGATATATTCTTCGTCGCTATAGTCTTCATCAGAAGAAGATTCTAAAGCTGTCGAGGAATCATTTTCCATTATAGAAAATAATTTTTCTTTAGCTTCATCAGGAAGATCAAGTTGATTGATCTTTTTCTTCTTACTGGATTTGCAATCTTTCGACCTATGGCCAGATTTGCCACATGTCCAGCAAGTGTCTTTGGCTTTCTTGGAAGACTTTCTTTTGGACTTCCTGCTGGGTTTATCGAACTCTTTCTTGTAAGTCCTTTTGGGGAATGAAGATGAAGATTTTTTAAAGGGCTTTTTCTTCCTTCCTTTATTCTGTAAAGCAAGGTCAGTGAAACCATAATCATGGCAGAAGGTTCTTAGACCGTACTTGCTCTTTTGCTTAAGTTGCTGCTTAAGCTTGAGATCAGTGCAAAGGTCTATACCTGTCGAGGTGACAAAACTTATAATATCACCATAGGTAAGTTTGTAGTAAGGGATTTTTCCCTCAAATCTGGTTTTGATATTGGTTCTTACCTTGTCGGCGAACAGAGGGGGGAGACCGCTGATAAATCTTTCCTTCCAGAAATCATTATTGCAGTCTGGTCTGATCATTACTTTGACCAGGAAGGTATCTTTGTACCATCGAAAGTCTGCTAAATTCTTACAGCGAAGAGTATTTAGGATTTCGAGGCTCCTATCCTGGAAAAGTTTTGGTTCTCCCACAAAGTGTCTAGCAATGTGGTAGAGAAGAGTTGAACAGGCGTCTTCCTGGGCCTCTTCAATAGTCGTATTCTCACCATTTACAACTCGCACCGTTTGTACAGTGGTTGTAGCATTATAAATGAGGTTCTTTTCTTCCTCAGGGACGTAATTATCCCACCAATATTTTATCATGCTGGTGAAACCCGAGACAACCATGGTGGCAGTTCCTTTGTCAGAGGAACCTTTGATTTTATAGGCCGTAATGGCTACAACCATTTCATGGAGTTTATTGAAGATCTGGTGTTCTGCCAGTCCATCAATATTCCATTCTGTTATGCCTCTACCATCGTGATTACCGGTGTAGAGGTAAGCAAGTTCCTCATATTAAACATCAGTAGGAGAGGGTTTTTTGTAATAGTTCTTCTTGAGACTATATCTCTCATTGGTTAGCTTAGAGAGGGAGTTCTTTGGAGAACTGGGTTTGTTCTCAGATGTTTGCGTTTTATTGGGAGAACTGGATTCTCCTTGCTGGGCAACTTTAAACTTCTTGAGTTTAGAATTGATTTTTTCTAAAATCTGTTCTGAGAGTTTGAAATCATCATTGAGATCAGGAAATTTATCTTTATGAAACTCAGGTATCTTGAAGATAGGATTTGAAAGAGGTTTAGCGTTCGGGATGCTTTTAGTAGGCAAAGGAGTGGAAATGGAAGGTCCTTTTGAATTCTCAATTTGCTGAGAAATGGTATGGAGAGCTTGATTAGTGTAATTGTTTTGTTCAATTACCCTATCAAGGTCTTTGTTGTTAATATGCAAGTTGGCTCTCTCACTTTTGGTTTTAAATGGAGAAGCCTTTATGACTTCATTGGAGAAAGGAATATTAAGTCCTTTGAGAGGAGGAGTAGTTGACTCAATAACCGTGTTTCGTTGGGTATACCATCTGGTAACCATAACATTAAGCGGTTCAACTTGGTTTTCTATCTTTCAAGTTTTTTCTAACCAGAAGAAGAATTCCATATCACATCGGAGTCTTTTCATGTCGGCTATCCATAGCCTTCCTAACTCCTTTTGTTGTTCGCTGGAATAGGTACTAATGTACCATTTTCGCTTAAGAGTGTCCTTTGGATGATTCCATCGGACTCTCAAGGCTGCGAGGTCTGGGAAATATTCTTCATTATCCGTTTTGATAACGAGAAGACTAGGGTCTGTTCGAACCTTCTGAGGAGAGGGAGCCATTTCGGAGGCCGTAGGGCTTCCAGGTTCGTAATGGTTTTCGGGTTCAGGAACCCTGGTGTGCTGTTGATAGTAGACTTTTGGTACCGGACCAGAGAAGTCAACTCCTCTAATCTTTCCCTTGTCATCATGATAATGCTCATCACTTCCCTCCCGGGGTTTGGAAGTAGTGGCACGAGTGGAGACAGATCTACGAAACGACGAATGCCGAGACGAGTCTAACCCAAGGAATTTGAGATCAATCGAACCGTCAGGGTGTTGAATAACCCGTTCGATTTGAGATCTCTCGGAGTACATCCGGATGGGTTGGGTGATGCCTTGGTGCCACGGTGCCTTGTTGCCATGGCGCCACGGTGCGAAGCTGCCTTGGTACCACGGTGCACGGATATCCAACTTGACAAGGACACCACCATGGCAGGCCACTATACGTCCGTCGGCGTTCGTCATTGGAGGCGTCTCCAGCATTGCACTCGACGGTCATAAAAACCTTTAATTGCGGCATGCCTCCATGCACCGACGTTGTTCTCGGCGCTTTGCTGAGCACTTATGCCACACTCCAAATCGCGGAAATCCTCCAGTTGTGATGCCGTTGTTTTTCGCGAAAGGCCACTTGATATCGTA
>CM061561.1:276047720-276057720 GCA_030864225.1 Capsicum baccatum var. pendulum | reverse complement strand
GTCATTTCGAGGTAAAAACAAGTTGATATGTCGAGGTATGTAAGGCTATTCGATCTCTTATTGTTTGGCATGGAATCCAAAGTCTTTATTGGCACATAGAGATCTTTACAAACTTCGATATAACCACTCCACTCTTTCACATGTATTTGTGTGTCCAGATTCGAGCATTGTCACTGATGCATACATACATTGGATACCATGACATATGAGTCTTCTTTTTAGCTAAATAAAGTTCATACGTTGTTTATGTCCTACATGTTTCACTAATTGTATAACCCACTCTTTTCATTGTGATATGATGTTACATGGTCACATACTTGTCATTTGTCATGCTTATAGTCTTATAGCTCAAATGTTACGATCACCAAAGATTCATCTCATAAGTAATAAGAAGATATATGTATACAGTTGTTTCTGTTGGGTGGCATCCCAGGGGTGAAAGAATCACCTAGCATGGGTCAATCCCAATATTACAGGGGGTATCCCAGGGGTGAAAGGAAAGCCTAGCATGGGTCGATCCTGATATAGATTTACCACTGATCAGCTGGTCATTTTTATTACATGATGTGCACAGATTATACAAGTGATAAGAGTAAAGTAACATAATTGTTATAAGATGCATGACTCCACAATATTCATAAAGGTGGTCTTTTACCCTACAGTAGTTTATGGTTTCATTTGAGCTTTTATCTCATATATAGTACATGTTGCCTTACATATTCAGTACATTATTTCATACTGACGTCCCTGTTGGGGGACCTGCATTCCATGCTGCAGGTGCAGAAGCTAATAAACCTCCCCAGTAAGAGTACAGGATATCAACTGCAGTCACTGAGCTCCAGGTTGCTTCGGGGCTTTGAGTCTTATCATATCTTTTTGCATTTTATAGTATCTTATCATAAGGCGGGGCCTGTCCCGACCCTTATAAGATAATGTTTCTTGTCTAGAGGCTTCGTAGACTATGTAAAGTATAGTATGGTCATGTATCGTATCGTAGACATTATGGCTCCAACGGCCTAGTCATACAACATCTTTTGGCTGGCTAGTCCCATTTATCTTTTGAGGGCATGTTTAGTATAAAAGTAACTTATAATGTTCATAGGTAATGTATTGCTATAGGTTGGTTCTCCCGAGCCTTACCGGCAATGGGTGCCAGTCCGCCTTAATAGGATTTGGGGCATGACAGATGTGGTATCAGAGAGGGTTGTCCTAGGGAGTCTACAAAGCCATGTCTATGTAGAATCATGTTTATCGATGTGTTGTGCACCACATTTATAAACAAGAGGCTACGTGGCATTTTGGAGTTATCACTTCTTTTCATTCTTTAGATCGTGCCATAGAGCCAAATATTATAAGTGTACCATGTCTAATCCCTGAATTATTTTGTACAGTAAGTATGCCAGAGACAAGGAAGAGTAAAGGTAAAGGAAAGGAAGTAGAAGTGGTAGTTGGTATACCCAATCGTGCGAGACGACAGAGTGAGGCTCTAGATGAGTCTCTATCATAGACATCTCCAACCCCTCCATCTGTTGATGTACGAGGAAGTAGTGAAAATCCCCGAGAACCACCTGTTGATGCTTCTGTGCAGGATTTGAGAAATGCAGTTCAACTGTTGACTTGTATAGTTGTTGGCCAAGGTCAAAGACAAGAAGGCCCAGTTGCAGGTGCAGTTGGTGCAGGTAGGGCATCCAGTACGAGAATACGTGATTTCCTCAACTTAGACCCTCCATCATTCACTGGGACAGATCCAAATGAAGATCCACAGGATTTTATTGATCAGATCCAACGCACCTTAGATGTTATGTATGTAAGTGGTTCGGAAGCTGCTGAGTTGGCAATATATAGATTGAAGGGTGTGGCTATACTGTGGTACGAAGCCTGGAAGCATTCCAAAGGCACAGATACACCTCCAACTACTTGGAAGGAGTTCAAAATGGCCTTTCTTGATCATTACTTGCCATTAGAGATCCGAGAGGCCCGTGCAGATCAGTTCCTGAACCTTCATCAGGGAAATATGAGCGTGAGGGAAAATAGTCTTAAATTTAATTCTCTGGCCAGGTACGCTCCTAATGTTGTTGCTACTATGGCAGATAGAGTCCATCGGTATGTGGATAGGTTGGATTCATATTTGGTTAGAGATTGTACCATTGCTTCTTTGAATAAAGACATGGATATAGCGAGGATGCAAGCTTTTGCACAGAAACTGGAGGATCAGAGACAAAGAAGTAGGGCACAAGAAATAGAAAGGGGGCAATTCAAGAGGGCCAGATCTACAGGACAGTTTACACCACCCCAGGGTGAGTTTAGGCCACGATTTTCTCATAGGCCACCCAGGCCATCATCCTCTTACTCTACAGCTAGTGCTCCACCACCACTTCAAGGGTCTAGAAATGATCAATTTGGGCAGAGAAGTGAGGGCCAAGGTACACGGACAATAGGATATTCGGGAAGCCAGCAAATGCCTCCTAGGAAGCCTTGCAGACAATGTGGGAGATATCATATAGGTGCGTGTCGCAGGGGAACGGATGTTTGTTATTGGTGTGGTATGCCAGGGCATGTAATAAGAGATTTCCCAAGAATACGCAGGGGTGATATGGCACAACCTACTGGATCAGCTGTTGTATCATCATCATCAGTGCCTCCATCAGGTAGAGGTGAGCAATTTCCCATAGGTTGCGGCAGAGGTATTAGAGGGGCAGCTAGTTCCAGCGTGGCCTAAAATCGCACATATGCTCTAGGGACTCGACAGAACCTGGAAGCTTCACCCGATGTGGTTATAGGTACATTGTCCATCTTCTCACATAAAGTGTATGCATTAATTGACCCTGGTTCTACATTGTCATATATTACTCCATTAGTTGCTGGGAAGCTTGGTAGGACACCTAAATTATTGAATAAACCACTTGCGGTGTCTACACCAACTGGGGAGTCAATTATAGTTAGAAGAGTCTATTGTGACTGCATAGTGACTGTCTGCGACCGAGATACATTAGCTGATCTTATCGAGTTAGAAATGGTAGAATTTGATGTTATAATGGGTATGGATTGGTTGGTTTCTTGCTATGCCACCGTTGACTGCCGAACCAAGAGGATGTACTTTCACTTTCCAAATGAAGCAGTCCTTGAATGGGAAGGCAATATTGGGGCACCAAAAGGGAGGTTTATCTCTTATTTTAAAGCCAGAAAAATGATATCAAAGGGATATATATGTCATCTCGTTAGAGTGAGAGACATGGAGGCAGAATCACCAACTATCCAGTCTGTTCCAACAGTGAATGAATTTATTGATGTCTTTCCTGAGGAACTCCCTAGTTTGCCTCCAGAACGAGAAATAGATTTTGGTATTGACTTATTACCAGGCACCGAGCCTATCTCTATTCCTCCATATAGAATGGCCCCGGCAGAATTACGTGAATTAAAGGAGCAACTGAAAGACTTGTTAGAAAAGGGTTTTATAAGACCTAGTGTGTCCCCTTGGGGTACACCAGTTTTATTTGTGCATAAAAAGGATGGCACATTGAGGATGTGTATTGACTACCGACAACTGAATAGGGTGACAATTAAGAATAAATATCCCCTCCCCAGAATCGATGACTTGTTTGATCAGTTACAGGGTGCCAAATACTTTTCAAAGATTGATTTGAGATCAGGTTATCATCAGGTGAGAGTGCAGGAAAAAGATATACCTAAGACAGCTTTCCGAACCAGATATGGTCACTTTGAATTTCTTGTTATGTCGTTTGGGCTAACGAATGCACCAGCAGTTTTTATGGATTTGATGAATAGGGTATTCACGCCTTTCCTGGATGTGTTCGTGATAGTATTTATAGATGATATTCTGGTGTATTCAAGGTCAGAAAAGGACCACACAAATCATTTACGACTAGTACTACAAGTTCTCCGTGATCGTCGATTGTATGCTAAGTTTTCCAAATGTGAATTTTGGTTAAAATCAGTGGAATTTTTGGGCCATATTGTATCGGATGAACGAATAAGGGTGGATTCACAAAAGATAGAGGCTGTGAAAGATTGGCCAAGGCCAACGACACCTACAGAAGTTCGAAGCTTCCTTGGATTGGCAGGTTATTACAGAAGGTTTGTTGAAGGTTTTTCTTCTATGTCTGCACCTCTTACTAAGATAACTCACAAGGAAACCAAATTCCAATGGAATGATGCATGTGAAAGGAGCTTTTAAGAGTTGAAAAGCAGGCTAACCTCAGCACCTGTGCTAGTGTTTCATGAAGGCTCAGAGGGATATGCAGTGTATTGTGATGCTTCCGGAGTTGGTTTGGGGTGTGTACTAACACAACATGGTAAGGTTATTGCTTATGCCTCGAGACAATTGAGACCACACGAGAAAAACTACCCAACACATGATCTTGAGCTAGCAGCAGTTGTATTTGCTTTAAAGATACGGAGCCACTATTTGTATGGGGTGCACGTGGACATATATACAGATCATAAGAGTTTACAGTATATTTTCAAGCAGAAAGATCTAAATTTGAGGAAGCGGAGGTGGATAGAGTTAATAAAGGATTATGATATTGATATATTATACCATCCAGGGAAAGCAAATGTGGTGGCTGATGCTCTAAGTCGTAAGACACTCATGGGTACCAGTGATCAGAAAGGGGTAAAGCAAGGCATGGCTAAGGATCTGCGTCAACTAGCCAATCTGGGTGTTCGTCTACTCGAAACTCCAAGAAAGGACATTATTGTACATAATGCTACCGATTCTTCATTGATAAGGGAAGTGAAAGAAAAACAGTATTATGATCCTATTCTACAATGCCTTAAGGAGAAAGTAAGACAAGGTATAATGAAGGAGTTTAGGCTTACACAAGATGGAGTACTTTATTGCCAAAATAGATTGTGTGTTCCTGATGTTAACAGACTCAGAAGGAGAATAATGGAAGAAGCCCATCATTCAAGATATTCCATCCACCCAGGATCTACTAAGATGTATCATGACCTAAAGGGAGTGTTTTGGTGGGGAGGCATGAAAAAGGACCTTGCAGAGTTTGTGGCTCAATGTCCTACTTGTCAACAAGTCAAAGTAGAGCACCAAAAGCCAGGTAGTTACATGCAATGTATAGAGATTCCAACTTGGAAGTGGGATATGACTAATATGGATTTTGTAACTGGTTTGCCTCGTTCATTTAATAAGTTTGACTCCATATGTGTGATACTTGATAGACTCACGAAGTCAGCGCACTTCCTGCCAGTTAGAAGTGATTATACAGCTGAAGAATATGCCAAATTATACCTCAAAGAGATAGTTAGGCTACATGGGGTCCCACTCTCTATTATATCTGATCGAGGAGCTCAATTCACGGCAAAATTTTGGAAGTCCTTTCAAAGGAGTTTAGGGACGCAAGTGAATTTGAGTACAACCTTCCATCCCCAAACAGACGGCCAAGCAGAGCGTACTATTCAAACACTTGAGGATATGTTGCGAACCTGTGCATTAGATTTTAAAGGTAGCTGGGTAGAACACTTGCCCCTTATTGAATTTGCCTATAAAAACAGCTACCATTCGAGCATCAAGATGGCGCCTTACGAAGCTTTGTATGGGAGGAAATGTAGGTCACCAATTGGTTTGTTCAAAGTGGGTGAAACCACCTTGCTCGGGCCAGATTTAGTCCAACAAGCCATGGAAAAAGTTAAGGTGATACAAGAACGGCTAAAAACAGCCCCAAGTCGTCATAAATCATATGCAGATATGCGGAGAAGAGGGCTGGAATTCTCTATTGGAGATTGGGTATTTTTAAAGGTATCACCGATGAAAGGGGTTATGAGATTTGGTAAGAAAGGGAAACTAAGCCCACGTTACATAGGGCCATATAAGATTACTAAGAGGGTCGGACAAGTTGCATATGAATTAGAGCTACCCCAGGAACTTTCAATGGTTCATCCAGTGTTTCATGTGTCAATGCTTCGAAAATGCATAGGTGACCCCTCTCGTATCACTCCTATAGAAGATGTACAGGTCACAGAGGATCTTACTTATGAAGAGGTACCGGTTGCTATTCTAGATCGCCAAATTAAAAGTTATGGAACAAAGAAATGGCATCAGTAAAGGTACTCTGGAGAAACAACCAAGTAGAAGAAATAACGTGGGAACCGGAGGAAGTAATGACATCCAAATACCCTCATCTATTTGAAGACAAGGAGGGACAAAAAGATACAGAGGAGGAACATTAATAGGTATGTGTTTGAATACTAGTTATGTTATTAACAGTTGTGTGACCAGAAATTCAAACCTGCCTAGACTATACAGTTATGTTAACATTCGGGACGAATGTTCCTAAGGGGGGGAGGATGTAACACCCCACATTTTACATGTACTAGTAATGTTCACATAAAATGACATACGACTTGATTTAATTAATACCAAAATTTTTTTCAAGTGTTCAAGTGTTAGATTGGGGAACTATATGGAAGTCTATTTAGAGATTGTGGCCTTAAACGGAGAAAATCATTGATGTGCTTATGGAACTTAGGAAGCTACAAGGTGAGTCACCTGTGTGGTTGGCTTAAAAAAAAATGTATATATACATGAGGGAGAATAATTCATTCATAAGTGAACTCACTTGAAGTCTAGACGTTAGTAAAAAGAAAGGGGAACGAAGACAAGGCTTAACGCCGAAACTTTCCAAGTCTTGTGACAAACGAAGCCCAAGTTAGGGAGGCTATTAAAGCCAATGGTCTAGCATTATATTGGTCCAAGATGTTCAGCCCATGATATTTATATAATATGCCCAACTACATTCATTCACTACTAACAAAATTGGGCCCAAACAAAGTGCAAGAAAGATTAAGGAAAATGGGCCACTAAATCCCATTGATTTAGAGATCCAAAAGGCCCAAGTGAAAGGGGAAAATTAGTCATTGACCAACTTGAGTTAATCAGTTGCAAATATCCGTAGAAAGTCGGTCTAAGGCCTCCTTAAAAAGGGACCAAAACCGAGCTCCTTAGGTTAACTAGTAGAAGACCAAAAATTTCAGCTTTTCTCTCTAAGTTTCTCTTGGCATTTCTTCACCTTGGAAGGCAACCAAAGGCTACTTTTTGAGTTCTTGAATTATACCTACACCTTGGGACTTAAGGTATGTAAAAATAACCATATACTTGATATGAAATTTCCATGGAAAACAAGATAAGTTGGCTGGTGTACTGTGCAGGAATTTCTGGACAGGTTGTGTCCTGAAAGTTGTTGTTTGATTTTCTTGGCTTTGGAACGATTCTTACCCTGATTTTTGACTTTGATATGATATAAAGTTGAGGTTATTAATATGTTATAGTGTGTATATGGTTGCCAAGGTTGCTGGACTGTTTTGCTAGTTCTTTGGAAACAAGTATCCTTATAAGATCTTATGTGCTTCCAAAATGGTATTGGACTGTTTTGATGAGGGGGCTGATGTTTCACGTTTCCCCCCTGTGTTTTGAGCTATTTTGTGTCTATGTTAAGGTTTATTTGATGTATATATATGTTGGGAACATCTGGTTCCAAGTTGGGACAAGTATGAATTGTTAACGACGAAATGTAGGGAGACGACAAGATGTTGTGCTTCTTAGTTGAGTGTTTTGTAAAATGGTTCTGTGTTGTAGTTATCGACTGTTGCCAGCATGTTATAGAGATGATATAGGCTGTGTACATTATGTATATGATAATGTGTACTGGTTGAAGATAGTTAGAATTGAGGAAGTCGGAATAACACCATTGAGTCGATGGTTATACGTTTGTTGCCAAAGTGTTGTGTTTTGTGAGATTTGGCTGTCCAGATGCATTGATTAGCTGCTAATACTAGCTTTAAAATATGATATTGTAGATAAATAGTTGGAAGAAAAGAAGTCATTTCGAGGTAAAAACAAGTTGATATGTCGAGGTATGTAAGGCTATTCGATCTCTTATTATTTGGCATGGAATCCAAAGTCTTTATTGGCACATAGAGATCTTTACAAACTTCGATATAACCACTCCACTCTTTCACATGTATTTGTGTGTCTAGATTCGAGCATTGTCACTGCTGCATACATACATTGGATACCATGACATATGAGTCTTCTTTTTAGATAAATAAAGTTCATACGTTGTTTATGTCCTACATGTTTCACTAGTTGTATAACCCACTCTTTTCATTGTGATATGATGTTACATGGTCACATACTTGTCATTTGTCATGCTTATAGTATTATAGCTCAAATGTTATGATCACCAAAGATTCATCTCAAAAGTAATAAGAAGATATATGTATACAGTTGTTTCTGTTGGGTGGCATCCCAGGGGTGAAAGAATCACCTAGCATGGGTCAATCCCAGTATTACAGGGGGTATCCCAGGGGTGAAAGGAAAGCCTATCATGGGTCGATCCTGATATAGATTTACCACTGATCAGCTGGTCATTTGTATTACATGATGTGCACAGATTATACAAGTGATAAGAGTAAAGTAACATAATTGTTATAAGATGCATGACTCCACAATATTCATAAAGGTGGTCTTTTACTCTACAGCAGTGTATGGTTTCATTTGAGCTTTTATCTCATATATAGTACATGTTGCCTTACATATTCAGTACATTATTTCGTACTGACATCCCTTTTGGGGGACCTGCATTCCATGCTGCAGGTGCAGAAGCTAATAAACCTCCCCAGTAAGAGTACAGGATATCAACTGCAGTCACTGAGCTCCAGGTTGCTTCGGGGCTTTGAGTCTTATCATATCTTTTTGCATTGTATAGTATCTTATCATGAGGCGGGGCCTGTACCGACCCTTATAAGATAATGCTTCTTGTCTAGAGGCTTCGTAGACTATGTAAAGTATAGTATGGTCATGTATAGTATCGTAGACATTGTGGCTCCAACGGCCTAGTCATACAACATCTTTTGCCTTGCTAGTCCCATTTATCTTTTGAGGGCATGTTTAGTATAAAAGTAACTTATAATGTTCATAGGTAATGTATTGCTACAGGTTGGTTCTCCCGAGCCTTACCGGCAACGGGTGCCAGTCCGCCTTAATAGGATTTGGGGCGTGATAGCACTGCCCCTCTTTTTGGACCCAAGGCTCGCTCTGCGGGCCAATCCGGGCGGAAGACATTGTCATGTGGGGAGTTTGGCTGGGGCGGCACATCTGTTAAAAGATAATGCAGGTGTCCTAAGATAAGCTCAACGAGAACAGAAATCTCGTGTGGAACAGAAAGGTAAAAGCTCTTTTGATTCTGATTTCCAGTACGAATACGAACCGTGAAAGTGTGGCCTAACGATCCTTTAGACCTTCGGAATTCAAAGATAGAGGTGTCAGAAAAGTTACCACAGGGATAACTGGCTTGTGGAAGCCAAGCGTTCATAGCGATGTTGCTTTTTGATCCTTCGATGTCGGCTCTTCCTATCATTGTGAAGCAAAATTCACCAAGTGTTGGATTGTACACCCACCAATAGGGAACGTGAGCTGGGTTTAGATCGTCGTGAGAGAGGTTAGTTTTACCCTACTGATGAGAGTGTCGGAATAGTAATTCAACCCAGTACGAGAGGAACCATTGATTCACACAATTGGTCATCGCGCTTGGTTGAAAAGCCAGTGGCGCGAAGCTACCGTGTGCTGGATTATGACTGAACGCCTCTAAGTCAGAATCCGGGCTAGAAGCGATGCATGCGCCCGCCGTCTGCTTGCCGACCCGCAGTAGGGGCCTCGGACCCCAAGGTCACGTGTCGTTGGCTAAGCCGCCGCGGCGGAAGGGTCACGGCGGCCGCCTTGAAGTACAATTTCCATCGAGCGGCGGGCAGAATCCTTTGCAGACAACTTAAATACGCGACGGCGTATTGTAAGTGTCAGAGTTGCCTTGCTGCCACGATCCACTGAGATTCATCCCTTTGTCGCTCCGGTTCGTCCTTCCCCATCCAATCCAACCACCCTGCCACCCATCTCCAAAGGAGGTTCGTGCTTTCGTCCTTGAAAAATTCAACCAAGTACTGCGAGCTCACCTCACCCCAGTAAGCCAAG